>JAODKM010000118.1:12685965-12701137 GCA_026780845.1 Petrocephalus sullivani | reverse complement strand
CACCTTGTTGAATCAATGCCACGTAGAATTAAGGCAGTTCTGAAGGCAAAAGGGGGTCAAACACTGTATTAGTATGGTGTTCCTAATAATCCTTTAGGTGAGTGAATACTCAGTGACAAAAAAAGCCAGACGGAGTGGTGGAAATTAAATGAATCTCCATGTGGTTAAAGGTTGTGTGACTGTATTGCAAGAACCATAATACTAGATCAAATGGACAACAAAGTTGGCAGTATGGGCATACTGCTGGTCCCAGGTCAGTAGGGTGTGGCACCCCCCCTGCGGCGATACGGTGCGGAAGGGAGTAAAACAGCCGTGGCTCTGGGTCTGAGTTGATGTCCAAGCTGATCCCACACATGTTTGATTGGAGAAAGATCGGGGGACCTGGCTGGCCATGGGAGGACCTCAACATGATGCAGGCAGTCCATAGACACATGTTCCATGTGTGGACAGGCATTGTCTTGTTGAAAGAATGTACCAGGGTGCTCTCTCAGGAGGGGTAAGACAAGTGGATGCAGGAAGTCACTGACGTAGTGCTGTGCTGTCATGTGCTCACCACACCGTGATTCCAAAAGTAATGCTAATGTGTCTCTTGTGTCTCCAATGTGTCTCATCTGCAAAGACATGCTTTCATGAAGGTGGAAAGACAGTTCATCACTGCAGTATGTACTGTACATACGACTTTTTTTCAGTAATTGCAACTAAAGGGAAAGAATACGTGCTTGAATTATGGGACTTTTTTGATGCTTTGGTACTTGAAACTCTTTCTTTTATGGTACTTTATGCAAATTATTTTGACAAATTATTCTGAACAGAAGCATCTAAGTAAATACATGGAAATGGAAATTTAAAAATGCATACAAAATAAACAACAGGATTAATTTGGCCCTTATCTTACAATATGTTAGCTGAGACAATGGTTCTGTTAACAGCTCTAATAATACATAATATGGCTCAGAATCTATCCATCTACTCATTTTCCACAACAGCTTTTCAAGTAGAGCATCATATTGAGCTTGAAGCTTACGCGACGAAGTATATGGAATGAGTGACAGGACACCTTAGAATTCAACTCTTTTTGTTAATCAGTAATGGAAACAGAACTTTTTACATACACTTTTTTTTTTTACTTTACTTTTTAAATAATGTATGACAACGAAAAGAGAAACCTAACACAGTTACACAATCATGCATAGATCTTCCAGCTCATTCAACTAAAAATAACCTTAATAGAGAGAACCTAATAATGTCAAATAGAAGAATCTTCATGTTACTGCATGAAGAAGTCTTTACAGGGAAATATATTTACAGTTCTTATGCTCTTTATGTGTGGAATTAGTACAGTTAATAGAGGTAGGATAAGTCCATATATTATATTTTCAGATCTTATTAAAACAACAAACATGAGTACAATTCAGTGTGCGATTTTGCAGGGTAGGACTTTGTGCCTGTGATTGGAAATTTGGCCGTTCACAGCTCATATCTTGCAGAGTGATGTCATTGCCAGGCTCTTGAGCGAGGCCCCAAGTTGCTCCAGGGACATTGGCTCAGCTTATTTGCTGATCTTTATTTATATGTTGCTTTATACAAACATGTCTGCTAAATAGAAGTAAAGCAGATGAAAGCATTTAAAATTTAAAAAACTATACTAGAAAAATAATCATGATTTTGGACATCACATGTTTTATCTGTCTTGAATGTAATCACATTAATTTAATTTAAGCAAATAAGCAGTTTAACTATCGATCATTTCCAATATATTCAAGTACTGAGTGCTCTGTAAAAAAATGCTTTTTTCAGTTTTAAACCTGTTTTGCAGCTTCTGCATCAGCAAACGTACTGTGTTTTATGATTTATGAATTTGTTAAATTACACTTATACTAGTAAAGGGGAATGAAGACATTTTTTAAAAGGTTCTGGTGGATCTTCTCAATAACTATGCTTTCATTCAGATAAACAAATACTATGCTGCTGTCCTAATCTGCTGATCTTCAAACACTGTTCTCTGAGAGGTTTGAAGCTAAGTGATTTTCAAGATAGACTGATATAAAAGATTTAATGAATTACCAACCTATGTAAAGTACATTGAATGTCTCATATATTATATAAATGTATAAAACCTGCACACATTTCAAACATTTCTTATTTTTACTACAGTGCGAAAAAGGTGTAATATTGGATGTTATAAGAAGCTAGATGTGTGAACAGGAATCCTTTCACTATGAGATCAGAGCCCTGTATTCCTTCTGGAAATTAAGTTCTTCGGAAAATAGCATTGTTTGCCTAGCTGTCTAAAAAAAGCAGGGGATGTAGTTCAAAGCATATCATGCCATATGGATATGGGGGAAATTCCACTGAGGGACTGAAATAGATAGCTAGAACCCTTTTAAAATGCCCAGCCAAAAGAGGTGGTAGACCTACTCCCCAGAAGCAGCTTAAGATACCATCAATATGAGGTGCCAGGGTGGATCAGTCAGGCATGAGGACAGGATTCACAGATATATAGTGGCAATGAGGTGACATCTCAATACTGGTCCACCAATTAACCCTTTGTGTGGCATTCTGAAAGGGGCACCAGCCTACCAGTTGGCCAAAGTCTCCAAAATGGATTTTTTCTGAACAATCTGACTTCTCCTTCCTGGCCTTGCACCTAAATTATAAAATTATCAGCTATGCTACAAAACATGATTTGATAATATGTGATTTTGATGATTATTATTGAACTATACTGTAGTCATGTAACTGAGCAGTTTTCTAGTTACAATACTGTTTGCAGTAAACCAAAATATTGAGACTGGCTTATTCTCCGAAAATTTAACAGATGTCCTCCTCAGCACCCATGACAGAAGTGGTGAAAAAAAGACCATAAGCCAACATGAAACCAACTAGCTCCAGTGACAAAAACATTGCCCTGATCCAGTAGGATCTAATGCATAATCCATAAAGATTTACAAGGGGCAGACACTGGCCTGCTGTTATCCAGCAGACATGGAAAGGTGCTAAGTAAACAGAAGAGCTACTGGCGACAGATCCAGCAGAAAATATGCTGTCTCTAATCCTAATCATGCTCTGTTGTTCTATCTGGGTCATCTGACCTATTTATTATTTTAATAGGGGAGTCACAACTGAGATTTACTGGGAGGGATGAGTCAGTGGAGAGCTGCCTGTTTGAGAGCTGTAAATGCCTAACGGAGCCATCAAACTTTGAGTCAGACAAGCACTTATAGGCCAAAATTCTGCGGTATCCTGGAGCACGTGCACATGCCTAACTGCCTTGCTAGTCCTTGTGGCCTCTCCATACATACACAGATGAGCCCCCCTCCCAATGCCCCAGAATAAGTATGGTAAGTAAACAGTACTAAACTGTTCAGTCTATTTCCCAGTTGCTTCAAAAACATTTCCTTTTAGTAACACAACTACCCATTTAAACATCACATTTTCATGTTTTTTACAATAGTCTTATAATATAAACCTTGCCTGGTGGTCCTGCTCAGCCTCCAGACGCACCCACCTTGCCTGATGGTCCTGCTCAGCCTCCAGACACACCCGCCGAGCCTGGCCAGCCTCCAGACCTGCTCCCAGAGGCGTCACCCATGCCCAGCGCACTCCCAGAGCACACTCTCTAACCCTCTAGATACTGCTGTCCCTGTGGCACCCCCTGGCCCTGCTGTCCCTGTGGCACCCACTGGTCCAGGAAGCCCTGTAGCCATGACAATGCCCTCGGTCCCTGGTACCACCGGGCCCTTTGGGCCCTCTAAACCTGGAGCTATGGTCCCCGCCCTTCTGTCCGGAGTCCTGCTCTGCAGCCCACTTGGATCCCCTGAGCCTCCAAGGCGCCGGTTCCCAGGGGCCCTTCCACAAGCCCGTATATGTGCTTCTGAGATTATTAAACTGATTTTAAAAATATATATTGGATAATCTATAAAAAGGAGTAATCATTAAAATTCCAGTTAGCTAAGCTTTTTCCCTATGTCAAAGTAAAAATGTTTTAGCGAAACATTAACCCCCTGCGTTGTCCGTAATTTCCATACAGACCTGAAAGTAAGAAAGTCTGATCTTAATTTAACTCACCAGCGATGTAAGAACTGCATGTGCATAACGTGCGATGTTAGATTTAATATCCAACATCGTCCAGCTGTATACTACAGCCATTATTTTAATTCAGAATTCAGTACGAAATGTCCCACCTCTCGCGTGTACCAGTTTTTACACCAGTGGAAAACCAGCACAAAAGAAGTACGGTACTTGCTGCGGAAAAAAATCACCCTTTGTGTAACAGTCTTGATAACTGTACAGATGAATTCTTGGTAGATATAGACACGCATCAGACTCGTGGTATGAACGGTATCGAAGCAAAATTGGATTGAGACAGAGAGACCGCTCCAGCCACAATAAAAAATACTGGCCAAAAAACTGACCAAATTCTGCCACCTCCGCTCCTCACTCACACTCTGCTCACATGCTCTGGTCTGCACCTGGGTTGGTGAGGCCCCCTACTGCCTGTTACACCCCGAAGCTCCTGCCGGGTACACAGGGACAGGGATGGGGACTAATCGGGGCCAGTGGCTCCCTTATGTAAGAAACAGTTGTTACATGGTTAAGTAATTAATTGTGTATTATCGCTATTAAAGACTAAAGATTTGTGTGTGTAACACTGTGGTTAATATGAGCTCCTGCACCTAAGAGTTTATAAATTTAGCACTCCCTGTAATGGATTATGCATCAACTTATGTAAGTACAAAGGCATTGTGAGCATCACAATGGAACTCTAACCTCACCTCACAGTGAAATATTCCTATGAAGTCCATGATTTTAAGACCAACGATGAATGAGAATGTGAATGTATTAGCACAACAGAGAGTTAACTTCCTTCAGTACCTTTAGGGGCCTCTGGCTGACATTATGCCCTTGAAATGTAACCTTACACTGACTTGAGTATGGAAGTATATTTCAGCTTATAGCATGAATCTTTCATGTCTCAAGATGACAAATCGGTTTCATCTAACCATTGCCCTGCAGCCTCAAAACATGTCTGAGTTAAATGGAATTTGAAAGGGAAGCTCAATAGATTTATCACTGAAGGCTCACAAAAAGGGACAGGAAGCTATATCAGCCCTGAAAGATGCTCTAGGCCTAAGGGCGTGTATCAGGTCCTGGATGAGCCCTTCCATTATGGCTCATTTTTGCTGCTGAAAGATATCCAGTGGGGAATGCAATGACAAAATACCTGCAGCATGCACCCAGCACAAAATATCATATCATTGTAATATTCCTACAAATTAGCTGTGGCAAACACATTAGGGACTTCTCTGAGAAACTAATTTCATTGCCTACATCTACCATTGTTTGCTGTAGTGCTGGGCATTTGAGTGAAAAAAAAAAAACTTTAATTTGAGTTAATACTCTAAATATTGAATTGAAGATTGTCCACTCATACTCCACTAATCAATATGAAGCCACATACACTATATTGCCAAAAGTATTGGGACGTAAAGGCTCTTGTAGCCTTGTGTGCTATATATTTTACAATTGTGATACAAGAAATAAATTGTTAGATATGTTACAAATTTAGTGCATTTAATTTTATTGTTGGACATGCTATACTTAGCGGTTATAATTTTGTTGTTCCCCTTGTGGTCTTCTGAAAGAGGTAAGGGGCCAGCGCTTTAATAGGTATCCTGAATCACCACTGAGATGACACCCGGGAGACACAATATTCTGCTCAAATAATGCAGCAAGTCACTTTCTGACAGGATGCGTGCATCGTGCGTGGACCCTGGCCACTTTGGTGCAAGGTCCAAAATTGTATAATGACTATCAAACACGACATTGATACTGTGATATCTTTTTCTATTTTCCTTCACATGCGCTGTTCCCAGCCTTTGAGTGGCTTCCCTCTGGGTGCCGAATCCACTGCCCGGATTGCAAGACACAGAGGAGAAGAGCCACTTTTGTTCCAAGGGCTGTTCAACGAACTCGCAACCACTGTTACCCCCTGCCTTTATGCACCAAACCCCATAAAGATATAATCCACTACCGATTGACCTGTGTCTGTGTAACACTGCTCTACATGCCTCAAATTGCCCCTCGGGGACAAATAAAGTTTTTTATTTGATTTGATTTACATAGATTTCCTCATGAGCGTTTGGGGCAATTATGCACACATGAGTGCAGTCGATCGCTCCAACCACGCCTGGGAAGCCCGCGATCCCCATAAAAGCGGCTTGCTTCTGTTGTATGGTTTGGACGTCTTTTGGAAAGTCAATGAACTGTCTCACTATATTTGGTGCTGTCAAGGCCAACAGAGTAGTGTTTATGGCTCGGCTTACTGTAGAGTGTGAGGGACGAAAATCATCACTGGAGCGCTGCTGCATTTTTCCAGTTGCCAAAAAAATGTACCGTCGTTATCACCTTCAATTCAACAGTAAGAGCATTGTTACGTGACGTGGTAACCACAATCGAGCCTGTACATTTTTATCAATTCATCATTGTCGTACATCTGCAGGACGTCCTTTCTCTGACGGAAAGTGTGTGGTCTCCGTCTGAGTGCGCATAGTGCTGCTGCCATCATGCAACTCCTAACTGGTTTAGGAGTCCTCTCCAGCTCTCTTAAATAATTTAGGAGATGAGAGCTACTCTTAACACTTATGAACTTTTATATATGCCACTTTCTTAAGTCTGAGAGTAAGAGCAAAATCGCGTCACTCTTAGAATTGTGGCCCATGAGTGAAATTATACTCAGAGAGGTTTAATGCATGCCAGCCCAGGCTTTTTCATATCTTCATACTGTACAGACATTGTATCACAGGTGTCAGGTCAGGCGAACAGAGATGACAGGGGACCCAAATGAGTTTATTAGAAAAGCAGGGAGAACAGAGTTGGAATCGGCATGTAGTTGGACTGCATTGCACCATACCATCTTTAAGAGAGATACATGAAAGGTGGGAGAAATGGAGTACACCCTGGGTAGATGAAGGTAATAAGATTCGGAGTTGACAGCCAAACCTGTTGACCAGGCTGAAGGACAGGAGCTGTCTGACGCCACCAATCTGCCAGGACTTTCTGTCTCTTGGCCAGCATCTCCAGCTGCTACCGTGCTTGGTTCCACGTGGTTCTACTGCTGTGGTACCATTCTTACACTGCTGGCACATCACAGTACATCCCAGGAGAACATTCGTGCTTCAAATCCTAAGCCACACAGGAAGGGAGTCAATCGGGTAGCTGGGTTACAGTGAGCATTCAGTGAATACACTGTCCTGCTCAATCTATGGGTGGGTTGCAACATAACAAGCGGAGGCCTTTGGAGGCCTTGTTGGTCTGCTCCGCCAGTCCATTCAATTGAGGGTGGTAGCTGGAAGAAAGAGATATTTAGTTTGGTGCAAAAGACCTTATGGAAATGGGAAAAAACTGGGGCCCTTAGTCTGATACAGTTTGTTCTAGAATGCCATAATAGCAAAATACCCAATTCATTAAAAGGTGCGCCAATTCACTATCCATCGGGAAACGGATTAGCCGATGCATCTTAGAGAACCAGTCTATTATGGTGAGGATTAGGACTGAACGATTTTAAGAAAATATGGAAATTCAATTTCTCTGACACATATTGCGATTTTTTAAAACTCAGTATTCTACGGTGGCCCTGAAGTGCAAATGCATTCCCAAATGAAAAAAGCACTCCCAGATGAAAATGCCCTCCAAATACTAAACGCACTCCCAAATGAAAATGCCCCCCAAATGCAAAATGCATCCCCAAAATGAAAAATGCACTCCCAAATGAAAATGGCCCCCAAATGCAAAGTGCACCTCCGAAAAGAAAAACGTGCTCCCAAATGAAAATGTGCTCCCAAAATGCTGAACACAACATTAATTTCTACCGGAAAAGGTGAAGGTGAGTACATACCATTTGACAAAATCGTCGCTGATTGGACGGACACATTGTCCGTCTTGTTAACAGAAAGTAATAAATGCTTTATTAACATGTAAACATTAGTGCCGGTTCAGATGGATCAACCAGTGGCGATTGCTCTAAGACAACAAGGGAAGCTCCGCTTCCTCAAATATGTCAGAAAATAAATGTTCAGATATGCTTATGTCGTAATGATATTGCTTTTAGTAAAAGTGCGCTAAAACACGTTCAACTTAATGAAGAGCTTGTTCAGAATCAACTATATGTATCGTATATTGTCTGGCGTGATTTTCTTCTCATTTCCATGGCAGCACAGTGCATTTCGAGCTCGATCCCATTTGGATTTGCAAGTGAAGTCGGGAGACAATCTGTTGCACATAGTGTGTTATTTGCTGGTAATATAAACATATATATACACTCACCTAAAGGATTATTAGGAACACCTGTTCAATTTCTCATTAATGCAATTATCTAATCAACCAATCACATGGCAGTTGCTTCAATGCATTTAGGGGTGTGATCCTGGTCAAGACAATCTCCTGAACTCCAAACTGAATGTCAGAATGGGAAAGAAAACTGATTTAAGCAATGTTAAGCGTGGCATGGTTGTTGGTGCCAGACGGGCCGGTCTGAGTATTTCACAATCTGCCCCTACCTGCAGGGACCGGACGGCGTCAGTACAACCCGCCCCATGATGGTGCCAGCAACATGCGCGAGCAAGTCCGGGGAACTAGGGTGATGGTCAAACTTTGGCACTATGAAGGGAAAACACCCCTGGACTCCTATTTGGCCCAAGTACGCCTAGCTGCCCGGCACAACGGCTGGAGCGAGGAAGAGACAGCCGTCCATCTCGCGATGGCACTGGAAGGAGACGCTCTCCAGGCTCTCCTCGGCCTGGCTCCCGAAGAGCAGCGGAAGCTCGCTGCCCTAGAAGAGGCACTACAGCTGCGGTTCGGCCAGCGGCGGTTCGGCCAGGCGCTAACACCGGCTGATCTGCGGCAACACGTCCAGTTGCAAACGCCCGTCACGCTTGCTGAGGCCCTGGTAGAGGCGGAGAGGGCGGAGGAGATCGTGTCCCCGCTAACAAAAGCGCGCCGGTCGCCAGCCCCGCCATGCACAAGCTGTGCCCGCATCACCGAAGACCCCGTTGACGGGGAGGAAGAGCACACGTGCTCCGCCCATGGGAAGCAACGGCGGAGGCGCCGCCCACTGTCAGCCGCCCCGTGTTACCGCTGCGGGGAGCTGGGGCACTTCGCCCGCGACTGCCCCGCCTCGGCACCGCGTCCCCACACCGAACAGCCTCAGGGAAACGCCGAGCGGGTGGCGCTGTAAGGGGGGCGTCACCCGCATTGCACGCCAGTCAAGCCCCGATGACCGCACCCAGAGTGGGCCGGCTTGGCGCTACTACTGGGCTTTACGTCGACTGCCTGGTGGCCGGAACACCCTGCCGAGCCCTGGTGGACACGGGGTCCACCATAACCTTAGTCCGTCCCAGCGTACTACCAAGCACCGGCGGAGCCGTGCCAACCGGCTGGCAGACCACCGACGTGCAGCTGACATCAGTGACTGGGGTGCACACGGCCATGAAGGGGAGGCGGCGGCTGAACGTGCAGTTGGCCGGACGTACAGTGGTGCAAGAGGTCTGGCTGGCGGATATCGCCGACCCCTGCCTTATTGGGCTGGACCTGCTGACGCGCTTGGGGACCACGATCGACATGCCGGGAGCAGCTCTCCACCTGGACGGAGAGGTGGTGCTCCTCCTGAGCGACGATGGTGGCTAGCGACAAACACAGGGGCCGGCTTACCGGGGTGCGGGGGCGACCCACAGCGCCGAGGGGAAAAACACCGCCAACCCAGCCTCAAGCCCTGTCCCGATCGTGGAGCACGGCGGCTTCGTAGCGGGGGTGTCTCCGAGGTGTGGCAGCGGAGCAGCCGGAATCTGATGGTGGATCTGGGCTTTGCTGGACTCGTACCAGAACATCTTCGCCACCAGGGATGAGGACTGCCGACCCATCGATTTCGCTGGGGCGGTGCGGAACCTAGCGACCGTGTTCGCCGCAATCCGGTGGGCAGGGTTGACGCTGAACCCTAAGAAGTGCTCTTTCCTCCAACGCCGGACGCGTATCCTGGGCCACGTTGTAAGCGAGGAAGGTGTGGCGACCGATCCGGAAAAGGCAGCAGCGGTGCGGGACTGGCCAACTCCCGGCTCTGCGAAGGATGTCCGTCGTTTCCTGGGGCTAGCGTCTTATTATAGGCGCTATGTGAGAGACTTCGCCAGCATCGCGAAGCCGCTGCACCGTCTTACAGAGAAGGGAAGTGGTTTCGCATGGATGGACGCCTGCGCCGCGGCTTTCGACCAGCTACACGCTCGTCGGCGCAACGTGGGGCTGGGCGCAGTGCTATCGCAGGCGGGTCCCGGAGGGGAGCGTGTGATCGCGTACTTCAGCCGGACCCTTAGCCGGCAGGAGCGTGACCCGACGGGAGTTGCTGGCCGTGGTGCAGGCGTGCAAGCACTTCCGTCCCTACCTCTGTGGCCGGCGGTTCCAGTTGTGGACGGGCCACGTGTCGCTGGCGTGGCTGCTGAATTTCCGCAACCTGGAGGGACAGCTGGCCCGCTGGTTGGAGGTGCTGGCGGAGTACGACTTCCAGATCCAGCATCGCCCCGGGAAGCTGCATGGTAATGCGGACGCTCTTTCACGCCGTCCCTGCACCTCCGAAAGCTGCCGTCACTGTGGCCGGGTGGAGGAGCGCGACCAGGCTGGGGTGGCTGCCGCCCACTTGGCCCCGAGCGACCAGACCTACCCGGAGATAGATTGCCAGCAGCTCTCCGCCAAACAGCGCAGTGACCCTGTGCTGGCCAGGGTGAGGGCGTGGATGAGCAAGCCTTCCAGCCCAGGGACCCTGTCTGGGTGTACTGCCCCATCAGGAAGAAGGGGCGGTCACCTAAGCTCGACAGCCACTGGCCCGGGGAGGTCCTGGAGCGAATCTCTGAGGTGGTGTACAGGGTGAGGATGCCCGAGCGGCGCCGTACCAGCCCCTGGCACACTCGGAGCAACGGGCATCGGAACCGGGGGGGAGGACCCAGGCAGCTGAGACTGAGCAAGATGGCGGGGGGCTCGAGGGGCCACGACCGAAAAGGACTCGTCGTTGCCCGGCGCGCTTACGCGACTGTGTGGGGGTTCCGGGATGGATAACCCCCTAGGGAGGGGGCAGTGTAGCGCGTGACGTCACGGGCAGTGCGGCAGGTTGGGTGAACGCCGGCCAGTAAATGGGGTTATGGGGACGCGTGGAACGCGTTAGCGTACCCGACTGTTCTGGACAGTTATTGGAGTTGTTCGGGAGTGTGTGTGTTGTGTGCAAGTGTGTGAGAGTGCCCACCGTGTGTATGAGGGATAGGCAATGTGATGGGCACGGTGGGAAATGCGAGTGCGGTTGTTCTTCTTTGGTCGCTGAAGGCTGAATAAACGCCGTTAAGCACTCCCGCCTAAATAAAAAAACATAATTATAATGTTCTCGAGTTTGCTCCTTGTTTCAGCTTTGTAAAGTTTGTTTGTTCGTTAATTCATTTAATTTTATGATGTAGGTCTAAAATGAGCTTCCCTTGTTTGAAAGACTAGCAGCTGCCACTGGGTTCACCATCAAAAATAGTGAACCGTCTGTTTGTAGGAGTTACATTGGGCATTATCTCACATTTCTTTATCCAGTAAGGACTGCCGGATTACCGTATTGTTAACATATGAATAACGCAATTTGCAAATGGGTGGCGATCAGCGCTGCTTTGAGTCTCAGACACTCGAATCAGTCATTCTTCTACTTTTTATTCTCCTTGCAAAGTTCTAAAAATATATTTTGTTTCATCCTATATATATATATATATATATATATATATTAGGCAGGTAACAATGCATCTCGAGTGGGATAACAATCTGTGTAAATGTATGACGATTCAAATCGGCTGATGTGGAAAATGACACAGACAGTTCAATGTCAAAATAATTTCAGATAATTGCAAGCATTGAACCGTCTGTGGCCCTCCTGTTTACATATTAATAAAGCATTCTTTACTTCCTGTAAACAAGACGGACAGTGTGTCCGTCCAATCAGCAACGATCCTTCTCAAATAGTATGCACCTACCTAACTCAGTAGAAATTAATGTTGTGTTCAGCGTTTTGGGAGCGCATTTTTCATTTCGGAGATGCACTTTGCATTTGGGGGGCATCTTCATTTGGGAGTGTGTTTTGCATTTGGGGGGCATTTTCATTTGAGAGTGTGCTTTTCATTTCAGGGGTGAACTTTGCATTTGGGGGGCATTTTCATTTGGGAGCGCGTTTGCACTTCAGGGCCACTGTAGAATTCACTATTTGTGTATAAAAACTGTAATTGAGCACAACCGTACATTGAAATCTGAACATTAATCCAAAGATAAGAATAGAAATAAATTAATTGAATCCAAAATATATTTATTCTAACAAAAATGATGTAGAATATACGCCTAATAAACCATAGAACAATTCTATAGCAACCCGAACATGGTAAATTGAATGTATTTTGCATGTACATTTTAAGTGCCGTGTTTGCAAACAGCACTCGACCACTTTTTTACCCACTGATAACGATGAGATTTGAGTAATAATGTGGCCGATGATCACGGATGTCCGGTACCACAGGAGGTATGTACCCATTGCAACAGTGGCAGGCCTACAGTAAACTGGGCAGTAACTTATAACTTGCCTGGGGGACATTCCTGGCATTTCTGACTTGACTAGGTTCCACACAATGTGAAACAGGAAGAGTGCAGGATCAGGGGCATCAAGCTGATGGGACAGTGCATTTGTATTTTTGTATTTTGTATTTTTTTGAGTCACTTAAAGAAAAGGGCCCACCGGGCTTTTAGCCTTTTAGCATTCTATAAATAGTCCAGATTTATATGGTCTGTATAGACAGTAAATGGGTACTATGCTCCCTCTAGCCAATGATGCCATTCTTCCTAGGCGATGACATTCTTCCAGCAGCAGTAGGAGTTCTGTTCTGTGGGAGACAATTTCCTTGAGAAGTATGCACATGGGTGGTGGCAACTGGGCTCTCCTTGTCCTTGCAGAAGAATCGCTCTGACTCCGTCGTCTGAGGTGTCCACCTACACTATGAAGGGAAACTCCAGGTCAGGTTGTTGTTAGACAGGGGCTCTGCAAAACAATTACTTTAACTTTTCAAATGTGGCTGTTGCCTCAGGCAACCATTGGACAATAGTACTTTTTCCCCTAAGAAGAAGGGTTAAAGAGGAGGCCACAGAGCTGAACCCATGAATGAACTGACTATAAATTTGCAAAGCCTAGAAAATTCTGCATCTCTTTCACTCCATTCACTTACTGCCTTGACCTTATCTTCATCTATGGCAGCCACCCCTGGCTGAATCAGATAGCTGAGGAAACTTTCTGAGGAGATTTCTGATGGAATTCACCTCTAATGTAGAAAGGGTCCTCATGGAGCCTCTGGAGAACTTGCCAGATGTGTTCGTCATGCTGGTCTAGGGAGGAAGAGTAGATGAGAATATCATCAATTTAGACAATGACAAACTGATGGAGGATTTCAGTCAGTACCTCATTCATAAAGGACTGGAAGATGGACAGACTGTTCACTAATCCATAGGGCATGATATGATATTCAAATTGACCAGTAGCAGTGAGGAAGGAGGTCTTCTACTCCTCTCCTACCCGGATGAGTGGTAGTGGATCTCTACACTTCACTGCGATAGTATTTAATGTCCGGTAATCTATGCATGAAATCCCCCATCCCTCTTCTATTCAGTTGAAAAACCTGAGGTGACTGGAGATGTGAAGGGGTGTATGATCATCTGTTTAAGACCATCCTAAATGTAAGCCTTCATTGCTTCATCCTTGGGTCTGGATAGAGAGAAAAGAACCCCCTTTGGAAAGAGAGCACCTTCCAGCTAATCTACAAACACACTCACAAGATCTATGTGGGGGCAAATCGAATGCCTGAGACTTACTAAAAATGTCACCAAAGTTCTGATACTGGGAATAGATGTGAAATTGATATCTGCAAGAAGTTGGTGCTGAAATGGAAGGAGGTAGTGCGAGCAAGGCCAAAAAAAAAAAGGCTATTGCAAGCTTGATAAATGCTGCGTCACCTTGGACAAGGAATGTAAAAAAGGTGGTATAATGTTTTATTTACCTCGCGAAAGGAAATCGCAGCTTACAAAGCAAGCATGTAAGCTACAGGTTTGAGTCATTATTTATATTGCTCACATGACCTTTAATAGATGATGATTATTATTATTTCCCGTTTATCTTGTTAACACACAGGCGGGGGTCCACCATGTAAACACAGCATTTCCGGCATTATTGTCATCATTATTGTTGTATATCTGCAGGATGTCCTTTCTTTGACGAAAAGTGCGCGGTTTCCATCTGGGTGCGCAGAGTGCTGCTGCTATCATGAAACTTCTAACTGGTTTAGGAGTCCTTTCCAGCTGAGACCTACTCTTAACACTTACTGTATGAACATTTATACATGCCACTTACTCTTAAGTCTGAGAATAAGAGAAAAATCATGGCACTCTTCAAATTGTGACGCATTTAAGAGTGAAATTTTACACTGAGAAGTTTTATACATACTGGCCCAGCTCTCCAGAGGACCATTGGATCCCATTTCCAAGGGGTTCCTGTCAGCTCCGTGCATGGTTAACAGTGAATACAGCACCTTGAGAGGAATGATATGCGGTTGATTGAACACAATATCACCAAAGTTGCCCACAGCCCCTGAGTCTACCAGGGCTTCAGCTACCAAGGTCTTACCCAGAAAGAACTGTGTAACAGGCACAACAACTTGTTTCTGTGTGATATCTAAAAAAACAGACACCTTAATGGGCTTTCTCGACAAGGCAGGTGAACTTGGCAATCTCGCACAGTGTGACACACACCCTCAGAATCAGAATTCGGTTTATTTGCCAAGTATGCTGTTATATACAGGGAATTTGTTGGTGACTCTCTAGTACAGTATTTCCACAATAACAATAAATACACAAATACACTCACCTAAAGGATTATAAGGCACACCATACTAATATGGTGTTTGACCCTCTTTCGCCTTCAGAACTGCCTTAATTCTATGTGGCATTGATTCAACAAGGGGCTGAAAGCATTCTTTAGAAATGTTGGCCCATATTGATATGATAGCATCTTGCAGTTGATGGAGATTTGTGGGATGCACATCCAGGGCACGAAGCTCCCGTTCCACCACATCCCAAA
>JAODKM010000118.1:12672381-12682846 GCA_026780845.1 Petrocephalus sullivani | reverse complement strand
GCACTGCATGGTAACTGCAGTGAAACCATGATAAAACCATAGTCATAAACTCATGGTTACCCAAAAAACCATAGTAAGACCATGGTTCATTTTCGCAAGGGCATTCTCTATAACAGGGGTGCCCAATACGTCGGTCTACTGGTCGATCGCGAAGGTAGTGCGGGTAGATCTCACAACATTAAAACTTTGTTACAATAGGTTACAATAACAACTACTTCGGTCTCTTCTCTTCACCCGGCAGAACATGCGAATGTATTGCGAGCTAAAACAAAACTCTAGCAAGCAAAGTGACCCAACTAGCCTTCCAATTTATATCTACTAAAAAGGGATATTAAAATATTAGTGGGGGAGTCAGACCAAGTAAGGAACCATAAATGTATTGAATTTTATTGTGCTTTAAGGGTTCATGCAGTGATGCAAGGTTCGGCAACATATACTTTACATATAAATAAAAAATATATATAACATATTTAGCATTTTTAATGTAAGTAGATCATTTCGACCTGGTCATTTTAAAAGACGCTCACAAGCCGAAAAAGTGTGGGCACCCCTGCTCTAGAACAAAGGATCTGTTTTGATGTCCCTCTAGATCAGCCTGTCACAGGCTGTGAGTCCAGCAATTTTGCAGAGCACCCTCATTTTGGGCATTTTAATCACTCTAAAAAGTTTAAACTGTTAGAGCTGTTCCAAATTTCCACTCATCGATCACCTGCTAAAGGCATCCCAAATGTTACCCCAACCCTTCCCTGGGCCTTAACTCCGCTGTATTCTTTGTACTTTTATGATATGCATTTTTACAAGATAAGCTGAAATATTAGCCTTGCACATTTACCTAAATATAAAAATAAAAAAAATGTAACTTTTCTCATGAAGTCTGAATGGTAAAAAATATGTATTAACTCATTAATAAAAAAAAAGCATGCAATTATTTATAATATAATACTTTTTAACAATTTTTGTTTCAGGTTTTCTTTTTGTCATAAGTGCTGCATGCAGAGAGATTGCTTGCTACCCTGCCACTGCAAATATCTTGGTGTCAGTGTCAAAGCAAGACTTTCACAAAAGAGAAGCTATTCAGTGGGCTTGTAACACAATATTGCACTCTAAAGACCTGGGATTAAGGAAAAAGTTTTGTCCTGCTTTCTCTTATATAGAGCTACTTCAGATTTCTCACTTCCTGAGCCAAACAGCAACACAAATCAGGGAGTAACAATCTTCCCATATGGCTAAAACACGTGCACTTATATAGAAGCATAACTTTTATCATAGTGTATTTCTAAACTACATTTTGAACCCTAAAAAATCAACATATAAACACAATTGCCGATAAAGTAACTATTACATGAATTAATAACAGATCATAAAGTTGATATTAACTTATAGAACTTAACTGAGGCTTCTCCTTTAGGCGTTTTGCCTTTTATTATCCCCTGTTGCTGATTATCCACAGATTTTTTTTGTCATAACTGATTATTGGCTTTCATGTTCATATTGAAAAGATTATTACCATAATCAATTTTTTTCTATTGTTAACTTATTGAATTTCTCTTTTCCCCGTGTTGTTATTAATCTGGCTGTTTCTTTTGTCAGTGCTGTATTTATACATACATCATGGATTCCCTCTCAAAATCATACATATACGCAATTTATGAACAATTGCTTTTTATCGTCAGATTCATGCATCACCAAAGCACTGAAAAGCCTTTCAGTAATAATAAACTTCTCTGCATTATTTCTTGATTCTGTCTATTATTTCTTCAACTGGTAGTGGTCAGGTATGGAAGCTATAAATTTGTTCTTTGGCTGTTGCTATGTGATAAATTTGGCAGAAGGGTTGAGGGTTTGAGTTAACCAGTGAGTAATTTTGTAAAATCTGAGGTTCCAGAGCTCACAAAGAGCACAGAGACCTGTGACCACCACTATTCAATTAATTTAGATTTTATGTGTATATGTTTCTGGATTACTTTGTCACATTTCATGAAACATACTTAACATAATCACAACTGTAAGAGCATTTTTCAAAACAAATCATTCATATAGCATGACAGTAAGGTTAAACTGCAACAGGTTAACTTACCCAAAACAAACTTATGTCTCAAAAGCAAATAATCCTATCAAATTAGTCAGAGCCAACAAAGTGAAAAGTACAATCATTTTAACCATGAGACCATATGCTTAGATATATTGTCAAAATGTGAGTATAAGCAGAGATGGGCAGTATTTCAATTAAATGTATTTAAAATACTTCTTTAATAATTTTATTAATAATTAATAAATTAATCAAAAAGTATTTTGTAACTTGTATTTGCTGGATGGAAAAAATATAGAAATAATTTGTAACAAATACTTTGTGAGATTGTATTTAATTTAATAAAAAAAATTAAGTACTTAATAATATATTTTTTGTCATTTAAAGAACCTTCATTGATAGACTTTTAAATATAGCCTAACACCATCTTTGCAGTAAATCATGTGACACATCCTGTTGGGCCCAACTTGCTCGTTGTGAACTTAGTTCCCATGACCAGTAATCCTAGGAAAGAAGCTGCTTTGGTACACGGTGCAAAAAAGTAAATTATGTAGTGAAAAAGATATTGCTCACGGAATGTGAATATAGGACAGAAGAATACAGCAATTAGAAAAAAGGCATACTCAGACAGTGGCATCTTGTGGTTTGTCATATACTGTATGGCAGACTTTATTAGCGACAAATCAGGCTAGGTGGTAAAACGTAGGTTTTTATAGCCAATGAGCCTGTGTAAAAGGGAGAACCGACATTGCATATTATATGCATCATAATCCCATTTTTTTTGTGTGTTTATCTAAAGAAATAGTTTCTTCCTTGAGTTTGTGTATGTTCAGCTTAGAACAAATCTAGTTATAAGCACACACTTCAAGCGCATTAAAGAAACGACCCGTCTGATAAATAGTTAAGTTGCACTGAGAAAGTATAGGGGACATTCCACTCTCTAACACTCTTCTCAGGTTGCACTTGGCTGCTTGAATGATTATAATTCTAGCTTCATCTACAGATAGCATGCCTCTCAACACCTCAATCCTCCATGCTGATCTTATCTTCTATTTACTGCACAACGTGCATTCCTGCTGTTAAGGTGGGGTAATAAAACAGCACAGCACTAAGGAGGAACACCTGGAACCTTATTATTTCAATTGGTTCAGCAAGTCCATCAATATGTAAACATCTTAATAAGTTTATTGTCTTGTTATAAGATTTTTTTTAATAAACAAATGATTAATTGAAATGTGTTAAGACACAGTGAGTGATATGCTTTTAGTGAAGGGAACAGATTTACAGACACACTTAGACATTGAATTGTTGGCAGTGCATTAACCCATATTACAGTAACATATAATAGGAATTGGAAAGCTTTCTTTTATTTTAATAGGATAACATATAATGATATGGCACCAAAATGTATAATAATGATATGGCACCAATTTATATTGTATGCGTAGATAAGTTACAATTTAATTAAATGGCATACAAAAATGTAAATCTATGCAATTGTCCAGAACCTCAATATTGTTTGCCCCAGCATAAATATTATTTCAACTAGGACAGAGTAACAGAATTATAGGGGTAAAGGCTCTAAAATAATAGATTTTAGAACAGACTTGAGTTTGTATGAATTAAATGTTTCAAAAGTATTGTAAAGTGTACATGCCCCTAGAACTGTGCATTTATGCAATGTATGTGCTCTAAATTGCTTATATAAGATTGTATAAATGGATGAAGAATAAAAGTATGTGTATAACGTTATGGATAAAAATCTCCTAAGCAATTAAATATTAGAATGTTATATAATCCTGTCCAGCTAGTCACAGCTTTCATGTGATGTTGAACATACATCAGCGTACATCATACGTCAGCGTACATCATACATAGCAGATGATACAACAGTCCTGAGGATCTCAGCTGGACTCAGAACACACAGCACATCATCAGGAAGTCCCAGCAATGACTGTACTTTCTGAGAAGATTAAGGTTTGGCATGCCAGCCAAAATTTGAAGAAACTTCTAGAAGGGTACTGTCGAGAGTGTCCTCACCAGCGCCATCATAGTCTGATATGGAAATTGCACTGCCCAGGACAGGAAAGCTCTCCAGCGGGTGCTTAAAACTGCAGAGTCCATTGCAGGAGCAGCCTTCCTCCCACTTCAGGACATCTATCATACCAGAATCATCAGGATGGCACAGCACATCATCAGGGACAATACACACCCCCAGCACAGCTTGCTCACACTTCTACCCTCAGGAAAGTGCTACAGAAGTGTGAAGGGACAATACTCACCCCCAGCATAGCCTGTTCACACTTCTACGCTCAGGAAAGTGCTAAAGACGTGTGAAGTCCTGGACAACAAGACTGTTAAAAATCTTGTGAACGACCTTGCACTATAACAACACAACCACTTCTACCTCTGAAAACGTACTGAGTAACCTTATCTGTTCATTATATTTCATATTTATGTTTGTTTATATTCTTATTCTATTTTCTGAGGTGAAAGAATGATGTCCAAAGTATGAATTTCATTGTACAGTGAAACTGCTTGCTTGTACTCTCTCTACTCTCTAACATTGTTTTTAAAATAATATGCTTAGTGATTTCATTTTATTGCTTTGGCCTTTGTACCCAAACTCTGTCATATGAAATCAGCAAACAGAATAAAAATTTAATTCTATGGAAGGGGTCAAAAGATAAGTCTGCATTACTTACTGTCTTGCAGTGCATAGGGGTTAATTTCCTGTTCATTGTGACTGGTCCTGACAGGAGTCACAAACCCTCTTCAAAACGCTTGAATGAACATATGGTCATCAGCTTCAGGCCAGACTTAATTTTAATCTTATTGACTGTTTATGATGCAAGAGCATGTCTGGAGAGAATAAAATTGAGCAAAGTAACTACATTGGTAAAGTGAATTAAAGGTAGCTTCAAGACCCCGGTCCCTTTTCCCTAACACATTATATGATACTCTAAAACATTATTCCTGTACTTCATTATACAAAACTGACCCCACTTTCACTGGATTTCAGTTTGCTCTTTACTGTCCACCAGTAAAGAATTCTTTAAAATGAGGATGAAGCCTTTTAATTATTCTACTCTAAAACAACATTTTCAAACATATTTCATTATAATATATTAAACCCTGTTCCTGTCCGCATTCACAATGTCTCACTCCCAGAAATCACTCCTCTGGCTGATTTATATGAGGCCCAAACTTTAATGAGAAAACTCACCTGGCATCTGAATGTCTGGCTGACCTCTAAGCTCTCTACAAATCCTGAATTAATTAAAGAGGGAAATCCTCTGACATAGAATCAGATTTGGTGTCTTTTTCTCTGTGAAACAAGGGGATTAGAAGACTTCACTCAGTAAGAAAGGTTCAGTTTTCAAAACTGTGGCTACATTTTTGTGACCATGTAATAGGTTAAATGTTAGTCATCTAAAATACATATGTGTACATTTGTATGCATGTGTGTGTATGTATGTATCTCTGTATATGTATATGATTGTACAGACAGACAGAGATAGATAGATAGATAGATAGATAGAGTAAAACTCATTGACATGTAGTTGCTAAAGACAATAAAAATATGACCTCAATAATTATTGCAGAGCTAAATTAGTGCCTCTGTTGACCAGCCTCAAGAAAACTGTTGATTTGGCGCTTCATTAAGTCATTAAGTTCGATGATTGCTCTGCATCAAGGAATCTGAGGCCTCTTTACAAGGCCAAACTCACCCTAAGGTACAAATACTGTTCTTTCATGATGCTCGCATGTTCCAAGATAATGTCCTCAACAACACTGCAAAAATTTGTTGTCCATGCCCGTACCGGATATATACATCATTTATAGGAAATATGGAGTTTAGAGTGTAAAAAATCTGTGTGAAAAATGGAGTCTACATTTTTACAATACACAAACTTCAGGACTTGCATGTATGTAAAATCTGAAATTAGTAAATCTGCTAGTAATGTTAGCAACAGAAGATTCATGATCATGTGGAGTGATAAAAGTACAGTAAGCTATTTTTGGTTTCAGTGTTTCAAAATAATGTCTAAACGTATTAATTATTGTGCATGGTCTAGTTAATTATTCTTGGTCTGTAGAAATCTATCACATTGGATATCAGTGCCATATTTAGAGGTAAGCAAATAATCAGGGGGGCGTTTCCCAAGAGCTCCCATTAGCAACTAACATACAGTAGTTTGACTCATTCAGTTACATGGTTCTAACCATGTAAGACGCTATCATAGTTAGCAACTATGTTCCTGGGAAACACACCTGAGATCATCACACTGGAAGAAACGCAAAGATGGAGAAAGTGAAGAAGAGTGAGAAACTGAAGTGTGATGCCAAGCAAATGTATTTGCAGAAGTTATCAGCAATCAACAACATCGACCCTTCTGAGATAACAGTGAGCAAATGGACAAAAGATCCTGACGCGCTACCTCGGCTCTCTTATGGGGACATTGTCAGTTACCAAGTTTTTGGCATTAGTGCGTACACTTTTGAAGTTTAAAAACTACAAATCTCTTGAAGCGCATGAACAGTTCACTGCTGGCTGGGTGCAAGACCTCTTCATTTTCAAGGATTTTACAGGACAGCAGAGATGGCCTGGGGAATACTGCACAAAGAAGAGGCAAGAGCGGCACACAGTGTTTACAGCACATTTCTGTATGTATTCATCGGTTATTCATTGATGTTCACACTACTGCAGCACATACACAAATGCCATTTTCCCAGCATTAAAAGCAACACTAATCTTAACTGTCTCAAGCTCATTGTTTACAAGTCCCTCATGCAGATGTTCACATCACCAGTAAATGTATTGTAGTTTGTTGTACATAAGACACCCCTGAAAATAAGCCCTAATGCGTCTTTTTGAACAAAAATGTATATAAGACCCTGTCTTATTTTCTAGAATATGGTTATTACTAAAGACAGCGTGAAAGATCTTGGTTAATTCTTCATACCATGAGACACAAGAAGGGCATGAATAGGACAGGGGTTAAGTCAGGGGACCCACCAGTCCCTTCACTCATCAGTGACCAGTCAGTACATGTACTGTATAAAGATTTCTTGTATTTTTGAGGGAGAAAGAGAAACAAGGAATCCTGCACAAAGGAGTTTTGGATTTTTCTTGTGAAACTTTAGCGATACTAAAATAAACAAATTGTTTATGTGTAATGACTAAATGTATGTTTACTGTTTTGCCACTTCAAATACGTTTTTGCCACTCCAAAAAGCGTTTATTGTATTTGCAAAAAGTTCCAAACTATTATAGTTTTATTATATTATTATATTATAATATATATTATAGTATTATAGTTTTATTCTTATATTTACATTATGTTTTTTAAGTCTTGCCTACCTCAGAGATGGTGAGAATGACCCTCATGACCTTGTTTTGTCTAAGAACTTTGGGTTCCAAGTGCTACAGACACTCTGGGACTTTTTCCCTGTTTACTGGGGAATCCCAGCCTCCAGCTTTATATTTTTGTTCTCATCTCCGGGGTCTTCAATCCTAGGACATAGTGCCAAACCATCGCAAAATTGTAATGTGATTTGAAATGAAATGGGCCAAGAGCTTATCTATCAGGAAAGGGTGAGAAGTGAAGTGGAGAAAATATGGGACAACAGTGATATTACCAAGAACTGGTGTATAGCACCCACAAAAAATTCACTATAGGTCACCAACAGAACAAATAGCCAGATGAGATTCCTAACAATGTCCCTCACTTCAGCTGCCTGCTTCCTACTCACTACTCATGGGCGGTACTACACGTGATCCAGCTTTTATAGAGGCTGGGTCACATGATGCACTAGTCAATCACAGCCATGCCATTAGTAGGCATGGCTGTGATGGTTTCTAATGGTGCGTTCCAGTTACAGGAACTCGTAACTGGGAATGACGTCACGCACAAGTTCACCGCGTTCCCAGTGCAACAAGTCGGAATACCATTTAGCGATGCCGGGGACTACAAGTACCTTAAATCTGACAGGTTATCCGGCTAAGCGAGAAATCCTAATATCACAGTATTTTGTGCATAAAAACACCCTAGCAACATAGGTGTGTCGACCAATTTAATGAGCCACAAAAGACGCTAATAAAACTACAACAACTCCTGTTGACTAAAGGGCGCAGCCATCGGGGTTGTGTCGATTCCTCCCAGTTCACGACTTGAAATTCCCACTTCGGGGGGCGTTCCAGTTGCAACTTCCGGTCGTGAACTCGTAATTTACGAGTTACGAGTACAACTGGAACGCACCATAAAAGGCACACAGCTTAAAAGCTTGTTGATTGGCTGCCCTGCAGCCTTTCAACAAGCTTTATTAAACGCCCGAACACCGAACTCGAACCCAAACTTTTATGGCAAAGTTCGGGCTCGGGGTCGGGTCCGGGTACCAAAAACCGTAAAGTTCGGTACGGACTCAAAATTTACAGTTCGGGTTCACTCCGCACTATTTGCAAGTTATCACACTAAGGAAAAAAGTGTGGTAGTGCCGGCAGCAGACCTGTCCCTAAACAATATATATTCCTCATCTTGGGAGTACAATAAAATTTATGCTACATTACAATGACAGGTTTTGCAAAGGTAATACGGATTTTAATAAAAAAAAAAAAATACAAAATACATGCATAATGACAGGATAGTAGTATTTCTTCAGCATTATTCTAATTGGCTATATATTAGATTCTTCACTTGACTAAATTAAAGTTAACTGTCCTAAGGATGTTGCTAAAGTAGGGCCTCTCAGACTTTGCAGAATTGTCGAAACACATCTAAATTCTGTTTTGGGCTCTAATACATCCTTTTGTATGTAGTGAGAAATACAATCAACAAGGTTTGGAAACTGTAAACTGTTCACTACAGTCACAATGCTACAACTGTAGCCTGATCTTCATGGTGGAAAACAACCAGAATATTCAAAGCTGGATCCAAATGCATAGTAAAGCAAAGGGGAAACCAGAAAGGGCCAATCCAGGGAAAGTAATGAAGAAAAAACATTGGTTGATGAGCTGAGAGGAAGAATCTGGGTAACCACAGAGAATCTAAAGGATATTGAGGGATTACTCAGAAACAGAAACTGGGACAAAGATAGACATCTGGTATAAGGAGTCAAAAATTTGCACAAAAAGAACAGCTGCAGAAAACAGTGTTTAAGACATGCAAGTGAATAAAAATCAGGAAAATCCAACTGTCAGTCAAACATAATCAATGCTACAGAGTTTCAAATTCCCTCAGAGCTCTGCAGCCAGAATGTTTATGTGTGATATAAAGCTCATTAGCAGGCAATTCCTACTGGTCTAGTCATGGTGAGCATCCACACCTTTAGCAACACCGTATTTCTGACTCCCTCTGCTGGACTGGAGAAGTAATTATAGTAGCTCCCTTAAGGTAGAACCAGAATGCAAACAAAAAAAAGAGTCCGATTTTGATTCTTGGGAGGGTGCCCTCTAGACCTGGGAGCTAGTTTATTGGAATAAGCGCAGTGCAATAAGGTGTGTCACAAAACCCTGGATCAATATTTACCAGTCTACTAGATTCTGATGCCAGTGTCTCATTCCCTGGGTATCCAGAATGAGTGTTATGGTGTATGCTTATAGGCCATCAGTGATGTGGGGAGTACTGACATTTACATTTACACTTATTTATTTAGCAAATGCCTTTGTCCAAAGCAATGCACAAGTAAGGTAAATAACACATTGCATAACATAAAGCTGTCAAGCAATCAACTAGGCATAAGTGCATCAATGGAAAGGTTCCAGTGAATACGAAGGCACAACTGTCGAAATCAAAAGGCAAAGTGCAACACTAAGAGGCTTTAGGAAACAAGGAGTGCTGTAGGCTTGTGAAGGTTTTTCAGGAACAGATAGGTCTTAAGGCATTTCTGGAAGGATGACCAGGGCCGGTATGCATAAAACTTCTCAGAGTAAAATTTCACTCTTAAATGCGTCACAATTCTAAGAGTGAAGTTATTTTGCTTTTACTCTCAGACTTAAGAGTAAGTGGCAAGTATAAAAGTTCATAGGTGTTAAGAGTAGGTCTCAGCTCCTAAATTATTTAAGAAAGCTGGAGAGGAATCCTAAACCAGTTAGGAGTTGCATGATGGCAGCAGCACTATGCGCACCGAGACTGAGGTCACGCACTTCCTGACCATTCTTAAGAAGTTTTATACATACCGGCCCAGATGTGGTTTGGCAGCACATTCCACCATCCAGGGACAACACATGACAACTCATCCATTTGTTTCAAGTTTCAAGTTTCAAGCTTTATTGTCATATACAGATAACAATGTAGCACCATTACCCGCAATGAAATTCTTATGCTCGTTTTTCCCAACTTTATGTATAAAGAGTATAAAAAAGTATAGAATAAAGAATAAACAATAAACAACATATAATATAAAATTATATAAATATAAGAATAAAGAAGAAAA
>JAODKM010000118.1:12656134-12667908 GCA_026780845.1 Petrocephalus sullivani | reverse complement strand
CATGTGATTGGTTGATTAGATAATTGCATCAATGAGAAATTGAACAGGTGTTCCTAATAATCCTTTAGGTGAGTGTATATATATATATACATATATATATATATATATGTCGCTCACTCTGAACGGCGCTGCCACCCAGACGGAGCGATCCCTGGGGCAGTTTAGCTGCTGAGCTGATCACTCTGACAGACGGACATGAACATGAATGATCTGTGCGCTAACTAGTCAGAAACCTTTCTACCCATTTATTCCTATCCACTTATTTTTAATAGTTAACATATCCTATGCCTTTGCTACATCGGCCAAGCTTTTGCAAATACACATAACTTTTTTGTGTATATGTTAATAGCCTGTGATTTTCCCAGTACAGTGTTAAATAATATAAATGAACATAAATAGAATATATGATAAATTAAATACTTTGAGCTACGTTAAAATAAAGTAGCCTATATGAGTATCACGTACAGAGTAGGACACAACATTACGTATTGGCTCTTGAATGAACGTGAACGCGACGTGATGGCGCACTCGATATGCAAATTAGCACGTGTCATCATCTAGCGGCATATAGCGACTTTCTGGGTACAGTTTAGCGACTTCAGGTAAGAAATAGTTGGCAATGCTGCATTTCAGGGATTTTGAGTCATTCTGCACTGCAGATGGGTTAATTGCGTTAAAATTTAAAATCAGATTAATCATGGTGATGGATTAATCTGCGTTAACGCGTTAATTTTGACAGCCCTAATACATATATATATATATATATATATATATATATACACACACACACATATACACACGTACATACACGGATACAATACATCACAAGATATTATGTAATAGTTTTATGTTTTTTCCAGAATTCACTTACAATATAACAACAGAGCTTTACACCTAGTGATAGAAACCTGTTCAACACTGAAGCGGGTGCTATGCTGCAGGGAACTAAATGCACACTGGCAGTAGCACACATGATGCCCTCTACAGGTGCCTGGGGAGCAACATTAAGCATTTACTGCGATCACACAGTATCCGCCATCTTAGTGGTAAACCCTACATATAAAACAAGGCCTTACAAAATTTTCCCTCACCTTAAGTCAACATAATGCATGGACAAAACAATGTATAATTAAGGTACGTTACTGAGTTTCAAAACATTTATACTGTATGTTTATATGTATTTTGCATTGTATTTTGTATAATGCATTTTGTTGCACTGTACAGCATGGATTTATAGACATTGTTCACATATTTTGGCAGATTAAAATCTGTAGTCAGCCTGAACCCAACGGCAACGCTCTCTGCTTGTTCTTTTTCCCAATAATAGGGTGAATCGAGGTAGAGAGGGCAACACTTGGGAGCGGTACCTTACTCAGGGTTACTTGCCTCAGTGGTACTTTTGGGTCGGGGACTCAAACTGGCAACCTTTACATGTCCCTAAACATTACACCACCGTCTGCCCCCTTAAATACATAAAGCCTATGTATTAAGAATGGGATGTCATTGAAGTTTGTGTGTGTGTGTAAAAGCAATATTGCCTATATTGCACTACGGTAGGACAACTCGACAAGGTAGGACAAATCATCAAAATACCAATATAATGAAATGCCGTGGAATTCAGCATTTTCAGGATACTGCCTAAGTCTAGTAGAAACTCTACATATGAAACGTGTTAATCCAGTTAGTATTTTAATTTTACCAATCCAAGTAATATATAGTAAAATGCATGGCAGAAAACTGTTTACTGATAATATATAAATAGCTTATTAATTATTTTATAAGTAAAATGGCATGTGGTAGTGTTTAAAACATGAAACTAAAACTAATAACCAAGAAGCTCTTAATGTCATTTGGTGGCTAAATGGAAGTAAGACTACCACAACATACTGCATAAAAAGCCATCAAATGACGTCTTCTAAAATAATTTTTGTAAAACACCAATAGAAAAACAATTTGTCAAGAATCATGATTGTCAAGAATCATGCGCCTTCTTGTGGTCTATCTTTACACATGAGTCATGGATTGTTTGTTAGATTATACAACTTCTCTTTGGACTAATAACAATAATAATACAATATTTTAGATTTGAAAACTATAAATAAAAGAATTAATGGATGTTTTCTAAGCATAATTAATTAATTATTAATTAGTAATATGTAGGTTTTAACTTGTGTAAAAGCTACATACTGTCATAACTTTTTAGTGTGTGCATGTAACACAGAACTGGAAAGTCAATTTTTATTCATGTAAGCTGAATATAAGAACCAAGAAATTACAATGTAACATTTGTGTTAGCCACTGGTTTTTTTAGCAATTATATTTAAATGCTCTGTAAAGCATGCCTCTTGCATAACAATGAATACAAGAAATATCTTAATAGATGAATAAAGATAAATAAATGATACTAAGGACACATTTTAATCACAGACATTCATCTTAAGGTAGTATTTTATATGGAATTACCATTGTTTGCAGTGAGGAATAGTAAAGCATTATCTTCCAGAGATGCATTTATCAGTTCCCTTACAAAAAGTTATCTTGGGATGTCATTATGGTTGTATTGAATTGTACTTTAGGTGTTTTTCTATTTTGTGCATATTTATGGTATGATAATATACATATGGCAGGTATTCTGAATGACTGTTTCAGTGAAGCCATCCACCCCCTTGAATGTCTTCTATGCATTACTATGCTTAGGTCAGATCACCAAGCACACACTACCTCATATTGTACACATTACACTTAGACACTCATACTGTGATAGGATGGCTGTTTATTTTTGTTATTTCTTATTTATCTTAATTTATACTGTTAAACAGTCTCTGTAATAGTGACAATAAAGATCTATTTTATCTTATTCCTAGTATTTGAGCAGTATTTTATTTTATGCTATGGTAATTTGTCCTACATCCCATGATATTTAGTTCCAAAATATATTGGTAATATAGTATTTAGTACTCATTGTATTGCATGAGAACTAAATACTCATTTTTTATATATGCAAAGCATATATAAAATAGTTCCTGTGCAAATATACATATACACACATTGAACTGCAATCATTCCAGTTGTACTGCATTTGATGATGGAATCTGAGAATTCCACCTAAATGACCTACAGAAATTTTACAATTTAAAATGTGAGCGTTTTTTTGTGTGAGTTTTTGATATAAAATTTTTTTTTTCCACTGAAACAAACAATGGTAACCGGTTTATTTCTTTGATGCATGAGGCTATTAAGCTGTTCAAGTGTTTTATTCACTAAACCAAAACATATTTAATTCATGGTACATTTAATGTAATTAAATAAATTACCATAGTATAGTACGGCATATTTAAAAACATTATTTCCATGGTACAATAAGCTTAAAAGATTACCATTGTATTTTAACTGGAATTGCACTGTAATACTATGTAGTATACCATGGTATATAGGTGGCCAAATTACAATGGTTTTACCATAGTGGTACTGCTAGGCTAATACTTTGATGATAATACCGTCATACTTCTTTGCAAGGTTTGTGCTGAACCAAATAAGAGAAATCAGGTGGAATTAAAACCAGACATGATCCAGGGTTTTATGTGGCTGGTACACAACCATGTTTATTATATATTAAAAACAGATTTAAAAGCCTACGGATTTTGTGGCTTAAAAATAATTGGAACTGGTTTTGGGAAAAATTCATAAAACAATCATATAAATTGGTTTATTTGAGGCAACTTTGGTTTGTACTACATATTAATGCATATTCCACAACAAAACATATGCATAACATTTTAACTGAAGCTTGATTTGTATGCTTACATGTAACTGACAACACTGATCCTTCATGTTATAATCCTTGTCTGATTAAAAGGAGAAAAAAAAATCTCATTCTGCAGGACCTTGCATCTGTTTGCAGAAGGTTTCGAACTGCTGCTGCTCAAGGTCCGTCATCACTTTGTTTAGAGCATATATCTGAAACACATTAAAGAAACACTTTTTCATTAAAGAAATTATTTTATGGAACAAAATTCCGTCTCATTTTGTCAAAGAGTATAATAAAAACCAACGCAGCAAACCAATGTACATCAATATAGAATAACTACGCAACCTCCGCTCGTTGTCGCTGTTTCAGTTCCTGCTGGGCCGACTTCTGCTTAGATCTGTCTCCCCGGTTTGGTGTGTCCTTCTGTTTTTGCTTGTCTTTACGGCAGGCTGGTTCCATGATTGCATCCAACCTCTTGATTTTATCTGTGGCCAAACTAAATTACATTCTTCCTGAAAATAAACAGGTGAAAAAATATCAAAACCATTTATCACTTATTCGCTAAAATAAGTCAACATAAATAACATGGTATTTTAGTATTACAACAAATCAGCACACGACTGTGCTTAATTATGACAATTGCGCAGATATAAAAAAATACAAAAGTGAAATTTAGTAAAGGTATGATATTAAATGTAGTGATATATATTACTTACAGGACATGTTAAATACAAATCAGTCACGACATTTTCTCAGAGCAGACAGACTACATTCCAACCGTTTTAATCCCGACGGAAGTATATTCTGGCGTACCAATTATATGTCCTCGTGCGCTCGAAATTCCCATTCTAGATATGTTCCTATTTAGAAATAGCTCAAAATCCTCGTGTTTGTAAGAGAGGAATATTAAATAAAGACGCACACTACTCTGCTCTACTCTAAATCCACATCCTATTATGAAACATAAGTAATTATATCATATGATTGTCGATTAAGATAGTAAAGTTTTCAATAAACTCAAGCTAGCTGTGCTATTCATGTAACATTATTTTTCTTCATTGACTAAGTAAACTAATGTACAAAATAAAATAAATAAATATGCAATATACATGTAGCGTATTTTACTTGCATGTTATTATTATTATTAAGTGACAGTTACATATAGGTACTGAAGTACAAATCATAAGCAAATATAGTGACTAATTAAAATGAATGACGAGTCATGATTAGTTAATGATGAACAAACATAACATCGGAATTTCACTTGTGTTATTCATTACTTTTTCCATCAATAGTTCCTTAGTATTTCCTTAAGTATTTAATTCAGTAGTTGACTAAGATTTACAGAATTAACAGATTGGTAAGAAATACAGTAATTGCATGCTTGGGATAAGAATCATGAAAGATGAACAGACATGTCATCAGTATTTTTTGTTTTTTGTTATTCATTGGTTGTTGCTGCATTACTTCGTTCAGCAGTTCACAATAATATAGTAGTAATATGTTTTACTTATATTTATACTTATATTACGTCTTATGGCTAGATGAACATTGCTGCCGTTACCAAACCTCTCCTCACGGGCACCTCAGCCATTCCATGTATTAGTCAAATTTCACCACCGCGGTTAAATTAGCCTCATATTCCACATTCAGTTTTTCGGCTTTAATACCTTTTCACCGAGGTGAGGCAGGCCGTTTTTAATGACAGATATCTGATGTCCACTATACAGACTACGATGCACACTGATAATTTTTGCATCCCCAGCCCTTTCGTAATTCGTGCAAAATCTTGTTAATAGCTATGAAAATAGGTTATTTCAACTGTTATGAGATATTGGGTTACCATGTTCGGTTCATGACAACTGTTGCACAGCCCCTGGTTTTCCAGGTTTCTTTACAGGCTAAATTAATTTTCTTTGACTGCCTAAGACTTTTTCACAGTATGAGTAAACTTATGAGTAAACAGCTTGCACACCTGCCCAACATCTTTCACCCCAGGCAACTCTAGAGTGGAAAAGAGTCCAGCCTCGCTCCAGCAGCCCATGCTATGCACTTAGGTGAGCCCAAATATAGTTAGACAGTATCTCTCTACCTCCCACACCAGCTCAGTCTCCTTTCACACCGGAGAGATCATGTTCCATATCCCTAAACCTAGTTTCAGTTGCTGGGGATCAGTTCACCAAGGCCTCTACCTTCAATTGCCGCATGATTCACAATGAACCGGACCTTTATGACTCCTCCTGCAGGTGGTGATGGTATAGAAGAATGATCCCACATGGCTCATAAGGGCTGTGCCCAGCCAGGCCCCATGGGTGAAGGCCCAACCACCAGGCCCCCTCAAAGGAGCTCTCCTCCAGGCCTGACTGCATGGCAGGGACCCAGTATTCCTTTTTGTTATTCATTAGAGTTATCTGAATCATCCTTAGTGTGCCCCCCCTCCCAGGATCTATTTTCCATGGGAGAACCTACCTGGAGCAATTGCCAATGACACATAGCTCCTAGTATCATCAGGACAAACAAACTCCTCCATCATGGTAATGTGGCGATTCATGAAAGTGTGTGTGTGTGTGTGTGTGTATATGTGTGTGTGTATGTTATGGAAAAATTATGATATATACCATAAAAAGTTTGAGCACCCCTACCCATTAAAAGGTTTATTTGTACTATTTTCTACATTTTTGAATAATTACAAAGACATAAAGATATAAAATAACACATGGAATTATGCACTGACCAGAAAAGTATTACACAAAAAAAATATTTCTTGCAGGGGGTGGGGGGCTGGCCAGCTGAATCACTTTTGGCCTATCCTGCACTGTGACACTCCTCCCCCCTCAAGCTTGCTTTCAACTGTATATGTGTCTTATGGGCTAGGTGAAAGGAGAATTTCCCCATAAAGATTAACAATGTATTGCTATTCTATTTTTCCTTTGACATATTTAAATGAACTCTCTTCAACTCAGCTCTCTCAATCTTTGAATGAACTCTCCTCAGCTTAACTCTCCTCTTTTTCTGTTCAGGCTTGGGTAAAGCAAAGGTTTTTATAATAACAGATAATTCTACTTGACAGGTTGCATGTAACACATGCAAGAAGAAGACATTAATTTTGCTTTTCACAGTACTGCAATTCATGAGTCATTAGGGAGAAATCATAGAGATTTACTGGCTCTACATTGGAATAAAATGTTTCGCGTATTGTTCGCATATTGTTTTTCCAAATTTTTGTGATTTTTGTGAATGTACAATACTGCCACCTGCAGGCTCACTGAGAAATAATTAACCAATGTCTTATTGATTATATTAGACTATTAGATTATATTAGATATAGATTATATAATTTTTTAGTATATCTGCATACATAAAAACTAAAATGCCATTCCTCCCAGACTGAAAAGAGCTATAACAGACACACAAAACAGACCAGGGATGCCAAACTCAATCACACAGGGAGCCCAAATTACAAACTGAATACGAGGGCCAGTCCAAGTCAATATTTATTGAAAAGCTGTCTGAAATTGACCATGTTTGTTCAGATGTACTGTATCATGACAAATTATTAATACAGAGATTTAAACTTACCTGAGAATTCAGAACAAACCAAGCAAATAGATTATACATACAAATGAGAGATCACATTAAAATAAATCAGTGGCATACATTTTTATGCCTTCCTCTCTATAAGGAGTTTTTCACTGACTCATTTCTAATGAGAATCAAAAAAGCCAATAGAATAATTTCTTCAATGAAAATCTAAAATATGTTTTTCATTAAGAACACCCAAAAAGAAAATATTTTTGATAATCAATCTGTTAAAAATTTACAGATATTTCAATAATACAGCTCTTTAGTCTACATAAAAATGCAAAAAGAAAACACACATTTAAGCACACCCTGTTCTGATGCACATTAGCTTATGCCAGGTGCTTGGCATCTTTTTTTGGCTGCAAGTTAATCAATGTTTGAGGTCTGATTCTGAACTGTGGAAATTCTCAGGACAGAGTGAAGGTGTGAATCAGTAAGACGACTCCTGTGTGATGTTTTGTCTTCATCACAGAGAAAAGTTTCCCACACAGGTATGTGCAACCAAAATGCAGAGCATTTGAGCAGCTGAGCAGCTTGTTGGCTGAGCTGGGGCATCATTTTGAGGATGAAATGTGGGAATTGGGCAGGTCCTATGGGGTCATACTTTGCCTTGAGAGTGTCACTACACTGAAGTTTTGAAAATTTGTAGTTGTTCTTTTCCACGTCAACTGCAAACATTTTACCAAACGATGCTTTTGAAGGCGGTGCTTTTCCACTGCACTGAGCACCGTACTTTTTGTATGATACTTTCCCTTTTCCATTGACTTTCGATCGAGTACCAGTACCAAAAATTCCAGTACCCAAACCAAACCAACTGGTGTAATTGTATGGCACTTTGAGGTGAGAATTCAAACGGCAGAGCCTCACCTGTCATCATGAAAAGTAAAAAACAAATAAAGATAAAATAAAGTTTATATTAATATTTGTCTACTGCTTTGTGCTATAAATGTAATTTGTATGATTCCCATCATTTATATCCATTTTAAAATCATAATTGCTGGAGTTGTGTATTTCTTTTTCAGATAGAGAGGAACCTCATCTCCCAGCACGCACCTTCTGTTTTCAATGAAGGTGATTAATTGTCATTGTTGACACACCACAATAATGAAATGTGTCCTCTGCTTTTAACCCATGTGACATTGTGTCACAGCAGGGGGCAGCTACATGAACACCCAGGGAGCGGTGCTTGGGGACGGTAACTTGCTCAGGGTACCTCAGCAGTACTTCTGTGTCAGGGACTCGAACCAGCGATTTTTCGATTACACAGTTGCATCCCTAACTACACCACCTGCCAGCCCAGTGAGATCCTTCTGTTTGGTTCCCCCTGCTAAATATTTGGGGGACCCAAACCTATATATATATATAATTTTTAATTTTATGTCCACCAACACACCATTCCAAATTGAATATATAATAACTTTAACTTTATTAAGAAGACCAGCAACTTTATTGTTAACTTTATTAAGAAGACCAGCATACTATTGCAAGCATGTGAAATAATTGAGGAATTTTTTTTTTTACATATTTAAGTTTAAATCACAATTGACGAAGAGAGCAGAATAAATATGACATTATCCTAAATCCTAGGGGTTTCCAGCGCAAGACAAATGGAACCAATTCTCAGAGTCATTACAGGAAATCTGCGCGAAAATAAAAATGATCAGCATTGTAAATAACAGCTTTCTTAATAAGCATGTCTTTGACTGTATAGATCCCATTAAATAATGCAGCTTTATGTGACAACTTTTATAGCTCTGCTTCATACAATCCATCCACCTAATATAATGCATAAAGAATTATGGAATGTAAAATAAAACAGTGAAAATCCACATATTGGTTTATATTGGACTATACTTCTCAGGAAATAAAACAATAAAACAATGACCTTGTGTGTGTATGTGTGCTTACATGTACATTTTTTTGATCTGTACTTAGCAGTATTTCATTAATGAATGCAACTTATTTCTTGTACTCGTTAAAATCTGTGCCTGTGATTGGAAGGTCGTCGGTTCGAGCCCAGCCTCCGGTCGTCTGTGGGTCCTTGAGCAAGGCCCTTAACCCCCAGCTCCCTGGGCGCCGCACGAGTGGCTGCCCTTCACGGCCAAGCTTGCTTGAGAGCAGGGTTGGGGGAAGTGAAAAGTGAATTTCCCCACGGGGATCAATAAAAAAGCATCTCAAAAAAAAAAAAATCTGGTTTATATATTATTATATGTTATAGTTCTAAAAGTTCTGTTCTAAAAGAATTAAAAAGTTAATTGACAAGCAGTCTCACAGTGTGCTTTTTCATCAGTAACAACTTTGCAATAACATAAAGCACCAAACATTTGTTTAATATCCTTTTGGCGGCCAGTGACTACAATTGCAATTAATAGCAAAATGACAAGAACAGAACTGAATGTGTCAGTCAAGAAACTATTACACTTAAAAAGAAAGTGTCTGTGTGGAAGATATGTGCAGATATATTAAAAATTGTTTATCAGTGGATTTTTGTTATGAAACCAATAAATTTGCAGCCCTTTTACAGAAGTAAGCAAGCATCTTATATATGTGTGTGGGGGTCATTTATATATTACATTACACAGTACACAACAATGAAATGTGTCCACTGCAGTCACAGAGCTGGGACAGTGCATGCTGAGACGCATAGTGTGCAGAAGTCGCCAACTTTTTACAGATTCAATAGCTACAGACCTCCAAACTTCATGTGGCCTTCAGATTAGCATAACAATGCAAGAGCTGGGTTTCTATGGCCGAGCATTTGCATCCAAGCCTTACGTCACCTAGTGCAGTGCAAAGCATCAGATGCAGTGGTGTAAAGCACACCACCACTGGACTTTAGAGCAGAGACTTGTTCTCTGGAGTGATGAATCATGCTTCTCTGTTTGGAAATCCTATGGACAAGTCTGGGTTTGGTGGCTGCCAGGAGAATGGTACTTGCCTGACTGCGTTGTGCCAACTGTAAAGTTTGGTGGAGGGGGATTATGGTGTGGGGTTGTTTTTCAGGGGTTGGGCCTGGTAACTTAGCTCCAGTGAAAGGAACTCTTAATGCTTCAGCATACAAAGCCATTTTGGACAATTTCATGCTCCCAACTTTGTGCAAACAGTTTGGGGATGGCCTCGTCCTGTTCCAACATGACTGCCCACCAGTGCACAAAGCAAGGTCTATAAAGACAAGGATAAGCGAGTTTGGTGTGGAGGAACTTGACTGGCCTGCACAGAGAGCCCTGACCTCAACCTAATAGAACACGTTTTGGATAAATTAGAGCAGAGACTGCAAGCCAGGCCTTCTCTTCCAACATCAGTGTCTGACCTACTAGTGGAATTCCCCCCAAACGAGCTGAATGGCCTCCTCTCGTTTGTAAATTTCTTATGTTCAAAGGGTGGGCCAACTCCGTATTAAATGTTCCTGCCCCCTTGTTAACCGATCACATTTGCCTTGTATTTGCTCCTGTATTAGTTCCCTTTATAAGTGTGTTTCAGTATCGTGATCCCTGTCTGGTCATTGTGTATGCTGCCCATTGTTTTGCTTCCCGTAGTTCCCTTTCCCGTCAGTAAACACCCCCTTGAGGGATTTTGCCTGACAGCCTGCATCTTGGGTCGTTCCTCCCCTTTGCAACGTGACACTATGTATTAAGAATGGGATCTCATTAAAGTTCATGTGTGTGTAAAGGCAGGCGTCCCAATTCTTTTGGCAATGTAGGTTTGTTCCTATAATTGTAAATAATACACGTACATTTATTGTACAAAATATTTTAACATTTGTGTTCTGATAGACTATTTTACAAAGTGGGTAGAGGTGTTTCCATTAGCCTCTAAATCAGCAGAGGATGTCTCAAGGTGCACTGTGTATTTGGTTTTTCGTTTTGGGGCACCTAAGAGGATTTTAACAGATCAAGGGAGGGAGTTTGTCAACCAGGTTTGCTATACGTCTTTGGTAAATGCATGTACATTTTAACTACATTTTCATGTTGTTCATCGTTCATAGAGTTTTGTCATCAAAATTGTGCTTTTACAGAACCTAAATAATGCCCTAAAATAACACAAATGTATTTACTGTACTATTTTAAATAAAAATTGTGCAAAATAGCACATACAGTATTAATTAAGTTGTTCCATGGATTGGATAAACCAGATTAAACTTCAGTAAAAAAGAAAGTCACTTATTTTAACAACACATTTAATGGTGATACAGACATCATTAACTGTTCTTGAAAAGAAATGGCCATATGGCTTCTGCAGGAATCAGGTGAATACAACAAAGCTTACATACATTGGAAGAAGTTTGAATGTACATACACTCACACCTGTTTCTTTATTTACTTATTTTATCCTCAACAGATCACATACACTCACCTAAAGGATTATTTGGAACACCTGTTCAATTTCTCATTAATGCAATTATCTAATCAACCAATCACATGGCAGTTGCTTCAATGTATTTAGG
>JAODKM010000118.1:12624362-12634480 GCA_026780845.1 Petrocephalus sullivani | reverse complement strand
TATCTGCTTGATAACTTATTATGGAGCTGGGATCAAGCCCAAATAAGCAACTACACTTTAGAAAGAAGCCCAAAAAACCCCATGTTATGGGGTTTCTTCCTGGTCCTCTAGTTTCTTCCCACAGTCTCAATATAAGCTGAGGCTAATTGGAGTTGCCAAATTCCTTGTAAGTGTAAACACTGTGTGTGTGCTCTGTGATGGGATAGTGGTCCATCTTGGGTTATTCCCTGGCTTGTGCCTGTAGAACCCCACAAATAGAACAAGCAGTTATAGAAAATAGATGTTTAGGGTTTAGGGTTGCTTTGGGCAGATTTAAAAAAACTGGATACTAAAACCAGTTCAGCTATCATGTACATGAACACCTGCTTCTTTTGACAGAATAAAACCAGATTTAATTTGCTGCATTTTAGACCCTAAAAGTTCAGCAGAACTCATGTTAAATCATGTCATAGCTTGGATTAAAAGCAGCTATGATTAGCTGCAAAAATTCTATTGCTTATTTCTCTTATCTCTCATTGTTGCATCTTCTATTCTCTCCCTGTTCATAGAATCTGCAGTTATCTAGTTGACATTTGTAAGTCATTTGATAGTAGTACATTCCCTGCTTTACGGAGACAACTAGCTTCAGCACAGGGATTGGCAAACAAAAATAAAATGGGCAACAGCTCACAAATGGGTCTTATAAAACCATTTGGAATTGGGCACCGGTTAAAAATGAAAGAATTGACTGATCACTTCTCTTCACTCTGCCTAGTAGTGTGGCCACTTCCTTGACCCTGAAAAGGAATGTCTGGATTATTCAGTTCAATTTATTTTTATATAGTGCCTTTCACAACAAAGTTGTCCCAAGGAACTTTACATGGGTGTGTTGGGATACATTGTAATCTTTTTAAACAAGAATAATGCAAAACAAAACAGAGAAAATAAAATACAATGAAATGAATGAAAGAAAGCTAATTGACAACGGAGGGGAGGAACTAAAAACTCCCAAGTAGGGAGAAAAAAAACCTCTGGGGGTCCAAGGTCAGCTGGTTGGCCAAACCCCCTGGGCATGCTAACATTACTGAAAAAGAAAGAGTGGGCACCATCCGGACATGTGGGAAGGTAGAGAGCATGAATGGTCAGAACATGCATTGACCACTAATGGACAAGCTAAACTGAAATAAAAGGTCTTTAATTGAGATTTAAAGACTGAGACCGATTCAGCATCCCGAACATGGGCTGGCAAACTATTCCACAATATAGGGGTCCATAGCCGAATGCTTTACCACCAACTATGACTACTTACATGTGGACCCACAAGGAGACCTGCATTCTGTGATTTAAATTTGAACTAATTCTGTTAGGTAGGCAGGTGCTAGACCTTTAAGTGCCTTATATGCAAATAGGAGAACTTTGAAGTCAGTCCTGAACCTATCAGGAAGCCAGTGCAGGATTATGTGTTCAAATTTCCTGCTCCGGGTGACAATTTGAGTGTAGTGGATGATTGTGCACATGCATTGGTTATTCCAACTGTTATTCCAAGTATTATGATATCTCTAAGTTAATAACTAAGTCAGTAAGAAGTTCCCCAAATTCAGTCATAAATGAAATATATGGTCCAAGTGGTCCGTTAACTATAAGTAAGTAGATGGGTAGGTCAGATGCCATTTGAATTAGCATTGTTGAATTGTTAAATGTTGTAAAATCTTTTATAGTCTTGGGTTCCACTTCTAACAGTGAGCTAAAAATAGCTGCCAGGCCACCTCCATGCCCAGAGCCATGTGGTTTCTATACAAAACTAAACCCATTAGGTGAGGCTTCAACAAGAGGAATAGTGTTTGTGGGTCTGAGCCAGATTTAAAAAACACAGGACTACACCAGTGTCAAACACCATGTTATTGACAAGAAGTGATTTGCTTCCGAGCCATGTGGTTTCTATACAAAACTAAACCCATTAGGTGAGGCTTCAACAAGAGGAATAGTGTTTGTGGGTCTGAGCCAGATTTAAAAAACACAGGACTACACCAGTGTCAAACACCATGTTATTGACAAGAAGTGATTTGCTTCCTAATGAGCGAACGTTCAATAATGAGCATTTTATAGTGGGTTTATGTTGTGGCTCATTTAATCTTATCAGTGGGATTGATATTAATTAGGATGTCACGTAATCATCCCGTATATAAAAGCCGGGCTATTCCCATAAAAAGTCCCAATTATCAATAAAGGCTATGTTTTGAGATGCACACCAAGTCTCTGACTAGCAGTTTAGGGAAACTAGCCTACTTAGGTTACATACTCTTTATAGAGAATTGGTAAGGAACCAGAGACAATTAGATTTTGTTTCATCTCTTCAATTCCTCAGATTGTTGGGACATCTTGTCATTAGTTGCTGGAGAGGGAGTCCAATTTCATCTCGATGTCGGAAACTCTGGCACCCGGGTGGCTTTTTACAGAAACCACTGCTTTTTGATTGTTAGAGACTGAAAGATCAAAGAACAAAGACTCAATAACTGCAGACTTCCAAACTTTCTCTGGCATTAACCCCAGCAGAAAATCTGTGTGCCAGGAGCTTCATGGAATGGGCTTCCACGGCTGAATAGCTGCATGCAAGCCTCACATCACCAACTGCAATGCCAAGTGTTGGATGGAGTAGTATATAGTATGCCACTACTGAAATTTGAAGGAGTGGAAACGTATTCTGTGGAGTGACAAATCATGCTTCTCAGTCTGGCAGTGTAATGGACAAATCCAGGTTTGGCAAATGTCAGGGAAACATTACCTGCCTGACCGCATTGTGCCAACTGTAAAGTTTGGTGGAGGAGAAGTAATGGTATGGGGTTGATTTTTAGGGGTTTCGCTAAGCCCCTTAGTGAGTTTTGTCAAAGAACTTGACTGGTCCGCACAGAGCCCTGACCTCACCCCCATCAAATATTTGGGATGAACTAGAATGAAGCTTGAGAGCCAGGCCTTTGTGTCCATCATTAGTGCCAGACCTCACAAATACTCTTCTGGATGAATGGGCAAATTCCCACAGACACACTCTAAAATGTTATGGAAAGCCGCCCCAGAAGAGTGGCATCTGTTATATAATGGGATGTCATAAAATTTCTTGTAGGCTTAATGGCCAGATGTCTCTATAACCAATACCAATAGCCAGCAGCCATACCACGTGCAGCTCAGACTAGGTAATCCATCTGAAACTAAGCAGCTTTGGGCCTGGCCAGTACTTGGATAGGAGACCAACTAAGAAATGCTGGGTTGCTGCTGGAAGAGGTCTTGGTGAGGCAGGTTAGCCCATCTAGTGGTCTTTCGGGTTCCCAATACCCCATTGCAGGGACGGGCACACTGACCCTCATTTATCAAGCGTTTGTATGGCAGAAAAACTGGTGTATGGTCATTTCAGCACAAATTTTGGGATCTATTAATTTAGAAGTGAGTTTAGGATACGCTCAAATCCTATGCCAGCTATCAGATGGTGTACGCAGTTTTCTGTCAGTGCGACCTCACGCTGCAGTAGAGAAATCAAGCTGTGTGTGAGAATTATTACATCAGAGTTGCACTAAAATGATGTTAAGCAGATAATTATAAAGATTTCAGGTGAAATGCTTATAGCAGGTTATGTTTGATTAATGAATTTTCTTTATTGATTCATGTAATTGTAAGACTACAGACTGAAGTAATTATAAATGTTCCATATGCAAAGTTATGTTACTGCAGTAATGCCTGTTGCTACCATTATTTTATCATATTTTATGTTATTCTATTTCACTCATATTTTATTTGATTTTACTTATTTTTATAGTTTTATTCATTTAATTTTATTCTTATGGCTGTTGTCTTATTCGTCTTATGTCTGTTATTTACGTCATCTGTATTTTATGTGTATTGTATGCCTTGTGAGAGCTGTTTTGTCTTTCATTCCTCTGTACAGCACTTTGACCCAGTGTGGTTGCATAAGGTGCGTTACAAATAAAGATGGATTAGATTAGATTACCATTGAGGACACCGAGGTCCTGTCTTCGATATTTTTCCATAAAGTGTTCATGAAACTTGATGAAAATGATAATTATCTGTGCATAAACGCTACTGGTTGGCCATTGCTGACCTCAGAATTTGAAAAATCCTTGCTACGCCCTTGATTATAATAGCCTCAATATTATGGGAAAGTTAAGCAAAAAAAAAAAACCACAGGATGGAGGATAGTAAATTAAACTTTTAACTTCTGAAATATGAAACATTTTGAAATATCTGTGCTGGGGGTTGTTGGCTTCCATCATGGGTGCAAAACCAAAATAATAAGGGGAGAATATGCAAACCCCACAAAGAAAGAGTGGAGGTGGTGGTTGAATATCACATTCAACAATATCTGTGCTGGGGGTTGTTGGCTTCCATCATGGGTGCAAAACCAAAATAATAATGGCAGAATATGCAAACCCCACAAAGAAAGAGTGGAGGTAGTGGTTGAATATCACATTTTGTAACATTATGTCAACAATTGCCACTATATGCCTGGATGACCCATCAAAATGTTTGGAATAGTATATTCAGACATTTACTTAGTTATTAAATGTGGAAAAACTGCATCAACTTTAGTATTGTGAAATTTAAATATATCAGGCGAGGACGACCATTCCCTTTGTGGGTCTCTGGTTAATACTGTATATTGTAATGGGTGAATCACGTGTGTATTTTGCTTTAGTTTTTTAGTTTAGTTAGTGCCAACCCAAAATAGCATATTTTACATATATTCGACATCAGCAATCTCTTCATCTGTAAAAAGTGCTGAATCACAAATTCCACCAATCTACATTAAAAGATAAAGACCAAAATTGCAGCAACGTTCTCATGGTCAGTGAAGGGGGAGGAAAAACATGATTATGAAAACCAGTTTTTCATAAGATGCATGAGATCAAAAAGTTTCTACACTCAGATCAGTATGCTGAAGAACATCTATACCAAAGACATTAACAGCAAAAATCCTCAAGATCCTCAGTAATGGAAGAAGGGGGCAGATATCATAACCAGGATATCACTGCAGGACCAAATTTGGAAAACAACTAAATGACGTACACATTGGACAAGATCACTTAAATTCCAAAATCAAAAAAGAAACAACTGTACAAATTCCCTAACATCACAGACAAAGCAAGACGACAATCAGTGAAATTACAGGTTCTTAATAAAGGGGTAAAATATACACTGCTTCATAACCGTTCTGTTATTTCGATGACATATAAACGCAAACCGCAGTGTCTTGTCCTTTCCATGCCGCGGCGCTGTCGGTTTTTAAAGAATATCCTTTAAAGTTAAGTAGTTAGCAGCAGTTCACTGTGCCAACCTGTTTCGTGTTAAATATGTAAGTATTATTTCGTCTGTAGTGCGCTTGCTAACAATGTCAATCATTCGAAAGTACGTACAGTTTTCCAAACGAGGTTCTAGTGAAATGGCTAGATCCAAGTAAGAAACCTTAATTTGCCAGCTAGCTACCAGTGTTGGTCGCAAACTGCTGGGAGAGACCAATGCACCGTAAAACATGGAGGGAGTTGCAGGCCTGTATGCTTAACTGATATCTGTTTGTGCGTTGTTTTTACATGTTTTTCTTCTAGTATAATATGAAACTTTAGTATTAATTGGTTAACTTTTCGTATTGTTATTATTATTCTAGTTACACAGGAAGTTCGCTAATTTAGCTCGACTAGATGTAGAGCAAGCAAGCTAATTAGCACAACAAGTCAGATGAACTAAACTCACGTACTAAAGAGTACGAAAAAAGTTGGAATATACTTTGGATATGCTGCCTGAAGTTTCACACGTGAACATAAATCTTGCTATGAATCGCTTTCTTTGAGGGAATTCGGTGACTCCACTTTTCCGGTTTGACATCGTAGTTTAATAATATGGTACTACATTTCTTGGACTTTTTAAAAAAAGGGCTTTGCTAGAACTCGGCCATTCTGTTGACTATTTATTCTTTTACTGGTTACCAGCAAATGTTTTCGGACGCTTTAATTTAGCATGTTCAGTCTCGGGAACAACTAAAAAGGGCGTAATTGTTAAATCTCGCAAACTCGTTATGAAGTGAACTGTTGCTTGTGGTTAGAAGAACTGCGTCCCGGCTCTATTATAAATGCGCAGACTGGTATGTAAATTGTTTGTTTGAGTAATGTATATAAATGCTGATCGGTTTAATCCCAGCTTTTAACCATACATTCTCGACATTTGCGCCCCCTTCTAGCAGCATGTGCAGTTTCGTATCAGGTACTGAGTGATTTATAACACGTCTTGGTAATTCTGTCCCTGTCAGCGTGTTTGTTGAATTTAAGTGATTTGTCCAGAAAGTACAAATCCAAACCAAGATTTTGTTTCAACCAACTAGTTGAGCACTGTGACTGTGACTCTTTATGCTCAACTTATTGGTTGAAACAAAATTCTGGTCTGGATTTTTACTTTCTGGACCTGAAATTTGTTAGCAGCGTAAATTAAGTTAAGGAACTGCTGTTTGCAGAATACTTTTTTTTATTCACAATGTTTAATCTTATATATAAAAATATAATATAATATACATACATACACACACACACACACACACAGAGTTTACTGGTTATTTGCACACTTTGTCTATTATTGATTTTATGTGGTTTGTTGTATATTATATTGCATATTGTTTCATGTGCTCTCATGTCCTGCACTTTGTGGTATTGCATCTATTGCGTCTATTGTAACAGATGACCATTCCAGCACAAGAATCTCATTACATTCCCGAATGCACAAGAAGAAGTATTATTCCACTAAATCTACATTTTTTGATTGCATATATTTGTGTGTGTATTAAAAGGCCCCAGTATAGTGAACTAGCATGAAATATTTTATCAAAGAAAGTTACATGTGAACTTATTCAGTGTTTACCATGATTGCAGGTCAGCCCCAGTTCCAGAAGGTTCTGGATCTACCGGCATGGCAGGGAGCAATCGCCGGCTACAGCAAACTCAGGCCCAGGTAGATGAGGTAAGATACATGCCAGGAAGATAAAAAATTTTGGCTCTGGATTGGAATTAATAATTGCGTTCATAATCAGTATTCATTTGATCGTGTTTTTTCTCAGATTCTTGACACTGTGCGTAGTCTAATTCTCAGTTGAAAATTCTCTCAGCAGAAAAAATGTATTTGCTTTCATCAATTTTCTGTTTATCCTGGGCAGGGTCGAGGGAGGCACACACACAGCGCTGTAAACCCCTTGTAGCTATAACTTCTGGAGTACAATATTTAGAGACAAGCATTATCTTTTGTAATACCTACATATTGCTGTAATACCTTTCAAATGCAGGCTTGATTTTGGGGTTCCTTATTTTTTAAAAATACATAATTTTATTACACCTCCGGATAGAGTTTGTGACTTTGGAACTACTATTGTACCAATTTTACTTCTTAAATCAGGCTTAAAAACAATACACTTCCATTTGTAGTAAAGTTATAGAAGGGAAATGGCAAGGCTGCTTAAACTTGATAATTAAATGATGCTTAAATTTACCTTTTTTTGTGAGCCCATTAGGAATGTCTGCATTTTTAAGGCTGGACATGCATTTATAAAAGATAATGGGTAATGCTCTGTGTGCAACAGCTGTTTAGCTTTGGGCCTATACACTGACTCTTGGTGCTGGATAGTTTCCCTGTTGAGTGCTATTTTACCCGTGTTTCACCTATTGAAGCAACAGCAGCATTAAGTTAAGGACTTTCAGCAACACTCTCAGCAGAATGTAACTGTCGAACTTCCATTATATATTGGTACCTGCCCAACTGTTTGGCCTTAAAATGTTTTAATTTTGCTGAACTAATCCTTTGTTGGTATTTTAAGAATGGCATAGCATTATATATATATATTTTTCCCCCTAAAGGATGCAATCGTGTGTTTAATTAGCATATGGTGGTACTAGCTTTCAATTTGTCTATACTAGTAAATACTGGTTTCACAGTAAACAATGGTAAAATTCCCAACAGTTAATTAAAATTTGAAATGGTAATATAATTAAAGCTGTGGTTGTTTACCACAAATTATCCTCATTGAAATACTGGTCTTGTGAAGACAGTAAGGGTGCTTTTCCACCACACCAGGCACCATACTTTTGTTACAGTACTTCCAGTACTTTGCTGTTTCTTTTGACTTCCAGTCAAGTACCAGTACCAAAAGTGGGTTTCTTTATTGATTGATTGGTTATGCAAATACCCTGCCTCTGAAACAACGTAAATGCCATCTAGCCAAAAATTGCAAACTCAGAAAACAATGATAAATGAAATTTAAATAAATTAAATAAGTAATAGATACATGGACAAATGAAGAGACCCACATTTAAATTGCAATCTAGTCAGAAGAACAGGTACAACAAGATCAGGATACCATAACAAGAAATAAAGTATTTTGTATAATATACTAGGACAGATTTTGTATAATATACTAGGACAAATTTTCAAATATTGCAGTGTGGTTTTGTTCTCGTAAATATTGGTTTTTATAAATCCAAAAACGAGTTCAACAAATTTCTCACAGACCCGTCTAGGAGTGATTTAAACAACAACGATACATGCAGAACACGGAGAACACATGCAGCGCTCATGCAAAATCAGCATAGGTAAGCTTTAACTCTCTAGGAGCTGATGGGGTTCATGTTGAATTGGCCAATACACCTACATGTCTGCAAGTCTATCCTTGCGTGCTGAAGATAAAGGACTTCCACAAGCACAGGGAAAAAAATAAATGCTGTTAAAAGTTGCTTTTGATGTCCGGAGTGGTCAGATCATAAGCAAGTCCCTGCTGCGGCTGTGAGACTGTGCTGACCAGCGACGATGATCAGTGCTCACATCTCCGCACTGTGATACTTCCCTGTTGGAGTGGGTTAAGCCTCTGTGCATGTGATCAGAAGGTCACCGGTTCAAGCCCAGCCCCGGCACGTCTGTGGCCCCTTGAGCAAGGCCCTGAACCCCCAGCTCCCTGGGTGCTACATGAGGTGGCTGCCCTTCACAGCCAAGCTTGCTCTCATGGAGAGCAAGGTTGGGGGAGCTTAGAAGAGAATTTCCCCACTGGGATCAATAAAGTATCTATTAGGGATGCAGAGGTCCAGTGTACCCACGGTTCGGTATGTATCACGGTTTTTGGGCTACGGTAATGGTTCAGTTTTGGTATATTAATGTTATCTTAACTCTAACGGGTTCTTTGATTTTAAATCAACAAGGTACTATTACTAACACTTGCAGAGACAATATTAATTGTAAGAATAATTAAAGGCATGACAGAAGTCAAATAACACAATTGATTACAAAAATGGAACACATCATATTTACAAAAACAGGCAATATTAAATATAGCAAAGTGCAGTACTGTGAAATGTTTTTCTCGGGTCAGTTTCAGCTTCACTCCTACATACTCCGTACAGTTCTGGAATCACTTTGCAGCTGAAATATTAGGGAGGGGATACTATAACGAGGTTCGAGTACCTTTATCATGTATCGGAATCCTGTGTCTGAAACCATTGAGTAGGGTTGCAGCTCTTTGGCTATGAAATACGCTTTTGCTGTCTGTTGGTTATGTGACCGCCGTCTTGGAAAATAAGTTACGATCTCAGAAAACTGCAATAAACTAAGTAAAAAAAAAATTATATATATACACACACGTACACACACAATAATTGCAATCTGGTCGGAAGAACAGAGACAAGAAAATCTGGACGGTATAACAAGAAATTTTAAAAGGGATTTTATTTAATATACTAGCGCAGCACGGTATTGGAGAATTTCCAGATATAGCAATGTGATTTTGGTGTACTAAATACTGGGGTATTTGGTTAACACAATTTAAAAATTAGTTAACATAAATTTCTTACAAACCTGTCTAGGAGTGATTTAAATGGCAAGGGTGAGTGATTATGAGAACGCATGCAGTGCCCAAAAGGAAAGGGGAAATTATGCGCCTTGAGATGATGATATGGCTATGATATTTTATATATATATATATAATCACACACACACTACTCACAATTGTGAGAGATTTAGTGGATGTCATACATATGGTGTTTCACTTCAGACATTTTTGGGATAGGGAGGCAATTGTATTGGGGTGATAGACACACCTCATTTTGTGTTTTCCA
>JAODKM010000118.1:12591558-12604121 GCA_026780845.1 Petrocephalus sullivani | reverse complement strand
AGCGATACGTCACAGGGGGAAGGAATTTTGCAGCCGGAAGAAATTTCGCATGACAGCTCCAGTGATGTTTTTTTTTACTTTTATTTGGTATGCTTTGGAAGAGGGGTAGTCTTATACGGTTAGTATATCCCAAACTCTTTATTTTACCTGGAAAAGTTGGGGGGTCATCTTATACGCCCAGTCGTCTTATAGGACGGAAAATACGTTATTTAAATGTATATCGAAATTCGGAAATGTACTTAAACATCGTATCACCGTTATTGAAAAAAATTCTATCGCGATATATATTGATATCGAATTATTGTCCAGCCCTATCTCTAACGTATCTGTTGTATGTGTGGGACAGTCTCAGAGCCTGCTTATGACCATAACCAGGGTAAGCAGTTGGATGGATGGATGTGTTAATCATTAGTATGTGACTTTCTGTGTTCTAAAATGAGGAAATAATGGTTAATAATTTACATTTCTGTCCCTTTGTATTCAAATTTCCCCTGTTTTTGGGATAGTTTAAGCATATGCTTTGCATTAATAGGTCTTATCTTGTTGACTCTTAACGATGTAGAATTTTGAATTTCTATGTGTTCCAACTTGTGGTAAAAAATTTAACTTAGTGGTAAAAAAATTCTGTTAAGCAATGCAATTGAAAAAGCCTAATTAAGTATAGCAATCTACCAATGTTCCACATGATAAAATATAATACATAATCTAAAATATAATTCCAGTAAAATATAGCCATACAAAATGTTTCCATTTAATTTATTAGGCAATTAAAGCTTGATATTGTGGATATCGAGACAGATTTAATAAGGATTGGAAATGCATCATGCAGTTGACATGACATGGCACATCAGCAGAATTTGATATAGGAAGGATGGACTCTAGTAGTTATACAGGTAATAGTCTCCATCACAAATGAGATTCATATGCTTAGCTTAAGTTAGAACTGTCATTATTAATCATCCAGTCAATCCAGCCAACATAGTTTCTCACTCTTGTGTATACACCTGGGAAGGATGGGTTTGCACAACTAACACCCCATGAGACAATCCCTTCAAAATGACCATTGCAGACAAGAGGGCCTCCTGAGTCACCCTAAGAAAATAGAACATTCAAAACAGTTAAACATATAGTTTTCTCTAAACAAAGCTTTCAACATCATGTTGTGTCCATAAAATCCCCAGTCACTGGCTTACGATATTTGAGGGATATGATCATGTTGGGGATCTACTGTACTAGTGTACTGTACTGTATTATACATTTAATTTATTCCAAATTTTGATCATTCAGATTTTGTGTAGAGAAATACAACAAGCTGACGACCAAAATGGAAAGGAATGCACTCACTTGACAAGAGTCTTTTCCTCCACTAGGAGAGCCAGCACAAAGCATGTTATCAGTAATCCTCCAATAATAGTATTTTTGGCAGTTAGAGATGATTTCCACATCAACGGCCCGTAGCTCCGGAGAGAGATAGTAGCTGTAGATCTGTGTGACTCCCCATCCACTAACTGTGCACATGGTTCTTCCAAACAGCTGGGGGGTGTTGGTGGTGGGTAGGGTGGCCGGCTGAACATTAGCATTCAGTTGTGCAGGACGACTGAGCTAAGTCACAGAAAATGCAAATGACTGTATATTAGTATAAATAATATACATGCACAATAGCAATTATTTTTACATAACTTAATTCAAACTAAGAGATGTATTTGAGTGAGAAGTCCTTGAAAGTGTAAAATGTTTCATTACTAAACTATTTTAATTGACTTTCTTACTTTTATCAGCATAATGTCATTGTTGAAAGTCTTGTAGTTGTAGTTAAAATGAACAAATATTTTGGAGACATTTAACTCTTGCTCAAACCCTTCTTCTTTGGAGAAACTATGTTCACTTAAAACCACTTTGATTAAAGAACTCCTGTTGAAAAAAAAAAACATTTATTTTTCATATTAGATTGATTCCTGGAGGAAATGGTTCTTTATACAATTGCATTATATTAATTTTTCCACCTTTCTTATAAGTTTTAGTACTCACGGTCTCCAGCAATGGGCAGCTGAAACAACCCACTGAGCCTGGATAAGTGTACCGCCACAGTAATGGCGGTGGTTGTACTGAATAGATGCTTGGTACTTAATAGAGTAGGGATTAACTTCTTGACCCCCAATAATTCTTTGCTCCAATGTTCCTGAAAAAATATTGCAAAAGATCAATTTAAAAACAATTTATTTGTTCATGCATGATAAAGGTAGATGTGTTTGAGTTGAGAGAAATACAGGATTGAACTGAAAGTAAACAGTGGAAGCACATTGTATTTTTAAGTGTCTATGATAATATCACTACGGTTAGTGCTGTGTTGTAGAATCAGGAGTTATGAAGAAAGCTCCCTACAGTGCACATCGTAATTGATGACTTCATCCACAGCCTTTGCCTTCACAGCTAGTACTGACCTTTCTTATTTTACAAGTGGGAATGGTCATTACTAGGACCCCGAATGTAATTACTTTCCACTTTGAGTTGGATAAGTAGATCCAATATTAAATGTAATTGTCATTATTATCTTCCTCTATTTATTCCATTGTTGAGTAAATGTTGCATTACATGAGAATGAATATATTTATTGCTAATTATGTGAAATGTTTGTTGTTCATTTAACATAATATTGAATTTTAATGTTAAAGGTAATGTATTCGAGGAAGGAATTAAATAAAGTACATTTACCTCTCAGCTTGAAAATCACAAGCAGGAGCACTCCAGGATAAAAACTGTGTTTCATAATTTGTAACTTGGGTTGCCAGTGTATAAGTGGAAATGATTTTATGAACTAAAAACACGAGATGAAACAAAATAAATATAATGCTAACAGAAATATTTACAGTAATACAACTCCCAGGAATCAATTAGACTTATTCCTAAACTTTATTGCTATGTAAGGCATAATTCCATCATCCTGGTTAAAGCCTTCATTGCATTCTTACAATTGCATAAAACTGCAGCAGAAAGGCAATTACAATACCATACCAAAAATATTCTAAGATACACAACAGAGAAGGAGCTATAAAATGAATAAATGTTAAAAAAGACAGCATAAATGATATTATGTAAAGACAAACATTTGCACTTCATTACTTATACTCACCCACAGCGGATGGCTTTCACAAAATGTATGTTTCACTATTAGACAAAATACAATCCTGAAGTATTTATATTGTAACTCTATCATTGTCCTGCATTTTCTGTAATGAATTAAAGTTGCCTCAAAGAATAATAATGGAACTGACCTAGAACATCACAAAGACTTTAGTGTCACAGACAAAATTTTTTCTAAGCATTGCTACATTTATCTTTGTTGGCTGTAACATATCTGTGACTAAATGGCAGGTCAGACTGTATCTAATTACTTTGCTTCATTATTCCTTGATGACAGCAAGACAAAGTAATAGCTAGACAGAAACTGGCATTCATTTCTGTTGGCATTAAAATGGGCACTGCAGACCCAGAACAAAGATATAAGCAAGCAATGTGGAAATGTTTTCTACAAAGGAAAACATGAAACCTCAAATGCTCTCATCACAAGGAATTCCCACAGAACTAAAATGATACAATTCACTTGTTTAATAAGATGTTTAAACCACAAGTCACCTTCTGTGATGATCTAAAGACTTAAATTTATTTTTCAATTTTGAAATGGTATGAGGCAGCATCTGCTACCCATCTAAGCCACCTGACTTTATAGTTTTAAAGGTCAAATGGTCTTCCTCCAATTGTAAGCTTAGTCTTTTTCTAACCCAGTTAGTTTGTTCTCAAGTTGCTGCTCTTTCATTTAGTCATTTAATCAGTTATTACTACTACAACAAATTAATTTTATTAAACATGCTCCTAATAATAATTGCACTAATTAATAACTGCAGTAATTGCAACAAAAAAAATAATGGTCTCTGTATTGTAAAAGTCTAATATCATAATAATAATTAAAGTAAATACTACTCAAATTAAAAATATTTCAACCCTCAATAAACGCTTCAAAATGAATTAAGTTTTCATCCAAATGTGTCAATTGTTTCTTTATTTCAAATACATACCTTTTTTTAAATGCCCGTATTTACTATTCAGCTATAATTCTTTCTGTTTCGTCACAGGCACAAAAGATTTTACAACAGGAGGCCAAATGAAATGATTCAAAGCACGACTTCAATGTTCAAGGGCAATGAATTCTCTGGATGTCAAATTGGGTTTTAAAGCAAAACCGACTATAAACCAACTCATATTCAACATTAAAGGTCAAACAACTGAACTTTTCCATTTTTACTGTTCCACACTGTATGTTTAATAAGGCTTTCATTATTAATTTCCTTAGCAATGTTTACCCCAGGATTATAATCCTGCATAAAAAAACTAATTTAAGTAGTAAGATTCAAAACATCTGTAAATATATACTGTGCTTCTATCTATCTATCTAATCACATGAAGTTTTTCTGCCTTATGATCCCTGTGTAAATGAACAGGAAACAGCAGAGCACGAATGCAAATGACCACATGGGAGGTTTCCAAATGAGATGTATAGAAAGCATATTCAAGGGAAAGGCAGATGTTTAAATGAAAATGAAAAGATAGCACAGATGAAGAAAATACAAAATGAAATCACAAAACTATACTGAACTATAACTATAAACCGGGCAGTGAACTACAAAATGAAAACGTTTTTAGGACATTTTAAACGATTTAAGATATACTACTAACAATGGCGGACCTGGGGGGTGGGGAGGCTAAAACATTATTGGCCTCCAGGTGGTCTTTATTAGATCTGAGTCATGTCAGTCATGGAATGCTGAACACAGTTTTCCTAAATGCAGTTCTCTCAGGAAATTATAGATTAAATTGTCCCCAGAACTGCATATTTATATGAGCCCTCATGTATTTCTCACATCCCGGGGGCGGGGCAAGCTATTTAAGCATAGATTAGCGTATTCACCTGCTCTGATCTTTAAAAGCATGCGTGCTTCTGTGTTCAATTTAAGTATTACATACTAAGCACACCGATAACCTTGTCTTCTGTCTCCCCTGTCTAGGTCCTGCCTCGTCCATCCCTGTCCTGTCCGTATTGTATTTGGGCAGATTAGTTCATGCATTTTGATTTGACTTAATGAAGCTAAAAGTAGTTCTTAGGTTTGGGAGTAAGCTTTGGGAAGTAATTACTTGCTTTGGGAATTTGGAAATATAAAATGAGCTTCTGAATGAAACTGAACAGTGACTTCACTTATGAATTTGTAACCCTTTATTTGGATATTCTACCTACAGAGGGTATACAGGGTACTTTTAACACTTCAATAACATATTAATTGAGATTAAACAGTTAATATAACATCAGTTGGGTGAGTTGTCAAGTTCAATAAAATCATTCTAAGAATATGTAGGTATGTTTATGAAATGTTACACATACTCTACATACTCTGTATTTTGTTAAACATGTACAGACACAGTAAAACAGCGGAATTGTTGAATCTCAGCTAAGTTGTTGAAATGCTACAAATATTCTGAAGGAGGACTAACCAAATAAAGTGTTACCCATTAATTTAATACACATTGTTTGTACCTTGTCTAACCACCCTGAAGAATAATGTTGCAACAGTTTGCACACCTGAGTTCATCCAATTTATGAACTCAGTAAAGATCTGAATTATAGCTAGTATTGTATAACCCTATTCCACTCTTGACGCACAGAGGAGAACATAAGATTCTCTTTTTATGATCACATCCATTTACCCATCCGGGGTGCTTGGGCTCAATATATTACCAAGACAAGATTTAAAGGAGATGACAGGTGGTGGGGGTCAGGAAATGTGTCACACCCTGGACAAGTCTGTTTATAAGGCAAAAGGCAGAAGCAGAGAGGGCACAGTTGACTCCTGACACTCCTGACAGAAACTCCAAAGAAACACTGCTCTGTTCTCCCCCATCAGAAATGATGTGCAAAATGCTTCTGTCTTGGACTCTTCTGCTTATCGCTTCTGGTCCCCTCCTCTCACACCCAATTGCAGATTCTGCTGAGATGTCCTACATCATGCCAGGTGAGCTACTACTCTCAGACTTAACAGTCACCTTCAGGTAAGTGAATTTCATTGTTTGACACCCTTCAGAAAGCCATTTTCAATGTAATAGATTAACAGGCAGTCTCAAAGGTTATAGTTATGGACTCTGTGTACGGCAATGAAAAATTAAGTTTTAGTGCAGCTCCTGTATAGTTCTCTGTGCAGCAGAATGAAACAGTTTTAGTGGAAGTTACAGTATAATTTTGGTTGCTATTACATGGCTGACAAAGGCAACATACATGTCACACTTAGCAGGAAAGGCACGACTCAAAAACAGGCTGTAGTACAGGCAAAACTCCTGCAGGGGACTTTTACTGAACACAAGATAAGGACACAGACTAACTACAATGACAGAACTAGGTAGCATATGAGCAGGTGGCAGCTGTAACAAATTAACATGGGGGCTGAAGGAGATGTAAGATAAACGAGCTCCAGGAGAGACTTGTATAGAGCCACAGGGAAGATAGGAAGATCAGGTGGATGGAGTGATCAGGGTGTGACATTACATTAATGTAAATGTGCAAATAATGTCTTTATTAAGCTGGGTTACCAGTACATGCCTGGCAACATAGCTTATACATAGTATTTTGCATGAGATTTATCTAATATACTGATTTATCTAAATTTATGCAACATCATCTGTCAAGCAACCAACCAAAAATAAATACATTTACTTTTATTATAGCTAGTTGTGTTGTTTGACTTTGTTGAACAAACACAAATGCATAAAGTCTAATGGTGTATATAGATGAAAATGATTGTTGACTACTGGTGCCCATATTTCAGCTTCCAAAATTACAGTGACCGCTTGCAAAAAATGATGAATGTGCCCATTACAATTTCCTCTGAAAAATTCTCAAGTCCTCACTTGTGACTATATGGTTCATAGCAGTGATTTCACAATGATGGGTGTCCCAAGAATTCCAAATTTCAGTATTACAACTTTAGGTCTGTATTTGATGTTTATAATCTTAAAGATAATTGCTTCAGCTGCAGTCACCTGTCAATTATATAGCATGTGCCCATGAAAGCATATCATATTGGGCTCCCATCCCAGACTAATTTAATTATACTCCAATTTTTAAGGGTGGGTAATATAATATTTGTGCCTAATATACTTCTTTGTGTTGTTCTACATAAAACTGATTCATTGATTGATTGTGATCTAGTATTTGAGTCTGTATCTAGTATCATTTCAATGTACTGTTACATTCATAGATGGTGTAGAGCAAAGAACTAAATCTATCAGTTATAAGGGCTATTACTGACTATAAATGGATCTTGTTGCAGGATCACTAGAGGATGATCAAGCAGCTAGTCATGATGGACTGCCTCTCACTAACCAGGCCTACTTGTCTCAGAGAGGCATGTACTTGACCTATCCTGCGCTGAAGACAGGGGAGTTCAACAAAGATGGTGAGGCCGTCTCTCAAAATAAATTGCTGTTGTTTTTTAGTACATAATATGTGGTACAGGGCTTTAGGGAAAATGCCAGGAATTAATCACTGGATATAAGATAGCAATATGTAAAGCAAGATCCTCCAGTCCTGGTCATGGAAACCAAATTATGAATTTTAAATTTGTTTCCCACCTGAGAGCTGGCAGATATGAGATTATAATAACATGAGAATATAATAATATAAGATTTTAGTCAGTGATTGTAAAAGAGTATATGAAGTTTAGAATTTAAGAAGTATTGTCAGTCTGTCTCAGATAAATGGAACATGTGCCAGAGTGCCAGGTTAACTAGTATAACTGAAGAAGATACAGAACAATGGAAGTGTAACTCAATTAAGATGTATGAACAGATTAACTGAAACTGAGTGTATTTCATTATGTTATTTATAAAAAGCAATTCAGAAATACAGGTGAAAGCAAGCATGGAGGGTCAAAGCCCAGGGTCAGCCAACCTGTGACACCCTTGGAGCTACAGGTTAAGAGCTTTGCTCAAGGGCCTATGGATATGTGACTATTTTGCCAAGGCTGGGGTTTGAACTAGCAACTTTCTGATCATATGCACAAGAACAGAGAGACTTATGAGGAGCTTTTATCCTCAGATTATAAAGCTCCTTAACCAAAACATGCCTCGCTTTCATTAGTATCTTCACTGGACAATACAGTACTACATTGTATATTGTGTATTGAAATATCATGTCATTTGCTGTCCTACATACAGTTGTGTTAAAAATAATAGCAGTGTGTATAAAAAAGTGAATAAATCCCAAAGTCCTTATAATAGCTTTTATTTCCATACACGCAAATGCATTGGGAACACTGTACATTCTATTCCTAATCAAAACATGAAAAATTATGAAATTATGAAAAAAATTATCAAATTTGTGTTAATCCCTTATAGACATTTAAGAAAAAGGAATATTAGGCTGTTGTAGTAGCAGTGTCTGAACAGGTATTACAACCCAGGATGATTGGACTACATTCCACAATTCTTCAGCATTTCTTGGTTTTGCCTCAGAAACAGCATGTTTGATGTCACCCACAAGTTTTCTATTAGGTTAAGGTCCAGGGATTGGGCTGGCCACTCCATAACGACAATCTTGTTGGTCTGGAACCAAAATGTGTGTTTGGGGTCATTGTCTTGCTAAAACACCCATTTCAAGGGCATGTATATTATTTATTTCTAGTAGATAGTTAGATTTAAGCTATTATATTATATTTTAGGCAAAATAGGGCACAAGGCTAAGGAGAACAGGATGCACTTATATTAAAATAATGACCAGACTCTATCTTTAATCTTGTATGTTTTTGTGTCCTTGACTGCTTCTGCCTGTGTGCAGATTTGGGAAGAAACAGAGAGAGATTTAGATTTTTTTTAAAGTGCATTTTCACAACATTACACTGTCTCAAAGTGCTTTACATTCTCCCTTCCCAAAGCACCCAGTGGTGATAGTGGCAAGGAAAAACTCCTTGGAAGGAGGAAACTCCAAATTTTAAGATTTGAGTCTAAATGTGGAGGGCAGGTAGTTGATGGTGCTGCTTTTGATGGCAAGAGGAATAGTGGTACAGCAGCAGGGGAGGCTAGTAGTTATAGCTACTAAAGTTAAATGCTTTAAACTATTTTCCCTGCACTGAACTCATATGATGTTTCCCTCTTAGGGCTCCGAGCAGCTGGAATGCTTCCAGAGGGAGCAGTAAAGAAGGTAAAATTAATTAGTAGATGAAAATAAATCCATTGTTACTATTGAGCAAGAATTGTATACCTATGTCTAATTCTGTCTTCTTAGGTTGTTTTCCAGAATGAAAGCAGACTGAACCCCTTTGTTCGTTACCTAGGAGCCAGGAGGCAATTTAGGAAGAGAGGAAATGCCTCTGAATGCTTCTGGAAGTATTGTGTTTGAGAATGGCATCCACACACATACACAAATGTGCACATATAAAAAACCTAATTATGGAGGTAGTCTCCTTAAAAAACAGACAATTACTGAATTTAGTCAATCACACACACACTGCAGTTTTTCAATGGCCAAGCTTACAGAATTGCAAAATAAATTTGTATAATCAATAGGAATAGTGTCATATTTTACTCAAGTGAAGGGGGTGAAACAGAATAAAAACAGAAATTCACATATATGGCATATAACTATTAATAAATTATGTGCTAAATCTGAGAGAATTTTTTACACCTATTACAGTCTGAAAGTGTAAATATATTAAAAGGTTATGCTTTTTCAAAGCTGATGTATGTATTACACAAAATAAAACATTTGAAAAATCTTTTCAGTGTCAGATTGTAATGGAAGGCCGTCAGATTTCTGTTCTACCAGAAATTGATATACACATAAAATAATGAAAATGTCAGATTTGCACCAATAAGTTAGCTGAACTTTGTGTTGGACATACAAACAAAAAAAAAAACAATGATCCACATGAAAACAGGTTTCAAGATTCAAATACCTCAATGTGTACTGAGAAATTATTACTCTGCAAGATTGTGTTGGATAAGTGAATTTACATTAAATTAAATATACCATGTAATATATAGATAATCACTTTCAATACTGCACTGAAAATTGTGTCATTCAATGTACTTATACATGTTTAGTTTACAAATACCACCAATATAATTGGGGTGTAAAATGAATTTGGTAAATTAATTAATTCTAATTTACACAGTCTAAATTTTAAGATTTGAGTCTTAACGCAGAAGGCAGGAATATTGAATATTGAGAGTGAGCCTGAATCCCACACATCCACTGGAAGACCATTCAACAGCTAGCTCTTCAACAGCAGTTCTTTCTACTCTAAGTACTAATAGATATCCTGCTCCTTGATATTGTAAGAGACCAGGTATACAGTATAGTGCATGGCCATTCAGTGCTTTATAAGTAAATTTCAGTATTTTGTAATCAATCCATGACTTAACTGGAAGCCAGTGACTGAGTGAAGGGAGCAGAGAACACAACTAAAATTATCGTATTTTTAGTATTAGTAAGAACTCTGTACCAACTGAAGTTTATTTAAGAATCCAGAGTTGGGACAAACAGAAAGGACGGCATTACAGTAGTCCAACCTAGAAGTTATAAAGGCATGTATTAGTTTTTCTGCATCATGGAAGTAAACCATTTTCTGAAGCTTGGCTATGTTTCGTGGATGGTAGGACACAGTTCTACTAATACTTCTTTGGCAACCAGTGAAACATAGAACTGAATCAATCAGGACAATCTAGACACCATTTAGACATTTGACAGGTGCAGATGGGATTCTGAATATGAATAGGGTTGAGCGTTCGAGCCACTGCACCTACAACGCCAGGTATGCTTGCAATAGCATGAAAGCCAATTTTAGTATCATGCAAGGCATCCCCTCCTGCTGGATATGTATGTAGATGTGCACGTGGTACAACAGAAATGTGCACAGATGCAGGACACAGTAGCCTTTCTGAACCCATGCGCATCACTGACAGCCTGAAGGAATCCATAGATGGTGTTAAAGCAACGAGTTGCACGATGCACTGAGGGCAAAATTCCAGTGAGTACCTTATTTCAGTTTATCCCGAACCAGACCAAGGAGGCTCAGTATTTCACCCCAGGTCAGCCCGTATTTCTCTTTCAATTGTTCATTACTGAGATATTCCAAGGGGTTCATGGTCACCCACAAAACAGAATTTAGACAACCAACTTGGCTTCCTAGATGGCACTCAATGTCTCAAACAATTTCTTTGGTTGACATGCACAATTCTCTACCATGGCTGGTCGTGAGGGGTTATTAACCTTCCCAGTTCAATGGATGTGACTGAACACATAGCAAGTTTGATAGGTTACTTAATTTTGCAGCCTACCACAGAGTTCAGAATTTATTAATAGTACCCCATTCCATTCCATCCATCCATTCATCCGTCCATCAAATTTCCATAACTCCTTATCCTGTTCAGGGTTGCGACCAATTCCATTCATGAATTTGCAATATTTATTGTTTTTGCTTGAACTATGTTTATGCGTCACCATTTCTGAGGAATCTGCAGTAACTTTTCTTGTGTCATGGTCAGATGGATAGGGTTATGATAGGGTTACTATTCTGCATGAAGTGGTCTTCCACCATGGTAAACAAAATGACAGAAACAAAATATCTATTCTATAGGAGACACTTCAAATGTGGCATTCTTTCATTCTGAATAACTGTGGGGGGTAGGGCTGGGATTAAGTGTATGCTGCGTAAGCATATAGATATATTACGGCTGATCTCTGTGTCTCTTTGTCTTGTAAATCTACAAACAAGATTAAGAAACTACCTTAGTCACAAAGCTTTCTGGAAAGCCACTCCTGATTGTTTTACAGATAAGGAAGATTCAAAGGTGTCATTATCAGTACTAATAGAACTAGCAAAAGACTGGTAGCTACACACGTGTGCCACATGACCTGTTTAACCTTAGTTATTTTGTCATTAAAAATGATAAAGTCATCACTTAGAGCTTCTGGAACTTGTGAATTTAACATTGAAGAATTCCTTATTAACCTAGCTTGCATGAAGCCTGTTTAAGTTTGCGCATATGATCAGAGTACCAGGGGACAGGTTGCTTATCTCTATGCTTCATCTTAAGTGGACCTACAGGATCAAGATTGCTGCAAAATGATTTCTCCATGTTCACGGTTACCTGTTCATTTTCACTTGAGGCTTCAGATGTAAGGTTGAAAGACTGTGGAAATTGGTCAAAAATGTTTCAGAGAACAACGAGCCTATGAATGGTATTGTACCTCAGAGCTCTTGTTGAAGGAAGGCTATATTGTATTTCAAATATTAACAAGTAAAAATCTGAAAGAGGATAGGCCCAACTAGATTCTGATGCACAGAACCAGTAGTGACCACCAGGTTAGTTAAACCTACAAACTCCTTCAGAAAATGTTGAATGGAGGTGAAACACTACAAAGAGATGAGCCTGCAAGACTAAGAACAAATGGCGCTTTTCCACTGCATAGTACGGCACGACACGGTTCAGTTCAGCTCACTTTTGGGGGGTTTTCCACTGGG
>JAODKM010000118.1:12572598-12591458 GCA_026780845.1 Petrocephalus sullivani | reverse complement strand
ATTCAAGATTGCTGTCGACCAAGAAGTTGTCAATGACCACATCAACTCTCCCATTGTGGCCTTGAGCTACACTTTCTGTTTGTTTTATGTTTTAAACATAAAATACCCAAAGGAGCTGTCACTTATGCTGGAACTTATACAAAGGTAAGCAATACATTTTTACTTTATAGGATGGTTTCCTGGACACAGAATAAACCTAGTGCTGAATTAAACAACAGCCTATGTGTTTTAACAGCATGCACAAATGACAACAGGTGTACTGTCCAATGACATGCTGAGGCCGATTTGCGTTGCTAGATTGGTGGGGAGCCTGATCCCTAGAAGAACGGTATGGGTACAGTTTTATGGGATGACCTTCCAATCAGCCAGTAACATACACTTCTCCCTTCTTTGAAAACCTTTACTATAGGCTGCAAATTTTTTCAGTGCCATGGAAGCGTGACATCATGGATGCAATTTATGAACTGTAACATAATGGGTGCAGACTTCAATCTGACACCCAACACAGGCCAGCGTGGATGACTGACTCATTGATGGACTTTGGCTTTGACCTTGACCACAGTTTACACATTGCTTTTAGTAAGCAAGCTCACTCTCTCAATTCAACAAATTACTTTGGCATTCTGGTCCATTTTGCCACAATACACAAAATTTTGATCAGCAATTTCCGGCTGATCGTTCCTTGCTAACTGCCAAAGTGGTGGGATGAGTATTCAGATCTTTTAAGTAAATTCAAAACTGTTACAGAAAATAGTCTTAATAGTCTTATGAATCTATGAGTATTTTTACATCTCAGTTTGGTTTGCATATTACTTTGTAGTTCAGTTTCATGTCATTACTTGTGGAGCTAAAAAAACTCTTTCTTTAAGGATGTTCCTGGGAATAAATCCTGAACAAGGGTCAAAGGCTGAAAAGAAGGGAACAAAACAGGGCTCCACACTTTCCTCCAAGACTGCTGAAGTTCCTTTATGAGTTGAACAACTTTAAAAATCCATAGACAATTTGAGCTGTATTCAGTAGTTTGCTCACACTGGCACATGGCTAGAGGTACGAATAACACTCATGTATTGAATTGTTATTGTTGTTCTTTAAATGTTAAATTGAATGTTTTAAACTTTAAAAGAATGTGAACTTCATTGTGATCACCGTCTGGTGCAACACCATTATTTTACCGGTACAGTGCTCATTATTGAAGGAAGGTACCTTCATTTTAATGGTTTATTTTGTGACCTATTTTATTCTGTGGCTGTTTAAAACAAAAAATATTTTACAAAGCAAGTACTTCTCAATAATTCTGTACTCATTGCTGTAATATGCAATGTTGTAACTTTTTAGACTCTTTAAAACTAACAATCTATATGAATGTACATGATTTATATAATGTTTAAATGAGGAAATAAGCAATCAGTTTTTATATATTATGGTGAACTTTTATTTGATCATGTTCCTCTATTCGCAGTTCGATTATCACATTAAATATTCCATTGGTCTGGTGAAGGATACCATTTATTGTATTTCAGCACTCGTCTTGTTTTTTTTTTTTTGGTGGGGTGGAGAATTTTACATTTCAGCTTTGAAGAAACTGTCCATAGAAATGGGTCAGATTTGATTATTAGAATTGTCAGTAGTGAAGAAATTCTTGGCCACTACTGAGGTTAAACTTTCAGCTTTAGTTTTGACTGAAACGGGTAAATTTTACAGAGGATATACTGCGAATCTGCGTAATTTTCAGTTTTGGAATGAAAGGACATATCTGTGAATGGTACAGAGGATAAACTGTGAATCTACGACATCATCTCTTTTTGGATTAACAGAAGTGTCCGTGAATGGTACAGAGGATATACTGTGAATCTACGACATCATCTGTTTTTGGATTAACAGAAGTGTCCGTGCATGGTACAGAAGATATACTGTGAATCTACCACATCATGTCTGTTTTTGGATTAACAGAAGTGTCCGTGAATGGTACTGAGGATATACGGTGAATCTACGGAATTTTTCCGTCTTAGGGTTAAAGGAAATTTCTGTAAATTTAACGGAAAATGTACTGGTAATTTTCTGCCAGGACATTATCCATTTTTTTTCACAGTGTACTTTGCTAATCAAATACATGCCCTAGTTGATTTTTTTTTTGTGTAAGTCAGCTTGGGAAATATTTTTAATAGTTTTGCGTTACTAATAACTGTACTGTGGCAGTTTATAGTAGAAGAGAGAATTTATGGTCTAATAAGTATAAAACTAAACGATACATACATATCCAGTGAAGTGTGTTTTAAGCATTAAATAATGGGGATAATGCACACCATGTAACTTTCGTATTGTGCGCTTTTATACGTATATATTAATAACTGCACTATGCCCATTCACCGCCAGTGAGTGTAAGCAAGACCGCTACGCTATTGAACGTGAAGTGCACAGACAAACATTGAAAAATTCATTAAAAATTGTCCGTTAAGAAATCTGGAAAACAACCTGAAAATCTGGATGTTGCTTAATTACGTTTGTTTAAAGATATTAAAGCCGGAAAACTTAATATATAGGTACCTTTACCGCGGTGTCATGGTTAAAGTTTTAACCCGAAACTAGTTATATATTACAACTGGTTATTTGGGGTAATATTCCAGAAAGCGGGTTCGAATTAAACTATTGCGCCCCATGGTCATGCCTGCTTGCACTTTACTCATCATCCAGTATTTTTACCGTATTTTTTCTTCTGTATTGTAACTTGAGCGGCATACCAAATTTCGTTGCACATTGTACAATGCCAATAAAGGCAATAAAGGCACCCAATGAAGTATATAAAAGACTTACATAAATGCATGGCGCGCTATATGTGCAGGAAAACTGTGCATTCACATTGATAATTTTACAGCAAGGAGCATAACAGTCTTAATGCAACGAACAACGAATTTCATAAGAAAAACACAAAACGTTAATTAAATTCCCAGAATTGCGACCAACCACGCCGCTCAGACACAAACTCCGACAATGCATGACTGTACGCATGCGCAGTAAAGATATGGGTTAGTGACGCTACGTGATGTGGTGTATATTATAAGTACCACAGATCGGGTAGTGGCAGTCACGGTAACAGTCCCAATAATTCCAGCTGTGAATCGTCGGTTTTATTCCGCAGAAAAAATGACGCACAATAATGCGCATTTAAAAGAGTGTTATTTACGTACAAAAAAATTGATCGCACTTCGAGTTGCTCTTCTATTGCTTATACGATTTCTATGTTCAAACACGTTCCGTACGCCTTACGTCACACGTGAAAATACGTATTACGTGTACCCGAGGCGTACGAGCAAGTTTGAAAAGAGGAAACATTTGTTTCAAAAACAGACGTGTAAACGGTAAATCGAAGTAAATATTGTTAATAGTAGTCAACTGTATCCACGTCAACATAAATGTGGCTATACTGAGAAATATAGCTAGCTGTTTTTCTGTTTTGCAAGATATCGGAAACCAAATAGATAATTTCGAATTAAGAATTCGGCGTATATATAATTGTGTGGTTACATAGCTAGCTAGCAGTTTTAAATGTGCATTCTTTTATAGTGTAGTTACCTTGTAATTGATATAATTCAAATTATTATAACAGTGATATCGTATTTCGACTGCCCACTTCACGCTCAGCGTCGCATTATTTCAATGACAAGGAAGTAATTTCGCAAGTAAATGGTACTTAAAAGCTTATCGTAGTATTCGTTTCATGGTTACTCTATATACATTTTCATTTTCGATTTCCTTCATATTAGTTAATACATTTATCATTATAGCCGAAATGGCGATTGGCTAAATTGCGCCAAATTCTATAGTCAGCTGACAAGCTGTATTGTCCATCATTTTTGTGAAACAATAGACTAAAATCGGTAACAGGGAACATACATATTTAGATTATTACTTATTTAATTATTACTAATAAATATTAGTTAAATAATTACTAAATATTGCGTGATTGTCTAATCCCTATATACTTTAATATAAACATTTGGATGGCTAGGTCAGCGAGTCTCAGCCAGTATTGGGATGGTGGTGATGTAGCATGGCTCCACGAATCCAGCTTGAGAGAGCTGCCTGGAGCTGGGCTGACGCGGTGAAGCCGGAAGATGTGACGGAGGAGCACATTGAGAAGGCGTACCGTATCCTAGTGCCGGCCTGTAAAAGGGCCGCATGCAGGTGAGTGCTAAATGCATGCCTTTAATGCTTGTATTCGAGTATCTTACAAATGGACCGTTGATAAAAGCTCTATAATTGAATTTATGTGTAATGAGCTAATATGCATTTCAGGTTTTTGCGTGAGTGCCAAATCTGAGTCAACACATAACATGCCCTTTAAGAATTTTTTTTTTTTTTTTTTTTTTTTAAGTGGTGCTGTGTTTAGTAACTTGGAACTTGGGTTGCAGGTAACTTTAGGGGTTAGTCGTTTCATATATATTGTTACAGGCTCAGATACAGAGTCCTATGGTGTGTTAACGGTAAGCTGACACTAGAGAACTGTGATATGTTGAGGTTCATTTAAATCAGGGGTGGGCAAAAAGGGCCGTTGTGTATGTGGGTTTTCGCTCCCTAATTACACCTGGGTTGAACAGCTGATCTAAAGGTTATCCCGAAAATCTGCATACACACCGGCCCTTTGTGGGTAAGATTGCCCACCCCTGATTTAGATCATAACTAAATAAATTATAGTGACAGACTTTTTACTGTACTAACAATAATTTGGTGTAATAGCAGTCGTGGTTAATCGCAAGGATGTCTATGTGGGAAAAATGTGGAATTAAGACTTGGCATTACTACAGAAATGACACTCATTGATTCCTTGCTTCTTTGTATAGTCCATTAGTAATACCTTGACTATACCTTGAAAATCATTTTAGATTTCCTATGATAAACGTTGATATTTTTGCTGTTTCTTAGGAGAAACTGTAAAGGAAACCCTAATTGTCTTGTTGGCATTGGAGAACATCTGTGGCTTGGTGACATAGATGAAAATTCCTTCCACAATATTGATGATCCAAATTCAGAAAGGCGAGACAAGGTACTAAATATTTTCTTTTCAAATAGTTACATTTTCTCTGTCAGTATTTCAGGACAGTCTGTGTTAAGTGTTGTAATTAAAGCGTATTTTTATGTGTGTGGCTGAAAACTGTTTTCTTTAATATTTTTATGTAAGCTATAGTTTTTTTTCCAGTGTTAATTTGTATTATAAAGTTTTTCTGCCTAAATTAAACTTGAATCGAAGAATTAAACTTCTCTCATTTCCAGAATAAGTTTGTTGGCTTGACAAACCTGGGAGCGACATGCTATGTGAACACATTTTTGCAAGTATGGTTTCACAATCTAGAGCTGCGTCAAACCCTTTACCTCTGTCAGAATTCCAGAGCGGAGGAGCACAACATGGACTCAGGTCAGTACATTTCCTGATTATATTAACTTTAGAAAGGTACTGTTACTAGTAATAAATAAATATTACAGTGTATAATAAAACTTCTGTGTCACCTGTATGTGGTATATACTTACTAATAGTCCTACTTTCCAAAGGTATAAATCATACAAAATATGCCTTAGTCTTTGCATGCAAGACAAAAGTGCTAATCAATTATTTTTCTGAAGAAAAGTGTAATATGCTACTATTCCATATGTAGACTATGAGCCCCAGAGTATCGGTGAACATCTGCAGTACCTGTTTGCATTGCTGCAGAACAGCAACAGAAGATATATTGATCCCTCAGGTCTGGTGAAAGCACTGGGATTGGATACAGGACAACAGCAGGTACTTACCTTCATATACTTAAATAGGTTTCCCCCTATTAGTGTAAAATGCATTTTACAAGGTGGATTGTATAAAAAAAAAAGTATTACAGTCGGCCCTCGTTTATCGCAGTTAATCAGTTCCAGACTCTAGACCATAAGTGAAGTAAGATTCTTTATTTATAAATCGACCACCTACCGGTAAATACGGTTTTTAACATTATTAGAGTCCTCTAGACATGAAACAATACCCTTTAATCACCATTACTCTTGTAGTACCAATATATTAGACAAAATAAGACATATTAGACATTACAAATATCATATTATTATTATTATTATTGTACATTTAATTACACACACACAGTTCTTGCACAGAACCACTAACCTATGAATATAAGAAGAAGCAGCACATTTAGGAGCCATCGTGGAGCTTAGATAAAAGTTCTCAGAAATCGTAAACACAAGAGCAAAGATGCTTCCAATGGGTAGCGATGTAGAATGAGAGAAACAAACTTGCGTGAGGCTGAGCCAGTCAGTGGCCAGGATAGGAAGAGGATATAATTGACTCAGACAACCAAGCACGTGCTGTATCATTTTCACTCGATCAACTTTTTAATGAATATACAGTACTGTATAAGCTTTAATGAGCACAGTACTGTATTTGAAAAAAACGCGATATAGTGAAGCAGTGAAAGTCGAAGCGTGAAGTGGCGAGGGACGACTGTATTTGGATTTTAAACAGTGTCAACAGAATTAAGCAAGTATGATTTGTTGGACATTCACTTGGTTGTTCAACCAGTATCTTACTTAGCCAATTCTTTTTTTGGCATCTTAGGATGCTCAGGAGTTTTCCAAGCTTTTCTTGTCTCTCTTGGAAGATACCCTTTCAAAACAGAAGAACCCAAATCTACAGAATGTAATACAACAACAGTTTTGTGGGCAGTTTGCTTACGTTACTGTGTAAGTGAATTTAAAATCTTTTGGTATTTTAATTAGACTTATTATGTCAATAATTTAAATTGAACTTCAGTTATATTCATCTGGGAGGGGAGTCAGATTGTTGATTAATGATGCAATGGATGAAGAATAATTATTTACTTCGTTATAGTTTATTCTGTCATTCTCTTTTTTAATATGTGTCCTAAACATCATTATAAAGAATATTTTTCAGAGCCAGACTTTTTATTGGTAAAAAGGCAAACACTGTAAACTGGATCATTATAATAAAATTTGCATGAATTAACTCTCTTAGCAAGACAGATTTGTGTCAGAACAGTGATATGCAAAAGTACAACTTTTTGAATGTAATTTTTAGTGGAAAAATGCTAAAAGGGTTATTTCCCCCTTAATTCCTAAACATGTTTGTTTTAAAGCATGCAATATATATATACTCAAATATGTAGATTTCATTTTTTTTATTTAAATTTTTTAAGTAAAAGTTTTAATCGTTGTACCCAAATCGTTTTGTGCACGAAACAGCCACAGATTTCAGAGCCCGGGTGCTTCCCACAGTTCTGTTGACGTGGAATTGGATCGGTTCTGCAGATAGCTTGTTTCTTGTTATCCCAGAGATGTTCAGTTGAATTGGTGTTTGAGCAGGTCACTGCTGTGTTCACGGTTCATTTTCATGGAACCATTGCTAGACAATTTTAGCTAATGCATATACCACAGTTGTGGTACTGGAGTCTGGTGTCACCCACATATGAATGGACTTGGTCTTATCATGCTCTCTGAGTTTCTATGGAAGACATCCTGTAACAAGCAGCACATTACTGAGTGCAAGTATTGCAAATCATCGATTACTAAGGTGGTTGGCACAATCAATTTCTACCAGCATCTGGAAAGGAAACATAAACACAAGTACGTACTACTAGCAAACTGTTTGTTGAGAGGCAATTACTGGCCAAGTGTCCAACCAATATTTATTTTGCATGGAAATCTAGTGCTAGCTCACAACTAACCATTGTCTTATTAATAAATAATAATTATTGTTGTACTTTATTCATTGCCATATCGGAAATTCTCTTTTTCATATTACCATCCTTCAAACACGATGGGGTTCAGATCAGATCATAGGGTCAGTCAGTGTCCAGCACCCACCCCTGAAGTTGTTGCATTTAACGGTCTTCCTCAAGGGCTTAGTGGTGATGTGATTGATCTGTCAAGAGTGGAAATCAAACAATCAGTTTTTTGGACACAGGAGTCTTAAGCCCCATTGTGCATAGTTAAGACAAAAAATGCTCACAGCACTTATTCTTTTGTTCAGATGTCTGCATCTGAACATTGTATGTGCAGTTTAACTACATTGTGTACTCATGTTGTTTTATCTATATTATTTGGTTCCAGAACTAATTTAAAATGTGTTCTGCAGGACACAGCCATTTTGCAGTTAATTTAATAATTTACATTTATAGCATTTGGCAGATGCCCTTAGCCAGAGCTACGTGTTTTTTTTATTTAATTTTATTTTTTCAATGAAAAGAGCATAATACCAGAACTGCTAATCTGGGTATTTCTGAAAGAGCTAGGTCTATAGTCGTCGTTTGAAGACACCCAGTGACTCAGCTGTTCGGACATGTCAGGGGAGTTCATTCCATCACATGCGTGCCAAAACAGAGAAGAACCTAGGTGCATGTCTTCCTTGTGCCTTGAGAGATTGTGGGGCCAGTCAAGCAGTGCTGGAGGATTGGAGAGATTGTGTTGCAGTACGGGTTGTGATGAGATCTTTTAGGTAGGAGGGTGTTAGACCATTTTTGGCTTTGTAGGCGAGCATCAGTGTTTTGAATGTGATGCGGGCAGCTAAAGGAAGCCATTGGAGGGAGCGTAACAAAGGAGTGGTGTGGGAGAACTTGGGAAGGTTGAAAATGAGTCGAGAAGCTGCATTCTGAATCAGTTAGAAAGGATGAATGGCACTCAGTGGCAGACCCACTAGAAGCGAGTTGCAGTAGTCAAAGCGTGTGATGATGAGGGATTGAACAAATATCTGAGTGGCCTGTGTGGAAAGAAGTGGACAAATCCATCTGATATTGAACAGAAGAAACTGACATGAGCAAGAAAGATAAGCAATATGTGAGGAAAAGAACAGGCGATTTTCTATGGTAACCACGAGGTTGCGTGCAGTGACCGAAGGACAGATCAACAAGTTGTCCAGAGCGATCAACAATATCCTGGTGTGAGGATGAGTCAGCTGGGATGAATAGCAGTTCCGTTTTGCTAGGGTTGAGTTTTAGTTGAATAATTACTACAGGATGTAGTTGAAGTATGTTATTGTGATAAGTTTTTTGATAATTCATTGAAAACTATTCTTAGTTGTTCATTTTAAGTAAATTTTTTAAATGTAAACATTTGAGGTATTTGTTCAGTCTTCCTGTTTTGAATCGGACAGGATTTGATAAAGAACTGGTCTTGACTCAGACTTGACTAAGGTGGACTTCAACACAACACTGGCATATATTGCTGCCCTGAAGTGGTGGACCTTGTTTTTTTGTAAAGTTAAGTTAGCCTGTGGCATTTTAATATTCTTCCACTTTTACCAAGAGGTCCTATGTATCCTGTGAAAACAAACTTTGGACAATGCATAGACTCCTGTTTTTCTTCAAATCAGTTTTTTTTTCTTACTAATCCTTAAAAAAATTCAGATTTCACAATGTATTTTGTTAAGTTAACCTTTTTTATATCAATTCAAACATTGGTCAGTTGTATATTCTGAAACTCCAGTTATAATGCTACAATCCTCATTGTTTTTAGTCTTTTTAGTGCTAACTGTTTTGTCATGTCTCCTTAAAATTGTAGGAATCCAATGATACGGACAGAATGATTTGTGTTCTTGTGCATTACAGATGCAATCAATGTGGTCGTTCCTCTCTACTTCCTTCACGCTTCTATGAATTGGAGCTCAGCATCCAGGGCCATAAGCAGCTGACAGAATGTATCACAGAGTTTCTTAAAGTAAAGTATGACCCACATATGACTGTTTTGTTAGTACTGTAGTCAGTAACAGTGTGATTTTTTTTTTTTGTTCTCAGGTTTTTCTGCTTTTTAAAATAAATTGTATATATATATAATCTCTTATTAAACCAATTTTTAAATCATAAAGACAATAATATTCTTAAAATTTTATTTGCATATTTCATGTAATCAATATGCAGATTTGTTCATGGTCCATTCCATTTTAATGGTATTTCCATAGGAAGAGAAGTTGGAAGGTGACAACAGATACTTCTGTGAGAATTGTCACAGTAAGCAAAATGCAACTCGCCACATCAAGTTGCAGACCCTCCCACGCACCCTTAACCTACAGCTGATGCGCTTTGTTTTTGACAGGTAACCCCATGTACCGCCTACAGTCTGAGACTATGAAAATTTTGTTTGTTTGTTTGCTTATTTCTTTGTTTGTTTGTTTGTTTAAACAGACAAACTGGTCACAAGAAGAAACTAAATACCTTCATTAGTTTCCCGGAAGTCTTGGATATGGGGCCATTCTTGGAGGAAAAAGGTATTTCTTTTATCATAGTAGGACATTTTAATTGGAAATTATCCTCACTAGAATGAAGTATGCATTTGCTGTATAAAGGTGAAAATGTGGTAATTTCTTGTCATAAATGTGCAAGCGCATTTGCTTTTTTACAATTAGCGGGCCGATATTTGGCATTTTTTAATATATTGGCATTGGCCGTTATCCGACTGTAGTACGCTGATTTACAGATAGGTACATCTGCGGGCAGCCCCGTGACCCATGCTGCCGCCTGTGAAGGACCCCAGCCAGAACTTTCATAAGAGTCCTGGGAGAGAACGGAAGGGCTAAATCCTGGGGCCGGTTGCACAAAACACCTTAGGTTAATATTTCCTTAAAATCAAGTCAGTTGCACAAAACATTCTTAAATGTCCACCTTAAGGTTTCCTTAAAATATTTACGTAAGTCATTAAGTTTTTCTCCTTATCTTGGTCTTGTACTTATGGAATCCTTTAAAGTTCCCTTAACGGTTGCACAAAAGACTTTAAGAACTAAAGTGAGGACCTCTGACTGTACCTTAACTGCAGCACGCCGTTTATGGCAGTAAATGAAGAAAAGGAACACATCCCGAGAAATCCGCGACTGGATACGATCATGATCAATTGATCTAGCATTATAGATTTGACTGACAGTTGATTTATAATTTAATTTATATGGCCCGCGACATTTTTATAATTCATTATTTAATCTGGTTAACACTGGTAAATTTCACCGCCGGTACCATCAAAAAGACAGAGATTGGATTTTCAATGCAGAAATATGTAGATGCATGCGGAAAAAGGTATTCATCAATGCATTTAGTGACAAAAATAAATCCGTCTGCGTCTCTGTCTTTTCCTCATACTTTTGTGTAACTTCTTAGTTGTCACCAGTGGAAAGCCGGCTTTTGTTTTATTTTATTTATATTTGTCAGACACAAAATATGTTTGTCATTGGCAGTATCATATTTAAGGGGAAAACTTAAGGTGTTTTGTGCAACCGGCCCCTGATCTTTCAAAGACCTATATATTTTACTGGTTTGCTATGAAGTGTTGCCATAAAAGAAAACGCAAATAGCCTACAGAACAGTTGGGAACTGGAGTAATGATAGCGAGCCTTCAACCAGCTCTACACTGTAAAAAAAATCCATAAAAAAAACGTGTAATGTACTGGTAATTTTCTGCCAGGACATTATCCGTTTTCTTACGGATTTTTTTTTTGTTTTGTTAAATTTACAGACATTAGTGGGTGTACTCACTCCCACAATGCAATGCAAAATTCATGTTAAAGGTTAAAACACCTGTGCTAATGTATACGGAAAATTCCTTCATATTAACACGGTACATTGAACTCTATTTTTACGGACTTTTCTTATAGTGTAGCTTGCAGGTAACGTTAAGGATGGGAATTAAATCCATCATTGACAGAGAAGTTTCTTACGTTTATTTAAGTGTATATAGTTTGTTTATATGTAGGGTGACCAGATAATCTATGTCATCCCGGAAACTTTGAGCTAGGACAGGATTTGTAAACTACCATTTCAATTAAAAGGACCTGGATTTCGCTTAAGCGCTGCATTCTTCCTGTGTGCTAATTGGTCAGTCTCCTATAATCATACATGTCACTCATGTTAATGTGAAACAACTCGATGAGTCTTTCAATCATTGAAACAAACCAGTCAAAGCACAAGAAGAAATTAACTATTAGCCAAGCAAAGGAGTCTTTTACGGTTTAAAGTAGTTTGTATAACCTGAAGTAGCTTAAAGTGTCCGGGATGACATGGATTTAAGTTTTCACTTATAAGTCAGTGTTCAATAAATTCTGTTGAGAAATGTTGTGTATCCTATATTATTTATGTGATATTTTACCATGCAAACAGAGGGGAAAACGTCCAATTATCGGGCAAAAAAAAAAAAACGGCAGCATGTATCGGCATCAGCTATAGAAAAACCCATATCGGTCAACCTCTAGTTACAATACTGTTACTGAAACAGATTTGTAACTATTTGCTGAATGCATACTTGTGCATCAGTTTTTTCCAACCCTGCATATTCCTTTCAAGGAAACTGAATTTGATTAAATAGTAAAATGTATGTCCCTTTTCACTTTCTCTCAATGTCAGAGGTGCTGGAGGTGTTCTAAATTGCTACAGATAGGACCTTGAACAAATATAGAATAGTTTGCTCCATAGTTGTGTGTTGCTTGCAAGGTCTAGCTGCTGTCTTTTATTGTACGAATATTGATTGTAAAGTATGCTATTTTGCAATCTTTGGATGCTCAAAAGCTTGTAATAATCAGTGCACATTTGATTAGTCCTGGGATCTGGTATTCACTTCCATCGAATATTGAAATATGCATATCCTCAGCAGTGTAAGAGTGATTAATTCTTTTTCTCCTCCCAGATGTAAAATGTGTATATGAGCTAAATGCTGTGCTCATTCACCGAGGCATCAGTGCTTACTCAGGACACTATATTGCTCACGTGCGTGATGGCCGCACCAAAGAATGGTACAAGTTTAATGATGAGGAGATTGAAAAAATGGAGGGAAAGAAACTGCAGCTTGGAATCGATGATGATATTGGTAAATGTATATTTCAAGTGATATATGCCGAAACTTTGTTTTTGTTGCTGTCACAATATTATGCCTACTTTTTTTTCCAGTTCATCTTGTTGACAAACTTTTTCAAGTATTGTCTTTCAGTTAACAGTTTCAGAAGATAGCATTTTAATTTGCATTTGCTTGCTTTGCAGTAATTATTGTAAATGAAAGAGAGATGGGACTTTTTTCTGATGAATTCACCATACAGACCTGAAATTACACAAACTTGCACAGGAATAAACTGCATATAGTTTAAATGTCCCGTAAAGTAGTCCAGCTTATTATCACAGCCTGTTATTGATTTTCCTGCCTTGGTTGGATATAAAGATCTGTCCTTTTGAGGTATATAAAAGATTTTAAGAGATCTCAATAAAGATTTGGCTATTTTGTACAATAATTATTTTTTATAATATGAAAAAGAATGGCACAGTAGTTTGGTGTATGTATGTACTGTAGGTTTATGCCACGAGAGGCTGGATCCAACTCCTCAGTCTCTGTGCGGAATTTGCATGCTCTCCTTATGTTGTTCAGGTTTATTTCAGGTTATTTGGTCCACAAATATGCAGGTAGGTCAGTTGGTGTCAAAATTTAATGTGTTTGGGAATGCAGGCTTGTGCCCTGCAATGGACTCCCCTACCACCCAGGGTATCATCTGCCTTGAGCCTTCCATTTCTTGCCATACACTTCAGGTTCACTGTGATCCTGTACTGGATAAGCTGCCATGGAAGATGGTTGGCTGAAAATATTGAGCGCACACTGTAGGGTTCACAAACTTATAAGTATTGCTGCATTTCTTAGATGCATTTTACAGATCTGGGCATTTGCAAAATGTTTAATGATCTTCAATTAACAAAATATTTAAAAATAATAAATTGGCCCTCTCCACTTTCCTTCTAGTTTTGCAATTTACAATTTAATTGTACTGCCTTTTTTACTTTATAAAGCTAAAAAAATTCCATTTCATAATGGCAGTTGATTTTATAGTTCAAAATTTTTTCATGTCTTTATAGCCAAATTATTCCTTTTAAAAGAATCCTTTGGATTTTTAACATCATTTTAAACTTTTAGGAAACAAATTACGGATAATATGTAGCATAATGATATATTGAACTATCTGGAAATATGTATGCTTTTTGCAAAGATGTCTGAAAGTTATGTGGTGTGTTACATTAAGATTTGAAAGTTTTGATGTGACCCTTGGGGGGCAGAGTGTGGCTCAGTGGCTTAAGCCTCTGTGCCTGTGATCAGAAGGTTGCCGGTTCCAGCCCAGCCTTGGCACATCTGTGGGCCCTTGAGCAAGGCCCTTAACCCCCAGCTCCCTGGGTGCTGCTTGAGGTGGCTGTCCTTCATGCCTACGCTTGCTCTCATGGAGAGAAGAAGAAGAATGAGAGAGAATTCTTGTACCCCCCTCTTGTTTACAGCGAAGGGTTATGGAATCTCATCTTCCAAATACAATACATTGCTGGGCATAATCTGTATTTTAATGTGGTCAATAGCATTTACTGGGTTCAATAGCATTTCCTTGTCATAACATGTTCTTGCAGTCATGAAAGTTAAGAAATGCCTATATATTTTACAATATTATTTCTTACCTGTTTCAAATTTTATATTTGTTTACAGCTGAAACAAAATCACAGACACGTAAACCCAAGTGCAGTAAAGGGTACCACTGCTCTCGCAATGCTTATATGCTAGTGTACAAGCAGTGGATAGAAGGTGAGAGTAATGTCAAGGAGGTTACAGAGGAGGTACCAGGTGAGAGACGATTTTTTCTTCTATTTATGCTTGTAATAAGTGATCCACAGAACACTTGCTAGTCATTTATGCAAACTATGAAAATGGAGAATACTGCCATTTTATGTATAATTCTGTAATGGCCTCTGTTAAACATGTATGCTGTAGGGATGTAATGATACACTCAGCTCACGATTCGACACAATTCACTGTTTTTTATGCAGATAAATTGACTCAAAAATATTCCTTTATTTCTATAAGCTGTGCAGAACGTGTCCTCTTCAAAGTGCAACTGAAATTGTTTTACCTTAACAAAAATGGATTTTTATGACATTCCACGTCAAAATAGCAAGTAAATAAAAATAAAATCTCTTTGAATAAACAAACTAAGGCTTACATGTGCAGCTTGGAAGTTTTTTTAATAATTACAATGGCAACATTTTTAGGCAGAAGCTGAGATTTCTGCACATGTCCCGTGCAGTTGGAAAAAACCCTTTTACTAGGTACAGATTTCGTGAGGTACATCTTGGCATTCTCCTTCCACCACATGAGTGGTCAGCTACGAACTTCTCTTCTTAACCATTTCTGCCTCAAATCCACACATGTGTTTGAGTTGTGCTGCTCCTGCTGGTCTAGTGAAAGTCCATCCAATCTTCCAACGCTACCTTCTTGGAAGGATGTTGTTGCAGCTCAGCTTCTGCTTTGTCTGCCTGGTCAGCAGACTGCTCTGCTACAGGTGTGGGAGCACTGTTACCTGTTCCTTCCTCATCTGTTTCCTTCACAGGGAAGTTGTTCTGTAAATAGCAGAGATAGGAATAGGAATAACTGAAGTAAATTGGTATAGCAGACTAAACAGATATAGTATCTTATGTCAAAAGCAAGACTTGGGGGGAAAAAACTGGAAGACATTAAAAAAATATAGCCCATAAACTAGATAAAATAAAAGATACTAAAAAAATGCATGCATGAGATGTGCGTAAGTGCTTCTGAGAAAATACCTCAATATACATTAAACAAACATGATAAATAATTATTACAAATACCTGGTTGTGCAGCTGCACAGCTTTCCTGTTCAGCTTGTGGAACACATTCTTGTTTTTCCTGTAGATGAAGCAGGGTTCAGAATCTGGGGTCTATTCCAGTGCACTCCAGCAGGTAGTTGTATTCCCCAGTGTATCTGTCTGACAGGTTGCTGAGGAGAGATTTCTTCATGATACTTACTGTGGGGGAGTCTTCTTTACTGGGTGTCATGGTCTGCTCGATTATGTACTTTAAGCGCACAGTGAGAGACTGTTGGGCTCTTTTATCCCTCAGCACAGTGATGGCTAGCTTCAGAGGTTTCAGACGTCTCAGTGTCCTCAGCATCATGGATGTCTGAGTTATCCAGTGTGTCAATTTCTCAGTCATTTCATTGGATGTCTGTGCTGAGGAGAGTTGCTGCCATGGCTATTTGCTGTTGCACCTTATGGCATCCATGATTAGCTTGTGTTTATTTACATCGTTGTTGAGTACGCTTTCTACTTTGACGCTAACACAACAGTGGCTGTGGAGCTTCGGTGGAGATGGTTACGACCCGTCTCATCAGACCCAGCAAATGGGGAGACAGGGTACACTTTAACCTACTTGGGTGGCCAGGTTTAAAATGTGGGCAAATCGTTTGATATGGGGTGCCAGCCCAGCCTCACTGCAATGTCCATATTACTTGCATTGTCCATAATCACAGCAATTCCATGTTTAGCCCTTTCCAGCTCCCATTCAGTCACAGCCTCTTTTAGCAATGTAGCCCCCACTGTGTTTCAAAAGGAGGGGGAGTTTGAAGAACAAAGCTCACCATTCCCCACTCTCTTTCATTAAATAAAAAAATTGATCATTTAAAATTGAATCATTTCCAAATAACAGAGGTGCCTCCCTTTTGGAACGAGAGTCTCTTCTCCTGTTGACTCCTTGGCTGGTTCCAACATTCCCCTTGTGTTTTTTTTTTTATTGCTTTCTCCCAACCTTTCTAAACTTCATAGCTTATACCTTACTTATTTAGCCTATACCTAGCTTAAGTGGCTACTTTTGACACAACTATTCCATGCAGTAATTCGGCAGTTGTACCTTTTACGACACACCTTACATCAGGGGTGTCAAACTCCGGTCCTGGTGGGCCGGAGCCCTGCACAGTTTTGGGTTTACCCTCATTTAACACACCTGATTCAACTCACTGAGCTAATTACCACACAGCTCTTCAGCTCAATCATCTGTGGTGGAACAGGGAAAGAACTAAACTACACAGGGCACTGGCCCTCCAGGCCTGGAGTTTGACACCTGTGCCTTACATGAAGGCATGGTTGTATATATATGCTGATTTAGAGAATACGCTATACCTTTTCTTACTATGCTTTCTGGAATAGTCTCTGGGCTTTTAGTAATTCTGTACTTGATAGCTGAAACTATTGTTCAGCAGTTTTAATGTTCGTGTTTTTACTGTACTAGTAGTAGTTGCGCACATTCAATGGTTAGCATTAAATGTTTGAAATGTTTGTATATGTAACCAGGTTATTTTTCTTTAATTCATATAACTATAGTAACTTTAATTTTCTATAACTCGGGGTGTAGGTTTCATATTTGCATTGGGGGGGTGGGTATATCAGGGTCAGAGGTGTGACGTCACATCGTTTTATAAAGTGATTTAAGTGTGTTAATGTCCGTATGCTGCAATTTATGCACAAATTGTGAGATTCCACCATGAATGTTAGGCAATGCAATCTGGGAAAATTACCTCAGTGTTCACTATGATGCCCCTGTCACCCTCCTGCACCCTGTCTCTCTCACAAACACGTCCTAGCTTCCTGGAAAGAATCACTAGCACAAACACAATACATGTAAAATAGTGACTAGGAGATCTAGCTTCTCATAGTCTCATAGAAGTAAATACAAGGTATTCATTCTCTTCCTAGCAATAAATGGGATTTTCTCCCACCACTGTTTATGAACTAAACAATTCTGAGTTTTTGGTAACTGGGTAAATTACTTTGTTGTTTTCCAAATTTCCCTGGCACCAATTTTTTAATGGGCTTCTTACTCATTCTTATGCCCTAACGGCAAGTACTGAGACTGGCACAAATGCTATTTAATGCTTTGTATTCAGTGTTGCTATCTGTACTATGCTGTTAACTAACCAAGCTAGTTACAGTTTGTGAAATCAACTGAGATGATCTTTATGAGAATTCATCAGCATAGGATGATTAAAATTGTACCTTTTCACAGTCTTTTATTGATTAATTGTTGGTTATGATACAAGGTCAATGAGTTGAGTTAACATACAAAGCTGTGTAGTGGGAAGTTGCAGCTCAGTGTGGGAGTGCCTGTGAGTATCAAGACACGGCAGTGTATTTAATAAAAACTCACATGATGCACATGAACCAGTTTTGTGAATTATATAAGGATAAATATTCAGACTATAACTGAAGCTTTGAAGAAAATAAGCTGCTTTATTTTTTATGAATAGGCTGTTTTATAATGACTTGTGTGCAATCCATATCATGGCAAACAATCACACCAGCAATGACTATGGCACCGGTGTACTGCCTGTCCCTACTATGTTCCTCTCTGAGAGCCTGAACCACCTTTTTTTTTTAATTATTATTTTTTCCCTGATGAGCTGTTTCATCACCACCTGGCACGTGGGATGCAGTGTTTTGCCTCTAGTGTGTTGACCAATAGCTGACTGCCTTATTTAAACTTTGGAAAATGGCTTCATATGTTTTTGCCATGAAAATACAAATTCACCTCATAGGGTGCTTTTCCACTGCACGAAATTTGGTACTTTCGGTACTTTCGCTTTTCCAATGACTTCCGGTTGAGTACCAGTACCAAACCAGTGCCAAACCAGTTGGGGTACTTCTTTTGTACTTTTGGTACTTTGGGGCCCAACTTGAAACACTTTCGCTGTTGATTGGTTATGCAAATAGCCCCAACACAGTGCGATCGCCGTCTTGACAAAATGTTACAAATTCAGAAAACAGCAATAAATGAAGTAAAAAAAAATAAAAAATAATAATAATTGCGATCTGATCGGAAGAACAGATAAAACAAAATCAGGACAGCATAAGACATTTAAAAAGGATTTTATTTAATATATAGCCTACTACTGCAGCATGGTACTGGAGAGTCTACAGTAATAGCGATATGATTTTGTTGTAATAAATATTGGGGTATTTATTAGGGCTGTCAAAATTGACGCGTTAACGCGGATTAATCCAGCATCGTGATTAATCTGATTAAAAATATTA
>JAODKM010000118.1:12561049-12572498 GCA_026780845.1 Petrocephalus sullivani | reverse complement strand
CTGCGCTGCAGATGGGTTAAATGCGTTAATATTTTTAATCATATTAATCACGATGCTGGATTAATCCGCGTTAACGCATCAATTTTGACAGCCCTAGTATTTATACGTTAGTTAACATAAAATAAAAAAATTGTTAACATAAATTTCTCATAAACCTGTCTAGGAGTGATTTAAATAGCAAGGGTGAGAATGATTATGATCATCTCAGAGAATGGATGCAATGCCCAAGCAAAAGCTTAGCAGAGGTAAACTTTAAACTGATTTTAAAACATATATTGGATATAAATACAATATATGCAAGAAATCATTAAAATTGCAAAGTTAGCTAAGCTTTTTCCCTATGCCAAAGTAAAAATGTTTTAGCGAAACATTAACCCCCTGCGCTGTCTGTAATGTCCATATAAAACCATAAGTAATTAAAAGTCTGATCTTAATGTAGCTCATTAGTGATGTAAGAACTGCATGTTCATAACATGTGATGTTAGATTTAATTTTCAACATCGTTCAGCTGCATACTACAGCCATTGTTCGAATTTAGTACAAAATACCCCGGCTCATGTTGTCCTTTTATTCAGCACCGGTACCACGTTTATGGTGCTACGCGGTGTGACATTGTCAGTCATGGGCGGTTACTGACGATGTCATTTGGCGCTGGTACCAGCTAGTGGAAAACCAACACAAAGGAAGTACCAAAGTACCGAAAGTACGGTACTTGCTGTGGTGGAAAAACCCCCGTAGTCCTTGGCCCTTGCAGTGAGAGTAGTTACAAATATGCATGTCAGCATATTTTGTCCTCTTCATTGTTGCTTAGGCGGTGATGAATTGAGCTCACTATGGTGCCAGTTGACAGGCTGAAGTGTTCTGGTTGTGTTGTTTGTGTAGGTTATCAGCCTCTCAAAATATCTGCATGCTATTTTTGTGATTTTCTTGCTGTTTTCATTTGTGATCACAGGGAAGCTAAAATACTGCCGCACCACTGCACTGGGCGGTGCATCCTCACTTTCAATTTCACTCGCTATGTCTCTTGTTCCATCTGAACAAACAACTGAAAATAATGTATGACGTTAAACTTGTAGTGACGTCTGATGTCGAACGAGGGAAATCAAATGTAAGTTACAGCCATTACACTGATCAAAAAATTACTTTTTGTTTCACAAATCAAAATAGACGAATCTTGCGTTGTTTGCGAATATTGCAATGAATTCAAATATTTAAACAGTATTTACTTATGCAAGGATTTTGAATGACACAAACTTTACACTTTACACTATATGTATATTTACAGTATATGTGCATGTTGCAAGTGATTCATCTAAAAGGTAGAAGTGTATGGTTTTCAGCTGTCTTTTTTAAGGGTCCTGCAGAAGTCAGCAAGCACACTGGGACTCTGCTTGGTTTGATAACGTTTTTGCATATCAGGGAGAGAGTCTAACATGTACAAACATGTTAGAGCCTGTGAACTCGGCCTAGCAACACAGACTTACAGTTCTTTGCTCCCTTCTGTAAAGTCCGAAAAATATTTAATAAATTTTAAAACACTTTTTCTAAATGACTCTAAAATATGCCCATACAGTGGACTGGCATCTTCTCAGGGTATGCTCTGCCTTTTCATCTTCCTGGAATAGCCTTTAGGCTTTTAGTGATTCTATACTTGATAAACTCTTATAGAAGATGATAGCTGTAACTATCGTTCAGTAGTTTCTATGTCAGTGTTTTTACTGTTCAGTAGTTGTGCACATTCATAGAATGGTTTCCATTAAATCTTTGAAAAAGATTAAATTCCCTCGACCAGCTTTGAGAGGAATTATACTATCGATATAGCCTAAAAATGACATCACTGAAAAACTATGGGTGAGAGCGAAATTCTAAATGCATTTCTTAAGTCAGCATTAAGAAGTACATAAAAGACAACTCTTAGTTGTTTTATAATCGAATCTTTGTTGGCCCATGTTTTAAAGGTTTTACAAATTTTTCTCAAAAACCTTATGTCGTGAAAATTTTGAAGTTAGATTTTGTGATACTGATCACAAATATCTGGCACACAAAAAAATATAAACAAAAACCTTGTATTAGTGTTTTTTGTATTTATTTGCCTGTTGTATATTTATTAAACTTGTTGTTAAACTTCTTATAAAAAAAATTAGCTACGCCCAATGTTGCTGTTTAGAAAAAGATTAATTTTTCTCACATTTTTAACCGATTCGCAATGCATCATTACATCCCTAGTATACTGGTATGAGAGGTGTTCGGGCCCTCTGATATCTCTACTGACTTGTCTCTCTTTTTCTAGCCTTCCTTCAGAAATTAGTGGACAGGGATAACAGAAAATTTGAGGAGTGGTGCATTGAAATGGCAGACATGCGAAAACAAAGTGTTGACAGAGGCAAAGCCAAGCACGAAGAGGTGAAGGAACTCTACAAATTGTTACCTGCGGAAGACGGTCTGTAAAACATTCTCATACAGTATTGCAATTACTGGAACGCATCAGCTTCCTTGCTTTTGACTATGATATTAAAATTATTTTTCATATAAAATTACTTTTTAAGTTAAACTTCATTAAAAGTATTAACTGCTGCATGTATGAAAATATTCATCTAGGTTCTTTAAAAGATTTTTCATTGTTTTAATCTAATCTTAATATGCCACATACAAGATTTGGTGTATTTTTTATTATATTTCTGTATTTGTTTATTATAGTGTGTTTATTTAATATACAGCTTTATCTATTGAATATTAATTAAGTTTACTATCTTTCAATATAGGTCAGCCATTTGAGTTTGTCCCCTTGGAATGGCTTAAAAAGTGGCTGGACGATTCAAGTGCTACAAAGTCTATTGACAACTCAAGATTCCTTTGTTCCCATGGAAAATTACACCTAGACAAAATTGGAGACATAAAGAGAATATCAGCAAATGCAGCAGAACACTTCTTTAAACGATATGGAGGGAGTCCCAGATTAGATCGTAAGTGCCAACGGAAGTTTGTATGAGAATGTTATTTATAAATCATTCACTTTCATCTGAGTGAATTGTTCTAATTTACCCATCGTATGTGTGTGTGTGTGTGTGTGTGTGTGTGTTTGTATAGATCACATCTTGGGACCAAAATGTCCCCAAAGTGTGGTAAAACTTGAAGCACACGGCCCTGTGTCTCTGGGCTTTTAGTAATTCTGTACTTGATAACTGAAACTAGTAGTAGTTGTGCACATTCATAAAATGGTTAGCATTAAATGTTTGAAAAGCTTGCCCAGCTTTCCATCTTTTCTGTGTTTTTATGACGTTTTAGTAAATATACAATTTCTGCTTGCATGAAATTGTATATTTAGTTAGTTGATTTTCTGTTTGAATATAGGTGTGAGGGTAGTGTTCAACAAAACATGGACTTTTAAAAAAGATGGATATGATGTAGCCATTCATTGAAGTTTGTAAATAGACCTATAAGAGTTACTTTAAATAGTTACTCTGAATGCTGAAAATTAAACTACAGTAAAGGGAGAGCCAAACACAAATGGAATAATCTTTTGCACTCTACCTGGGCATAAACTGGGCTGTCAGTTTTGATTTATGGGGAGTATGTCTACTTCTCAGGGAGAGAAATTCATATTGTCTAGGTTTTCTGCATGTGCCATTGGCAATTATTTGGACTGTGAGTTGATTGTTTCTATTGGCAACAAAGGGACAAGCCTTTAGTTATGTAATATGTAAGTTTATATTACAACTGTTTTTGTACCCTTTGTGTCTAGGGTCTTCCCTCTGCAAGGAATGTGTTGTACAACGATGCAGAGTATTACGGCTCAAGAATCAGTTAAACCAAGACTACAAAGAAGTTTCGAGCCTTATGAAAATGCCAGTAAAAAGGTCAGTTTTTTGGCAAATAAATAAAATTCTTATGCTGCTATTTATAGCTTCACCCTGTCTCTGTTTTGTAGTAATGAAGGATTTTGGGTTGGAAAAACCTCCTTGCGGTGCTGGAGGCAGCTGGCACTAGAACAGTTAGAAGAAAATGAAAAAGAATTGCAGCATCCTAATGGGAAAACAAATGGGGAAGGACCAGAAATTTCTGGGCTACAAGGTAGCGTGTTCAGATTGTAGAATTATTCATGTGCTGAATTATCTGGAAAATGTGCATATGTTATTTATATATTGCTGTATTTGCTATCCAGAAACATTTTTCATATATAAAAATACATAAGTATTAATGTTACAGACACTGATGGCAAAGATCAAGAAAATGAAGAAGAAATGAAGATGTTTAATGAAGATATTCTCTGCCTTCACGGTATGAACTATGTAACCCTGTTATTTGTTTACCAATTGAAGGAGGGATTTCCATTTCTTTATTGTAAATATGTGTCTTCTGCATTTAACTTTATATGTTCTGTTATTTAGGGGGCATGTCCATATCAGTGGGTGAGAAGAAACTAATCTCTGATGAGGTGTGGAGCAGGCTTAAAGTGTACTTTCCCAGTGCTCCCGAGTTTACCTACAATCAAGATGCCTGTCAGCAGTGCATAGTAAGATTGGACATTCATTTAAAGAGCACACTTTCTTTATTGTATGGCACCTAAAGGCATATGGGACACGAAATTTCTCAACAGAAAGGATGCACTTAACAGCACCACACCACCTAAACTAAACATCAATTCTTGATGACTATAATTCAGTTTTATGGACAACACAGTCATCAATATGTGCTTTCCTAGAGGAACAACAAGGAATTGCATGGAAGGCCATTTCCGCCAATGTGAAGAAAGATCTCAAAATAACTTACTTAATCATTATTTCGAGAAATTATCTTGAAATTTGGGCTGGGTGATGTAGCCTATAATTCATATTGCGGTATAATTTGAACCATAGACGGTATATATTGCGGTATATAATTTGGTATGTAAATTTCAATATAACTGTTTTTGAATGGGTAATATACACCCATAGCAAATGTGCTGCAGCAGGAAGTTGTATTCTAAACTGTTAACACATTTCAAAGTAGTCGTGAATGTCACTTTAAGAACATTTATTGTGCAAAACTGCAATTTTAGAAAAAAAAATATGGAAAACCTTTAAAATAACTTTTTTGTGCTTTTATCACCAAAATATCTTCTATTAAAAATACAGGTTGGTTTTGTAAACTATAGGTAAGCAGAAAACAATTAAGACGGAACCAAAAGCTATAAAACTAATAAAATTAGGCTAGTTGCATGTCTCCATCCCTATTCAGATGAAGACCATCCAATGTGCAGACTCACTTAAAACAGATTGCTCGTGCTACCTCTTTGCAATCACTGTCGCCCGGCATATTTTGCAGATTGTTTTTCTGCTCAGTATCTGAGAACTTAAATCCAAACCATGTCCATATTATGGACGTTGCACCAGTCTTTGCAATGAGCTCGTCCTATTATTAAGAAATTGTTTACATTTAGCTTGATAGTCCTGCCGACATTTCATTACATTATTAATGTATACTTGGATCCATAGCAAATGGTTTTATCGACTGTAACTGGCATTTTATTTTGATTAATCATATGTACATTAGAGTCAATTTTATTACATTATTGATGTATATTCAGGTCTTCACGCTAAATTCAACTTGCACTAACTTCATGAACATTGCTACTGCTTCAGTCTACGTGTGCCTGAAAATGTAAATTAAGTGTTATCTAACTAGCCCTGCAGTTAAATGCATATCAGAACTAAAATTCCTAACATTGTAGATTTCTCAAGGTAATAATTATTCAGTTCATGCCAGCTCAGCAAACACTTTGCTATTGAGCTAAATACGTAATCCGTATACATATTTTATGTACGTTATACCAAATAAAACATTTTTCAAGTTAAATATATGGTTATAATCAACAAGACATGTCGCTACCGAGCTAAATATACATCAATAATCTCATAAAAAGTGTCGGTTATAATGGATAAAGCACATCACTGCCGAGCTAAATATACATTATCTTATTAAACATGTTGATTGTGCCATCAATCTAAATGTAAACGATTCCTTAATCAAGAAGAATAAAGTTGAAACTTCCAGGATGTCTTGAAGCTGCATCATCACATTGGAGCGTGGAGTGGTGTTTTATTTAAAGGCCGGAATATTTGCTCTGTCTCATTCCAATACTGAGTCTGAGGTATGCCCAAATTGGAATGAGCGTGGAGTGGTTTCACTGGAATGGGATGACATTTTAGTGGAGCGCGGACTGGTATTGAGCGGAGGAGCAGGCAGAGCCAACAGCCTCATGGGTGAGGAGTGGAAATTCTCACCGCTCTGCTCCGCTCACATGCTCTGGTGATCAACAGCCACTACCGTGGTAGGCCAGTGTAATCAAAATCTCTCCTGTTGGCCAAATTTATACCATATACCGTTTATACCGCTGATACCGCACACCCCTACTTGAAATAACAACTTAGTATTTCAAAATAATGACTTATTCGAAATACTATTTGTGACACCCCTAATCAGCACATCAGTCAGTATTTCAGTTGCTTATTTGTCGCCTTTTGAGAACCACCTATTCAGCTACCCTTTTTGCGAACATAAAATATTTACTAGATATGATTTAATATAAAATCAATGCTGAAAGAAGCACAAACCCTTCTGTATACAACAAAATGGTACAGTAAAAGTGGAGCTAGGCAAATTGTTGGTTCTAAAGGTACATTTTTTACACAAATATTTTGAATATTACCGGTATATAAACTATAAGTTAATCAGTAATGGCAAACCTGGAAGGTAGTGCATATACCAATCAAACTTATGTATGGCCCATGAGATCTAGAAATGGGAAAACCTTCATTTTGGGGGGCAGTATATAGGTCAACCGGTATTGTATTCAGTAGAGTAATCATTCCTTTAACCCCATTGTTTCCAAGGCATTGAATGCTGGCTGACCTTGCACACTCACCCCAAGCTTTATGTTCATTTGTATATACATTGATTAGCCATGACATTAAAACCTCTGACAGGTGAACTGAATCACAATGATTATGTTACAATGGCACATGTCAAGTGTCTTTTTATATTGCACGTGAACAGTAACTTTTTGAAGTTTGTGTGTTGGAAGCAGGAAAATGGGCAAGCATAAGGATCTGAGTAACTTTGACAAGGGCCAAATTGTGATGGCTAGATGACTGGGTCAGAGCACCTCCAAAACAGCAGGTCTCGTGGGATGTTCCTGGTATGTAGTGGTCAGTACCTACCATGTGGGGAGCGAAGGCTAGTCCGTCTGGTCCGATCCCACAGGAGAGCTACTGTAGCACAAATTGCTGAAAAAGTTAATGGTGGCTATGATGGAAAAGTGTCAGAACACACAGTGCTTTGCAGCTTGTTGGATAGCTACAGACCAGTCAGTACCCATGCTAACTTTTAGGCACCACCAAATGTACATACTATGAGAATTTGAGAATTTGTCACCCTATCTATGTAGAAATAGACATCTATATAGAAAGGGAGAATGCTAAGATGTACCCACTGCTTTCTCCTCTAACTAAGGTATACCTCACCACACCAGCCACCTCTTCAACTGCAGGGGACATTGTGAATTTACAGAGATCTCAGCTTCAGTTTGAGAATGTTGACATGTTAATTTTCCTTAAAAAACATGTAAATTCGAAGTTGCACATGCAAGCATTTGTTTATTAATTTGAAGATTTTTTTTTTTATCTTGATGTGGGATTTGTTTTAAAACATGATTTTATTTACTTTCAATTGCACTTTTAAGAAGAGGACATGTTTTGCACAGTTTGGAGAGATTTTTGAGTCAAAATGTGAGAAAATCATATTGTGAACTCAGAATTGTGAATCACATCGAATCGTGAGTTGAGTGTATCGTTACATCCCTGTGTTTGAGATTAGGTTTTTGTTTTGGATTTGCACCCCATTTAGGAGATTGAGTCTCTTGGAACTAGATGTTCTTGTGAGAAATCCTCTGTTGTATCATTATACTCATCAGCTCAGGCATTTGGAAAATATGTTACGTGCTTGCTATTCCGCACTAAAGTTTGTTTGTTCATTCATTCATTCACTCACGTTTTTTGCAGATGTTAGAAAGGGAAGGAAAGGAAAATGAAGCATTGAACAGGATGATGGCCCTTGAGCAGAAAACCGACCTCCTTAATCTCTTTCAAGATAGGAATCGTCCAACCCTACATAAATGGCCACAGGTATCATTTTAAGGATTTTTAAAAATTAAGCATAATGGCTACAGAAGTGTAGGCCTATAATGTCAGTGTTTATTAGAAACTGGTAACGTGTTTTGGAAAGATTTTGCATTCAGATTTTTTCTCCTTTTCTTAATCTATAGGACACAGATGTTCTGTACATTGTTTCCTTGTTTTTTGTGGACGAGTGGAAAAAATTCATCAGGTGAAGCTTTAATATATGGTTGAAAATAACACACAGTATTTTGTAGTTTAAAATGTCTTAGTCATTTTTGTATATTATAAATTTGAAGAAAGTTTTGTTCATATCTGAAATTCTTACTAATTGTGTCATATCAATTTTTGTTTAATTCTAGGAAACCTACAAAGAGTAGCCCTGTCTCTAACATTGGTAACAATGTCCTGCTCTGTCCACATGGGGGCTTCATGTTCACATACGAGTCTATGGTCAAAGGTGATGCTCAGCAGTAAGTGCAGCTGTTCTTTTGACTTATGCTTCTTTTAAATGTACTGAAATAATATACCATAATCACATCCCATTTACATGTAGGTCATATTCTAAATATATTCTAAATATTCTAAATGTTGGTGTTTGCTGTTAGTGATTATCCAGATCACTGGAATATCTGGGTAATAAACACATCTGAATTTACTGTAGCAATTCAAGAGCCTTGCTCTAGGACTGACCACCTGGATCCTTTTTGTGAAACTTTTGTGAAATGATACTTTACTTTAAACTCACTATTATGTATATTACGTGTAATGTTGTCTTCTCCTACTAATTAATTAATACCCTTTGTGTAAATGGGCTGCGTTGTAGGCTGCGTTCTTTGAAGGTCGAACAGAAAGCGTTGTAGAATGGGACAGTCTGGATAATTTCCCGATTGTGTCACCAGCTGTTCCCATCCTTACCCTCAAATATCCAAGCGCTGCTCCTATCGCCTAATTAGGACACACCCACTCTGCACAAATGATCTTGGGATATGTTGGAGTGCAAAGGATCCATTGGGTGCATCATTCGTGGAATGGGAAAGGGATGTATTTCTAGACCTCATTTGAAGGAGCCTTCGAAACTGGACAGCCTGGTGGTACCGCTGTGATGCATTAGATCTTCAAATGCAGCCTTAGAAGGATGCAGCCCTTGAATTCAAACACAGCCAATGTAGCCTTTGTAGGCTGCATCCTTTGAAGATTTGTGCAGTGAATCTTGGGATCTCCTCAGTAATGCATTTCTAGGCTGCATTTGAAGGAGCCATCAAATTAAGACAAGACAACTTTATTTTGTCCTTTCGTTCTGTTTCCACTATTTGGAGTGAACACAGGGGTACATAACTGGTACGCAAGTGCGCATTCACAGTATAAAGATATATGCACAGCAATCACTTGTCGCAGCAGGGCAAATGATTCTTTATATTATATGTTATGACAAGAAATCACTGTATATTTTATGTTTTATACAAGAAGTACACATTGGACACAAATGTTAAACTGCAGGATGATTTTTTGTCATAACAGCGCAAATGCACATAATATAAATATGCATTTGCAGATGCTCCAACAAGAAATTGCAGTGCGTATTGCTTTATATTGTGAATGGCTGCAAGAAGTGCGAAATAAGTCAAAATTCATATTTCAGTTTGGAGTTAACAAAAGCTATAAGCATAGCAAAATACCATGTTGTTGGATAACAGTAGTTTCAACTGATGGAAATAGAAACTAAAATGTCATATTTGGGATAGGTTTATGTAATAGCCGTTCCATTCCATTTAGACTGGTTACGATGTATTGTAAAAGATGTACTACAAGTGTATTGCATCTGTAAATCATTTTGGTATTCAATCATTGATTGCTCTCAGCCTTTAAGCGCTGTTGTTGTCTGAGAACAATATTCTATATTCATATTCTAGCTGTGCACTTTTTTGACTTCCATACATTCTACCATTGACTGAAGTCTATAGTTTATGCACAGTGAATTAGGTACCCACTTTGGGTAAAAAAACACTAATGCTGTTGGTGATTAAATGACACAGATTCAAGTAGGGCTGCAACGATTCATCGATTGACTCGAATAACTCGATTACAAAAAATCCTTGATGCAAATTCTTTGCTTCGCTGCTTCGTTTAATCCACACGACGAACATGTACTTGTTGCTCTGTACTGTTCCGTGTAGCAGAGCGGTAGGAAGAACAGAGTGGCGAGGGTGTACAGATCAGAGACCCATTCTGAAAAAAATGGCGGCGAAATTTTCAGCAAACTTCTGAGTCACGGAGGCTATGAATAGTTCCAAACAATTGACATTCACAGCATAGAATCATGTTCGTTTCCATTGCTTACCAAGCACATTTAATACATTAGCTCTCATTAATGTACTAAATAATATTTAGTTTTTATATGTGCGCAACATTAACTGTTAATGGTTATCATAATTATTAGTTATGACCGGTAGCTTAGCAGCTATCGAGGCTAACGTCGCCATTTCACTGATGATTTTATCTACTGACTACTGACGTAGGGTAACGTTACAGATTAAGTTGTTCTGGTTATCAACAGCTTCATAATTACAGTTAGCTGCACTGCTACCATGTTAATACAGCTGATTAAAACATCAGTTTACAGCTCTCCTCGGGTCACATCGGTCAGTGTAAATTTACTTCCATATTTATGGCAGAATAGCTTAAATTATTTATAATTTATTTGCCAAAAAATACCATGCTGCAGTAAAGTATCTATATTATTATGTGCACTTGTTAAGTGCTGCATTTGCAAACAGCACTCAAACAAAAAGTGTTTTTTTCAGATTATTTAATCTCCCTCATGTTGAATTACTTAAAATATCATCATTATGGTATGCAGTTTAACCATTAAAACCAATGAGTTGTTTTAAGAGACCTGTCTTTTTTCTCTTTTGAATAATTATAGGGTTGTAACAGTATGAGATTTTCACAGTATAATAATCGTCTCCGAAAATATCACGGTTTCACAGTTTCAGATGAAATTAGAGATGCTCCGATCAGCATTTTTGGGGCCGATCACCGATTACCGATCACCCAGATCATGATCTGCCGATTGCCGATCACTGCCAATCACAGAATGGCAGGGGAATGGGAATCTTTTATCTATAGTCTAGCAGAGTTTGCACCATTTGTAAAAATGAAACTAACTCTAAATTAACTATATTGAAAAAAAAACTGTAGAAATAGGCTACAGTCAAAATCCTGAAGAACCACCAAGTGTTTATTTTAGAAAATGAGAATTTAAGGCTACTGTAGGCCATCTTTCCCAAATAAGG
>JAODKM010000118.1:12526087-12540808 GCA_026780845.1 Petrocephalus sullivani | reverse complement strand
TCCCCCCTCAGTCTCCTTTGCTTGAGGCTGAACAGATTTAGCTCAACTAACCTTTCCTCGTATGACATTCCTCTAAGGTTCCGCTGCTGAGCCTTAAGTGAATTACCTACCTATTTAATGGTCAGAGATTGTTCACAGAAAGGTCCTATTATTAGTGGTCCAAGCAGCGTTAGCCGCAAGGTCCCTAATGTTTTTTATTAAAATGGCTTTGTATGCTGAAGCATTAAGAGTTCCTTTCATTGGAACTGAGGGGTTAAGCCCAACCCCTGAAAAAACAACCCCACACCATGATCCCCTCTTCACCAAACTTTCCAGTGTCCAGAGTCCAGTGGCGTTGTGCTTTACACCACTGCATCAGACGATTTGCATTATACTTGGTGATATAAGGATTGGATGTAGCTGCTCAGCCATGGAAACTCATTCCATGAGCTCTCTACACACTGTTCTTGAGCTAATCTGAAGGCTACCTGAAGTATGGAAGTCTGTAGCTACAAGCTCAGCAGAAAGTTGGCAACTTCTGCACACTGCACTGTGCATGCGCTGTCCCCACTCTGTGATTTTATGCGGCCTACCACTTTGTGGCTGACTTGCTGTTGTTCCCAGTTACTTCCAATTTCTTCTAATACCATTAACAGTTGACCGGGAAATACCTAGTAGCGAGGAAATTTCACAGGTGGAATCCTATCATGGTACCACGCTTGAATTCAGAGCTCCTGAGAGAAACCCATTCATTCACAAATGTTTGTAGAAGCAGTCTATACATATAGGTGCTTTATTTTATATAACTGTGGCCATGGAAGTGATTGGAACACCTGAATTCCTCTTCATCATGTCGGCAGCGGAGAGAGTACCTGGTCGTTTTGGGAGGGGGTGGTCTTTCCCGCTGGTTCGATTTTCTTTGCCTCAAACTATGCCTAATAGTTGTTTAGTCCACTGAATTTTAAAGGTGGCAGCTTCTCTGAACATGCTCCAATCTGTGCAGTCAAAGCAGTCCTGCAGTGGAGATATGGAACCTTGAGGCCAAGTTCTCACCTCTCTCAAGACTGGTCAGACTTGGTTCTGTATGGGTCTGTAGGCTGGGGTAAGGAAGATGGAGATATGGAGATATGGTCTGACTGTCTGAGGTGGGGGAGGGGTGCAGCCCTGTATGTGTGATGGATTCTAGATCCAGCTAGTGAAAACTGGGTAGAACCGACTTTAGTGTTGTTGAAGTCTCCAGTGACAATGAAGAAGCCGCTGGGGTACATAGTTAGCACGTAGCACTCCATCTGGATCGCAGTATCATGGATGCTCCATTGTTTTGGTGAAAATAAGCACAACAGTGTCTCATCTCTTTCTGGAAGCTCAGAAGCAATCTTAGACAGTCCAGTTTGTTGCCAATGGAATGCGGAATACCAATGCGCTTCCACTTCCTCTTCCTCGTGCACTGCTTTCAACAAACTTTCGGGTGGTCGCTGTTCCTAGGCAAGGCCGAGGTTTGGCTGCTCAGGGTCCGGAGAATGGCGGTGCAGAGCAGTTTCTCCAGCACTTGGGAAATTTTTCAGCCGTCTAAGAGGACTACGTCAGAGGTGTGGTCCCATTTTGGCTGCAGAATTAAAATTGATTAAAAATGGCCATCTTGTCTGCAGAACATGTAGAAAGAATACTGACAATTTTTGTCTATGTGCTATTAAGAATGAATTCCCTGTATGTTTGAATTTGCTTATTCTTGAAGCTGAACACCAGTGTATTTCCTTCTTCCGCATGGATTTTCCTATGACAAAATATCAGTGACATTGAGAGGAAATTTCGAGCGTAAAGTAGTAATTTTTACAAGAGTAAAGTAATATTACGAGATTTTAGGGCCACCTAAAAGTAAAAAAGGGCAGTGGGCCAAAATTGCAGATAATAGTGAACATTCCCCATATGTAGCATGATTTTCACATGCATACATATGGTAACGTTTAAACTGTCAAATTACACACAGTAATACATTACCAGTGTTAAATACAGTAATTATGAAGTACATTGTATATTACTGTGCTGTGTATATACTGTGCTGTATGATACTGTACTTGTCTCTTTTGAAAGAAAGTGAATAACATTTTAGCCTATTCTCAAAAGATGATTTATACACTTTTTATATACTTTTTATACATCTTTATAACCAACACTAATAATACAGCAACAAACGCAAGAGGCAGACTAGATAATTCTATTGGGAAGCTTTGGTATTGACCAAGGGAGATGAGTTATATACTAGGTGTGACTGGGCTGGCAGATTTCACCATGTTATAGTCTGTGCTCGCTTAGCGCAGATCGAAACTTATGAACCATTTATTTCTGGAATTTTGCAGGGGCCCCACATTATTCTTAAATGCACTGCCACACTACTGTAAAATTCAATATTTAACACTTTGAGGTTCTATTTGTACCAAATTAATAAGAGAAATCATTCAAAAGCAGTTAGATTTTTTGCAATCAGGTTCTTTCCTTTGCTGCCATCTAGTACAGCCATTTCAGTTTTTGAACAATTAGACTGAATTGAATCAGGTATAGATCATCATCCAGATAATGATTTTTCTTAAGAAGTAATAAGACCCATCAAGGCCCGGTTTCCCGATAACGCACACTGTTAGCACGCTAAGAAGACTCTTAAGAGTGGTCCGGAGCAACCTTACGAACGTGTGACTTACCTAAGATATACTTCGTGTACGAATGGTTCGGGAATCGTTCCATAACGTTAAGAGAAAGGTTAAGGTACAACTTAAGAACTACTTAGCGATAAGAAGGTTTTGGGAAACCGGGCCCAAATTCTTTTTGAGTTATATCTGCAGTTACCCGTCCCTTTGCTGCCACTAAGCGGCACAGCTTCAGTTTTGGTGCAGCGCGTCTCAGTTTGTTCACTTCACCCATACAATGTCTCTGCAAAGTAGGGCTGGGTGATATGGCTGTAAAACAATATCTGAATATTTTAGGTCACAGTATTGATATTCAAAATATATCGGTATTATTATTCTTTTTTTAAAGTTATGGCAGAAATTTTGAATGAACTATCTTTTATTTATTCAAATCAATGTTTCCAACAGGAAAACATAAAAGGTAAATCTCTGCTGAACATAATATCATATAAGAAATACACATTTCAAGTATTTAACAATTAGATTGTTCAGTTAAATACAAAAATGTGTGAACCGCAAACAAAATTGATGTATTGAGAGATTGTTTCTTAATGTAAACACACAAGCCGCCGCACGTAGCTTTTGTAATGGCTTTTTATCTTTACATTTCACTATTTTCAGCATTCATTTTCTTGATCCGTAGCACCTGCCTGGTTTGTACCTCACGTCTGCCTGTGTATGTACCACGTTACTTTTCCTGGCACTGACTGATCTGCTCGTTCGCCACTTTACGGCAAACCATATTGTCTACATTTGCAAAAAATAAATATAATCAATATAACTATATTTTCATGCCATTTCATGTGTAAAAATACATTGTAAGACAAAAGTTTGATATATCGCCCAGCCCTACTGCAAATAGCACTAAGAAGAAAAGTGTTAGACCAGTCCCAACCCCTATTGTCCCTCCACCCCCACTATCTGGGGAATAAAATAAAAACTGATCTTTTTTTCACTTCTAGCATGATGGTTCTGCAATAGTAAATTTAATGCAAACTAAAATTTTACTATTTCAGAATGGAAAAACTGGGATGCTAATTGAATGCAATTAGTATCAGACTAAAATGTGTCCATCGTACACATGTAAAAATTAAATCCAGTATCATACCTGTGGAAGTGCTTCTGAGAGAATGAGCCTTGGGTCAGTTCAATTTGTGCACAAAGCAATGTTTTTACAGGATTCTTGAAGGAGGCATCAGAGCTGAGGGCACGAAAGGAACTAAAGTCATGAGTACCAAGCAGCAAGGCACCAGCCTCCTTCATTGCTTTGACATCCAGTTCTCTGAAGAAAAAGAAAACAGTTACATCTGTAAGTTTGAGATTAAAGGATACTAGTTTCAGCTTCAGTGGGTATAAAGATTACTTTAATCCGTAGTTTTCCCTACTAATAACCCTGTGTCCTAGCTATGGATTAAGCAATTAGTCTAAGGATAGATATTAATGTTTTTGCTTTTAACTGGGCTCCTATAATCAATCGTTAGGTAAGCACATTGTCAGGGTTCCTACATACTTTCCATTTTAAAATTCCTTACTTTTCCAGACTATATGAGGAGTTGGAGCCTGGGGGTGAGTTTGGGGTGGCAGCAACAGAATCATTTGTCAGTAGGGATGGGTACCGAAACCCGGAACTAAACGGGCCCCGGGGCTAAATTTTTAAAGACCGGAGTATCGATAAGCTCTGACGTTAACGGTATTGCTTTCGGTACTGGAGAAATTAATAAAGAGAGTATGCGCACAAATTTAAAATTTAATACATTGTAAGATATAAAAACAGATGTACACAATCACATGATACTTAATATCCATTAGTAGACATGCCAAGCCAAGACATGCCTGCCAAGCAGATACACAGCTTTTTATTTTATGTGATTTTGTAAAACATTTAAATAAATGCACACAAACTCATTGTGGACTGAGGCGTCGTTAGAAAGAATTAAAACTAACAAAAACGATTGTGTACGTTTTTATTATAATGATTTTAGTAATATTATTACTCCCATGCCAGAGGAGTATCTGTCAGCTTACTGTCTCAATGGTGGGGACGGCCGAGCCGCGACTAGTGACGATGGTGGAGAGGTAAGAGGTCGGGAGTGTGGTAGCGCTTCACTAGAATCAATGTGGACAGTGCTCGCTGCCAAAGATGCAACCGGTGTTTTGCGTGTAAATTAAGGCATTAAAGGCTTTGCATTAAAATAATGTATGTTTGCTATTCATTACTTGTTCCTTTAATTCTTAAAGGCTCACAGAATTGAGAGACATAGTAACAAATTGTCATGCTTTCGGCGGGAGGAACAACCCATGGTAGCAGCTGTGGGGTTGAGCCCTTCCAAAGGGCGTTTATTCAGGGTAAACAGGGTGGAAAACGGGAGAAAGCGCGATAGCGAGCACACACAGAAATTGACAAAAACCGACAGGGGAGACAGGACTAGGGCGGACTAAATACACTGAAACACAGACTGCAGACATGAAACAGCTGAGGACGGGAGGATTCTCACGAGGGAAATGAGGGGGCATGGCACACAGGAGGAGCAGTCGGGCAGGGCATGACAGAACCCCCCCCCCCCCAAAGGCGCGCACACCGGGCGCGCCCAAGAGGAGGGCGAAGACGGGACCGGGAACAGGACAGAGACACAGAACAGGTAAACAGGGAGCAGGACGGACAACAGCTGGCAGACAATAGGCAGGGCAAGCAGACACAGGGGCAGCAAAACCAGGGACAAAGGAGCAACAGAGGGACCAGGAGGCACAAAGGGACCAGGAGGAAACCGGGGAAAGACAGGAGGACCAAACGCGGACACCGGGGGAACAAAACCAGGACGGGCACAACCCGGGGCCGGGGGAACATGGGGAGCCCGAGGGAGCCCACCCCAGCGAGGGGCGGCAGCCGCAGGGGCAGCAGGAGACTGGGAGGCAGGAGCAGGAGGGGACCCCATAGGGGTCGACGAGGGAGAAGGAGGGACGGGCGAAGGGGACGAGGAGGAAGACGAAGGGGGCACCCAGGAAGGCGAGGAGGGAGGAACAGCCGCGACGGCGCAGCCATAGTCCCCCTCCCCACAGAGTCTCCGGGGCCTATCAGGGCCAACCCAGAGGGGTCCTAGTCAAGATCCTCCTCGGAAGAGGAGGAGGCAGCGGAGTCAGGAGGGTCGGGTGGTGCAGGCGACACAGGAACGGGAGCTGGTGACACAGGAACGGGAGCAGGAGGCACGGGAAACACGGGAGGCACCGGGACAGGCGGCACCGTAGCGGGAACAGAAAGCGCCGGAGCGGGAACAGGAAGTGCCGGAGGGGCTGCCACGTCCTCTCCTGAAGCCGTCGGGGGCGCAGCAGTGGCGTCTTCACCCGAAACGGACGGGGGCGTGGCAGCGGCGTCTTCACCGGGAACAGCCGGGGGCGCAGCGGCGGTCTCACCCGGAACAGCCGGGGGCGCAGCAGCAGTCTCACCCGGAACAGCCGGGGGCGCAGCAGGAGCCGGCAGCACGGGAACAGGCGGAAGCGCCGGCAGCACGGGAACAGGAGGTACCGTGGCGTCATCTCCCGAACGGATTGGGGGCGCGGCGGTGCCATCTTCCGGACGCATCGGGGGCGCGGTAGCGTCATCTCCTGAACAGATCTGGGGGGGCAGCGGCGCCATCTTGGGGACTCTCCAAGGTGACGAGTACCCCTGGTGCGTACGGGTGTCGCCCGCGAAGAGGGAGACGGAGCCCACGTAGAGCTCGGGGAGGAGGCGGAGCACCCCAGAGGGACCCCTGCAGCCCAGGTCAGCGGCACTTGCCGCAGCCGATACTGGGTTTCCCGGACCTCCTCCTCTACCCACAAGAGGCGGCCTTCCAGCCGCCGCCACTGCTCCGCTGGGGCTCCCGGGTGATCGAAAGCAGTTCGTCCCCTAACCGGTCGATCACCGGGATCAGCGGATGGGCTTCCCGGAGGTCGAGGCTCCGGAGCAGCTCCTCGAACGGGTCCCAGAGGTCCTGCCTGACTGGACCGGAGGAGCGGGGTGAACGGCGAGCAGCGTCTCCTTGGTCGCGTGGAGTTAGCGGGTCGAAGAGGAGCGGAGGCGGATCGTCCTCCTCCAGCTCGTCTCTCCGCGGCCAGACCCAGGCTTCCCACAGGTAAGGAGGTTCTGCAGGAGCCTGGTCACAGCCGCTGGGTCGCTTGTTTAGGTCGGTTTTTCTGTCACGCTTTCGGCGGGAGGAACGATCCATGGTAGCAGCTGTGGGGTTGAGCCCTTCCAAAGAGCTTTTATTCAGGGTAAACAGGGTGGAAAACGAGCACACACAGACATCGACAAAAACCGACAGGGGAGACAGGACTAGGGCGGACTAAATACACTGAAACACGGACTGCAGACACGAAACGGCTGAAGACGGGAGGATTCTCACGAGGGAAATGAGGCAGTCGGGCAGGGCATGACACAAATAGGGATGGTATCGTTAAGATTTTAACGGTACTACTACTCGTACTTCTTATCGGTCCAGTACTTTAACGGTATTGTTATTGGTACTTTTTGAAGAAAAAAATCTAATTAAAAACATACTTAATATTTCATTATCTAACAAGTCACTATTACTGAACAAATTAGCATTATTATTTAACAAATTTACACTAAATGTAAAATGCAAAAATTTCACAAAAAAATATACAAAATACAAATTTTCTGATAATGGAACTGTAAGACAGACATAATAAATGATTTTAATGCAAAGCCTTTAATGGCTCTACTCCACATTGATTCTAGTGAAGTGCAACCACACTTTTGTTCTTTTAACTCTCTCCACCATCATCAGTTACGGCTCCCAGATCTGAAGTTCCTGCCTGATCTGCGTGCGCAAGCACATGTTTTACAGTACAGTAGATGTGTATAGCAATATGTTAAGATCTCTGCCCTATTTGTCAACGCAGAAACACACTTTTTATGCAATACCGTCAACACAGTAAGCTGACAAATACTCCTCTGGGAGTTACGATATTAGTAAATCATAATAATAATATAATAAAATAATAAAATAACATTCACATTCATTTCTCTAACGACTTCTCAGTCTATTTAAGTGTTTTACAATATCACATAAAATAAAAATCTGTGTGTCTGCCTGGCGGGCAGGCTGTACTTGTCATATATTTCAATGTCTACTGACGGATCATGTAATTGTGAACATATACTCTTTAATGTCTTACAATGTATTAAAATGTAATTTAAAGTTTAAATTTGTGTGCATACTCTTGCTGATCGGGCTGGGTCCAACGGATGTCAGTATACAAATCACATACAGCCATAAGCAGAACCACACCAGCGTCTGTGAACGCATGCCAGAGTTTTCCCCGTGCATCGTGCACACGAGAGAATGCTCTAGATTAACATCTTAATCAGTAATGGAGCTGGTCAGATAAACTGGGAAAAATTACTTCAATGTAGTAACAAAAAATCTATTTTATTAACTTCTCCAGTACCGAAAGTAATACTGTTAAAGTCAGTTCTTATTGGTACTCCTCTCTTTAAAAAATTTGCCCCTGGGCCTGTTTAGTACCAGGCTTCGGTACCCATCCTTAGTAACAAATATTATTTAGCATTAAGATTCATTAACAATTAACTAACATGCTATCAGTTTGTAACTAAGACTTAGTTTGTGGTTAATTAATACATAAGTAATAGTGTAGTACTATATTATTTGATGTATTGAGAGATTGTTTCTTAATGTAAACACACAAGCCGCCGCACGTAGCTTTTGTGATAGCGTTTTATCTTTACATTTCACTATTTCCAGCACTCATTTTCTTGATCCGTACCACCTGCCTGATTTGTACCTCACGTCTGCCTGTGTGTGTACCACGTTACTTTTCCTGGCACTGACTGATCTGTTTGTTTTGCCACTTTACGGCAAACCATATTGTCTACATTTGCAATAAATAAATATCAATATAACTATATTTTCATGCCATTTCATGTGTAAAAATACATTGTAAGACAAAAGTTTGATATATCGCCCAGCCCTACTGCAAATAGCACTAAGAAGAAAAGTGTTAGACCAGTCCCAACCCCTATTGTCCCCCCACCCCCACTATCTGGGGAATATAATAAAAACTGATCTTTTTTCACTTCTAGCATGATGGTCCTGCAATAGTAAATTTAATGCAAACTAAAAATACTATATTATTTGTGCCCCATCAAGTAAAATTTCCCAATATTTAAGTGAGCACCCTATCGACGTACACTTTATGGACAAAAGTACTGGGACAATTACTCCCACAGGAACTTGGAGTGGCAACTGTTACAGCTGGGGACGAACACCATACTAATGCCCATGGATTTGGAATGGGACGTCGTAAAATTTCCAGTGAATGCAATGGCCAAGTGTCCCCATACTTTTGCCCATATTGTGTATGTTTGGGATGTTGCTCTTCAGTATATGTTCTATGCCAACCAGCTCTCATTGGAGGTTTCATCAAGAACATTAATATGTCATTTCAGAGAGTTTACACAACAGGCCAATTTGTTGCAAAATTCTGGAGGTATTAAAATATACCCATACTTTCTTTTTCCCATTAAATTCCATGCTTTTCCAGACTTTGTAGGAACCCTGCATTGTGGAATTGCTACACATCGTTCAAAAAATATAGTTAAAAGTTAAGAGATAAAGATAAAGCAAAAAAAAATGAGCTCTCTTAATAGTGTTTCGGGAGGCATGTGCAACTCACATGTTTGGTAAGGACCAGCAGAGGTTCTTTTCTGTCATGGGCAATTGAGTGTGATGACTGACTTTTGTGGCTAAACGATAAACATATGTTCTTGAAATGGCACAACTTCGTGCATGGAATGTATCTGGCACTTGGATTGCTCTTATAATGCTATGGAAAAAGGAAAATAAAGGTAAGTATAAAAACATTTCAAAAAGTAATAGACAAATAAGACAAATAAGACAAATAAAGCCATATAGAATGCAATGTGGCACCCAAGTAGGGCTCTGCCTTTCCACATATCCAAATGGTGCCCACTGTGGCTACCATTTGAGGTAGATTTGTGGTTCAATCCCATGGAAGAGTGGCATTGTGGATCCAACATATGAACTGAAACATCATGGGTGCAGCTACTCAGGGTGGTATGGAGAACTGACACATTGATGGACTTTTGACCTTGACCACAGTTTATACCTTGCTCTTAGTATGCAGGCCCACTTTTTTTTATAATGTTAGCATGCATGGGGTTTAGGCAACTCATTGACCTTGGACCCCCAGAGGTTTTTTTCTCCCTATTTGGAAGTTTTTGGTTGCTCTCCTGTATTGTCATCTGGCTTGCTTTCTCTTTTTCTGGTTCTATTGATAGCACCACATACCCCTTTCCTGTGATCTCATGACCCTCTCCCAGTCCATTTCCAGATTTCATAGGAAGAGCCACCTGAATGTAAAATGTCATTAAAGGCCTGAATTTTGGTTTTTACCCAGGACACTCGCAAAACCAGACACTCAGACTCCCTGCTTTGTCTTAGATCAGAGCCTCCATTGACTCTGCGAAGCTCACATCATCATCGGCAAAGTCAAGATCAGTAAATCTTTCTCCACCAACAGACGCCCCATAGTCGCTGGACGCATGCATTGAACAGAATGGGAGCAAGAACACACCCCTGATGAACCCCAATATCAACTGTTAAGAACACAGAGGTTCTCCCTCCACTCTGCAAAGCACTCATGGTACAAGTGTACAGGCTGACCAGGATGTACACCAACTTTAGGGGGATCCTGTGAAGTCTCAGGATATTTGATCAACTGAGTCGAAAACTTTACGAAACTCGACAAAGGCTGCAAAGAAACCGATTTTCACCACTAAAAAGTGTACCATCGACCGCATCCTGACATTGAGGGTTCTCACTGAACGCAGACTTCTTAGGCGCAAAAACAGACTGCTCTGGTCTCTGGCAGGATCCCGGATCCTACTGAGAAAGACCCTAGCAAGGACCTTATGTGGCACTCATAGCAGTGTTATCACCCTGTAGCTGCCGCAATCCAGGTGATCACCCTTCCATTTCCAGATGGGGAAAATGGATCCCAAATGGAAGCAAAGATTGCTTGTAATGCCAGGAGGGCAGCCTTACCACCACCAGATACTACAGATTCCTGTGGCCTTCCCCACCCTCAGCTGATTCACCACTTCTGATGACCCAGAGATGTCCAACATCCTAGCTAGAGGGTCAGTTCCATCACCTCCCCGGACTGTGACTCTCAGAGGAACATTTGATGTGTGTAATGCTTCAATTCCCCTAGTCTACAGACTACAGATGATGCGTCACTTGCTCACAGATTCCTCAGAGCCATTTTTCTCAGTTCATCAAGCCATGCACTGCGACAGTGTCTTCTTTTAAAAACACCTGCTCTCAACACACACAAACGTAATTATATGAAATTATTCAAATAATCAGCATATGCGTTTCAACATGCTCCCAAGCGTGACCTGCTATTATGGGTTCACTAGAAGCAGAGATATGAAAACACTGACCAAAAATTACATAAAATGACACGCAAAAACAAACAGGCTGCCAGGAACACTGCAAAATGCCGAAAATAGAGATGGACAGAAATCACCGTCAGTGAATTCTACAAATATACTGGACACCTACTTTATATGGCCATGGTAAGGCTGGACTGCATAACAGACTACCAGAGACAAAATCAATTTCTTTCATTGCAATTTCCAGCAACAGTTATGCCAAGGGACAGATACAGAACCATTTCCTGGAATGTGAATATGGGTGACCCAGATGAAGAAAAGGAGAATGACAAGAAGCGTGGAACCCTGTCTTTTCCGGATCAGACCCCTCATGAACCCCTCTGTAAAGGTTTCTTTCATCTTTGAAGGAATCTTGCTGTTGGTGAAAGAATAAAATCTAAGCCAACAAAGTCGGGTTTCAAGTTGCTTGTTCTTGCAGAATCAAACAATGGACACATTATTAATTTTTCATTGTATACTGGGAAGAACAACTTTGCCACAGGCCAAGGACTCTCATATAACTGTGATGTCACTTATAGACCACAGATACCCAGATACCACAGATGCCTACTTTATACGAGCCCAAGGCTTCTAAAGGACGAATTTGAAAGCAAGTTTGGTGTCTGTGGGACATACAGGGAGAATAGGAAGGACTGTACACGCAGTGCATCCAATGCACTCACAAAGAAGTCAGCAAGGGAGTCTTGAGGGTGGAGTAGAGAGGGCCCTCAAGTGTTTGTGAAATTGATGGACACACGGTAGGCATCAGTCTGTTCCACTATACATGCAGTCTATACAGGGGACACAGTGTAGAGAGTTGAGCAAAGTCATAAGATGGCACTTGGATGACTAAGTGTTTTCCATGTCCCTCACCTGTGGCAAGCTATCATCAACACATGTAAGGTGTTGACTTGTCTGACCAACTGCTATAATAATACACAGCCTAGCACAAATCAATGAAATGGTACAGAAAATTGTTTGTACACTTTGTAGATATAGCTGCTACAAATGCATATATTCTGCACAAAGAAGTTATGCAGCAGGACAGCTTAACCTACAAGCCTTTATGGAGCAGCTCACTGCACAGCTGTGTGGAGGAACATGAGAAAATAGCTACTTCTGGACGCAGAATATGTGTACTGTGCAAAAAGATTAGAAACAAAAAACGGTAAACTCTAGGGATGTGCCAGGCCTGTGATGTTTTCTTTTGCCTTCAATTGAACAGAAATTGTTTTAATGACAAGCACAAAATAAGATGCTTGTTGTTAATCATGCTAAAATTCTTCTTGATTACCCCATTCTGCCATGTATTCCATCCATTCCATTCTTTCAATAAACAGAAAAACTATACATTATATGTTTTTGTCTAATTTCACACTATCATTCATCACTAGACTGGCCTATTGACAGGCTAATTTGGGTATGGGGCGTTCCCCATGTGAATCTCATTCATATTCATGACCATAGCTATTTGCCCAGGTAGAGACAAATGAACAGAAACAGTGGCATACTAAGTAATAGCTCTCTACCCATTAAACTGAAAGGAATATGTGAATGACTATATATATATAGCCAAGATGTGTGCCTGTAATGTTCTGTGTTTCAAAGTCTGCTGGCTATTGAGCAATCTGTGATTTTTTTTTACATTACTCTAGCATGTTTTGATAATCAGATTTTGCTAAATGTATCTTTTCCAAAAAAACATTAAAGGAAAATAAAAAATTTTATTCAAATACTGCTATCATATTATTGTAGCTGTGTTTATGCTGAAAGGTAAGACAGACTATCCAGAGCACGTCTGTAGCTACATATAGCTACCAATGTTCTACAAGTCCTATTAACCCGTTTAATCCCACTGGCAACAATTACTGGTAACATAACCAACATGAAATGAACAAAATTCATACATAGTATGAGTTAATGCATGCACTTATTTTTTTTAATTTCTGATTAAACGGGGTTAATACTAATAATGACACCCTTGAATCGTTCTTTCCTGTAAAACAGGGGTGTCAAACTCCAGTTCTGGAGGGCCAGAGTCCTGCACATTTTTGGGTTTGCCCTCATTTAACACACTTGATTCAGCCCGTTGCAATCCATTGTGCTACTTGCCACACAGCACTTGAGCTCAATCATTGGTGATGGAATAGGGAAAGAATTAAGCTATACAGAACTCTGGCCCTCCAGGACTGGAGTTTGACACCCCTGCTGTAAAACAATCAGAACTTCTGAACTTAATTTAATCTGCAAATCTACTAGCCTTTAGACCCAATTCCTATTAAACTACTTAAGGAGATAGCTGCACCAATTAGCACTATCCTGTTAAACTAGTTAAACTTGTCTCTTAGACTTTGATATGTTCCAAAACCCTTTAAATGGCTGTTATTACACATGTTCTCAAGAAATGAAATATTCAACCAAGTGATTTAGGAAATCCTGGAAAAAGTTGTTGTTCATCATCTTCTTTCCTACAGAAAAACTAACACTAATGAATTATCAATCTGGCCTTTATCAATCTGGCCAAACCATAGCACAGAAACAGCCTTAGTCAAAGTAATGAATGATTTGCTTATGTGTTCCTACCATGGCTGCATATCGATTTGGTCAAAATATAGCACACATTGGTGTTACTAGATCTAACTGCAGCATTCGATACTGTCTTGGACTGGTTAGAATCTATGGTTGGCATTAACTGATCGTTATCAGTTTGTCCATATGAATAATGGGCTTGGAAAAATGAAGCCAGATATTGTGTTCCACAGGGATCAGTGCTGGGCCAGCCACCGTTTACTTTACATGTTTTCACTGGGTAACATTATAATAAATCAGGATGTTGGTTTCCATTGTCATGCTGATGATACACAATTCTGCATGTGTGTTCTGATCCTGACTGGTTACTAAATATCTGCAAACCAGGCTTCAAACATACAACAAACAATTTGTCTAGGGCTGCAACAACAAATCGATTAAATCAATTAAAATCGATTACTAAAAGCGTTGGCAACAAATTTCATAATCGATTCGTTGTGTCATTAACTTCACCTGCTGACAGAGCTGAACGGAGTGCTGCCAAAGGCGTGGCGAAGAAAGAGCGGAGGCGGTATTTTCCAGATGAGATTAAACAAATGAAACAGAGGCGGAGAAAACGGTTCGGCAAAAGTGTAGGAGCGCTTCACATTACAAAAATGTGAAAAATGGTGTGTGAGTGTGCGTTTTAGTCTTATTTCAGTTTAATGTTTTTATATAGCACTTAGTCAGTTTAAGCTGTATCTAAATGTGCTGCATAAATAAACTTTACTTTGACATAAGGTCAGAGTGAAGACACTGCACTGTGCCTGAGTAGCCCGTCAGGAGCGGCGAGTGCGCATATGTATGCTCAGACAGCCGCACATAACCGCTCACACGATCGCACATACACATGCATACACACACGGACACGCTCCCATATGCACGCGCACACCCCATCTGCTGAAACAAAACCTATTCCCCAACCCATTCTCCGTTTGCCCTTGTGGAAGGAAAGTTTAATGCAATGGTAGGCCGGGGTCGGGAGGCTTGTGGGATTGATGTTATGTCTCAGGTTCT
>JAODKM010000118.1:12465275-12481659 GCA_026780845.1 Petrocephalus sullivani | reverse complement strand
TGTGTGAATGGCTCATGCATACACATGAATGCTCCTACATAGTCAATGAAAGGGGGGCAGAAATAGTGACATGAGTTTTTGTTATTTACTTATCTAACTGAATGTTGCAACTACACCATTTAGTCATCTTCATCTACCCAAGGCTTTGGTGATCAGATATCTGGGATCAAAACAAACTGCCAGCATTGCTTACTATGTGCTTTTATGATGTTTCTGCAAGTGTTCCAAACTCCTTTTTCCAATGTCTATACTTTGATGTCAAATTAAAAACTTAACATAAATCTGACAAATTCGCAATATACATTAAAATAAAGATGTCTTGCCAAAACAAACATATAAGAAATAATTTATTTGCCTTTTTAAAGAAATGTGTGACCATGCCCCAGTTAGTGAAAGTGTGTTTTCTACCCCTAGACCCCAGAGGGTTAAAGAGGGGGACCACTACCCCGGTCTGCCAGTCCAGAGGCACTGCCCCCGATGTCCACCCGATGCTGCAGATGCGTGTCAGCCAGGACAGCCCTACGACATCCAGAGCCTTAAGGAACTTCGGGCGGATCTCATCCACCCCCGGGGCCCGGCTACCGAGGAGCATTTTAACCACCTCAGCAACCTCTGCCCCAGAGATAGGGGAGTCCACCCCCAAGTCCCCAGACTCTGCTTCCTCATTGGAAGGTGTGTCGGTGGGATTGAGGAGGTCTTCGACGTATTCCTTCCACCGACCCACGACATCCCTAGCTGAGGTCAGCAGTGCCCCATCCGCACCATAAACAGTGTTGATGCTGCACCGCTTTCCCGCCATTAGATGCCGGATGGTGGACCAGAACCTCTTCGAAGCCATCCGGAAGTCGTTCTCCATGGCCTCTCCAAACTCTTCCCACACCCGAGTTTTTGCCTCAGCGACCACCAAAGTCACGTTGCGCTTGGCCTGCCGGTACCCATCAGCTGCCTACGGAGTCCCACAATCCAAAAAGGCCCAATAGGACTCCTTCTTCAGCTTGACGGCATCCCTCACCGCTGGTGTCCACCAGTGGGTTTGAGGGTTACTGCCACGACAGGCAATGACCACCTTACAGCCACAGCTCTGGTCAGCCACCTCCACAAATGGACGCGCGGAACATGGCCCATTCGGATTCAATGTCCCCCGCCTCCCCTGGGACATGGGCGAAGTTCTGCCGGAGGTAGGAGTTGAAGCTCCTCCTGATAGGGGATTCCGCCAGACGTTCCCAGCAGACCCTCGCGATACATTTGGGCCTGCCAGGCCTGACCGGCTTTCTCTCCCACCAGCGGAGCCAACCCACTACCAGGTGGTGATCAGTTGACAGCTCCGCCCCTCTCTTCACCCGAGTGTCCAATACATGCGACGACACGGCCACAAAGTCGATCATCGAACTGCGACCTAAGGTGTCCTGGTGCTAAGTGCATTTATGGACAGCCTTATGTTTGAACATGGTGTTCATTATGGATAATCCCTGACGAGCACAGAAGTCCAACAACAAAACACCGCTCAGGTTCAGATCGGGGGGGGGCGTTCCTCCCAATCACGCCACTCCAGGTCTCACTGTCATTGCCCACGAGGAGTGCTCTCCAACACCCCTTCCAAGGACTCCAAAAAGGGTGGGTATTCTGAACTGCTGTTTGGTGCATAGGCACAAACAACAGTCAGGACCCGTCCCCCCACTCAAAGGCGAAGGGAGGCTACCCTCTCGTCCATCGGGGTAAACCCCAATGTACAGGCGCCCAGCCAGGGGGCAATAAGTATGCCCACCCCTGCTTGGCGCCTCTCCTCGCGAGCAACTCCAGAGTGGAAGAGGGTCCAACCCCCTTCGAGGAGACTGGTTCCTGAGCCCAAGCCTTGCGTTGAGGTGAGTCCAACTATATCTAGTCGGAACCTCAGAACCTCGCGCACCAGCTCAGGCTCCTTCCCCACTAGAGAGGTGACATTCCATGTCCCTAGAGCTAGCTTCTGCAGCCGAGGATCGGACTGCCAAGGTCCCCACCTTCGGCCACCGCCCAGCTCATCGCATCCAACCCCCATGGCCTCTCCTACTGGTGGTGAGCCCATTGGAGGGAGGACCCACGTTCCTTCTTCGGGCTGTGCCTGGCCAGGCCCCATGGGTGCAGGCCTAGCCACCAGGTGCTCACCATCGAGCCTCACCCCCAGGCCTGGCTCCAGAGGGGGGCCCTGGTGACCCGCGTCCGAGCGAGCGAAACTGAAAATCCATGGTTGTGTTCATCATAGGGGGTCTTTGTCTGGTTCCTCACCCAGGACCTGTTTGCCTTGGGTGACCCTACTAGGGGCATAAAGCCCCGGGCAACTTAGCTCCTGGGATCATTGGAACACGCAAACCCCTCCAACACGATAAGGTGTCGGCTCCAGGAGGGGATTCCCTGAACGGGTTTTAGGTAATGAACCCACACAATCAATAAAGATGTACTCGAACCTAATCACTGGGACTGGGCACAGGGGAGCGGGGGGAATTGTTTGATTGGGCTTTCCAATCAACTGGCAAGTGTGGCACGAACGACAATACCTCTTTACATCAGAGTTTATCCCTGGCCAATAAAAACACTTTATTATTATGCGGGCGAGCATCTTCCTAGCCCTTAGGTGACCAGAGCAAGAGTGTTCGTGAGTTAAGGCTAATACGTGTTTTCTGTTGTTACACGGAACCACGACCTGAAACACCGCAGCCCATTCCTTGGGAGATTGAGGAGGGGTCCACTTTCTCATTAGCACATCGTGATCCACAAAATAAGCTACAGGGTGGTCTGCTAAATCTGCCTTCTCTACGGCCGAATCGAAGCACTCCTTCAGGGATGGGTCAGTTCCCTGAGCAGCGATTAACTCTCCCTGCATGCACATGCTGTCAGTGGCTTGGTGTGAAACTGGTTTTTCCAGCACGGGTTCTAGGCTAGGGCACGAGGGCAAAATGGAGACCCCCGGATCACCCATGAAGGTGTCAGCCAAGTCAATATCCGCTAGTTTTCGAGTGACACAGGTGGGAAATACAGCAGGGTAGTCACGTTCTAGATTGTCAGAGCAGTAACTTGGTTCTGACGCAACCTCAGGTAATGGAACTACCTTCCCCACCGCAATGTCATTTCTCAAAATGAAGGTTACTCCCGAAACAGGGAGACGAGGTCGAACCCGAGAAATCTTCTGTTTTCAAATAAACCTGGTGAAGAGGCACTCTCACAGTTCCCAATTCAATACCCTGCACAAGAACATCATAACCAGAATAGGACGAGTCGCTAAAAGGTAACACATTGTCAAGTATAAAGGACTGGGCAACTCCAGTGTCACGCAAAATGGTTACGGGACACTTCACATCGGAATCATCCAGTGAAACAGAACCAGGAAACACAAATGGCTGGAAGGCGGGTTCGACGGAGTGGGTGGGTGGCAAGACATCAACAATACGATCGGCAACATGTACCTTCTTAACAGCCAAGTGAGCGTTCTTATGCTGAAGGGCAGGGCAAACAGAAATGAGGTGACCAACTTCGTGACAATAGAAACATTCCCTTGCTTCCCCCGGTGGGGTTGTCGGAGCAGTCCTCTCAGGAGGCGGCACTGATCTAGGATAGAGTTTGTGAGGCAAAGGAGTAGGGACAAACACAGTTCTATGGGTCAATACGAACTCATCAGCAAGGGTAGCGGCTTCCACAGGAGACGTAACCTTCTGTTCATCCAAATATATAACTACACGATCAGGTACACAGTTTTTAAACTCCTCTAGCAAAAGCAGCTCCTTGAGCTGATTGAAATCGACCACACCGCTAGCGGTACACCACTTATCAAAGAGGAGTGACTTCTCCCGAGCGAATTCCACGTGGGTTTACAAAGCTTCCGGAAGTTTTGCTGGTAAGCTTCGGGCACTAATTCATAAGCCCTCAAGACAGTAGCCTTCACAACCTCATAATCAAGGCTCTGTTCTAAGTCAAGAGCTGAACTGAAACCTCTTGAGCTTTCCCCACGAGTTTGCACTGAAGCAGAAGCGACCAAAGGTGCCTGCACCAATTCAGAGTGGTTGCAATGTGCTCAAAGATGGGGAAATAGGCATGTACTTTGTTTTCTCTGAATATGGGCACGAGTCCAATATGGCGGCTCACATCGAATCCGAGATTCTCCCTTTCAGGGGAGCGGGTTGCAACTGACGGAGACTAAGTGCAAGGATGCAAACCGTCATCCGGCGGGCTAGCACCGGCACAAGCCAAGGGAGCGGTGGAGCGAGCAGCTTCAAGGGGCGAGCTTACCTTACGAGGCTGAGGTATAGGTGGTAGCTGGCCCACCCTCGCCTTTTGCATGGCAGGATCCCGCTCTGCTTCCACCTCCAAAGCCCTTATCCACAGAAGTTGGGCTTGGCAATCCTGCCTCTTAATTTACAATTCGAGTTCTCTAAGTCGAATTGTAAGGAGGATGTCCTCCTTAGGCGAGCCGGGATCCCTGGGATCCATGCATGGCCAAGACACCGAGCCTCCGGCCTCTGCCGTCGCAGGCGACCGGGCTGGGCAAGGTGTAACACCCAAGAGATCACCAGGCTCCGGCAGGATTCCCTGCGTGACCAACTCGTCCTGCAGGACCTGCTTAATCTCCCACTTTGAGGCACAGACAGGGACCACCACATTAAAGAACCCCGCAATGGCTACACAGCAAAATCGTCAGTGTCATTTCAACTCCCACAGTGTTAAACTCAACACTATCCCAGAGTTTATATAATTCTCACTGGTTCCGAGTTAAATTAACACTTTGCATAGTGTTAATATTGTAACTACATTGCAGTGTTAAAATCTAATACCCATTTACATTTACACACTGTATAGGGTTAACTCTTGTCACCGGTGGTGTTACTTCATAACATTCACAGTGTTATTTTATGAGAGATACTTTAAAGTGCTCTATATGTGCTATTCCCTCATATCTAATGTGTTGATCTGTATTTACTATGTTATACTAATAACACATTGCAGAGAAATTATGACTACTGTGTCACATTCAATAAAAATCCTTAATATCTTTTTCGTCAGTTTCAAACACTTTATAGGCATGGCAATGTTCACTGAAGTGTTCAATCGCAAGTTTGTTAACTACAAAGAAGGTGACACTATTGACCAAAACTATTGTTTTTATTTTACAAAACACAGGCATCTCATGTTTAGAACCACAGCAAATGACCAATCCCGCTCTGTATTCAGTCCCGCTAATATTAACCCAATTAGTAGAGAAGGTGTCTTCTGCAGCAGGCAAGCCTGAGTGATCATTTCACTATTTTCCCCATCATAAAAATTTAATGATTTCAAGGGTCCATACTGAACATGGTTAAAAGGGGATGTCTCCCACTTGTATGCTATGTACATTTGATGTTTTTTGGCAAGGGACACTGTGATGTTCTTGAAGTTTTTAAGGGTGTTTTTGAATACCCTATGTTAAGCCTCACCTCTCATACTGCACATATGTATTAACGGTCCAAAGCAATAGCAAGGTCCAGTTCTGATTTCCTTCTGGCACAATGTCACCAAAAATTAAAGCAATATTTCTTACCAGACAAAGAGTCTGAATAGAGTTGAGGCCTATACTATTGCCACTACTGTCCAAGTTAACCCATGTTGGACGATTTTTGCGCTCCAAGTAGCCATAGTCAAAAGCATAGATTCGTGACAAAAGAGCAGGTTTTGGCAAAAAAAATTCTGAGAAATACTCCAACAGCAACTTTAGCTCATATTGTGCCACGCCTTTGAGAATGTCATGCATAATGTCCAAAGAAAAATTCTGGCAAACATGAAAGAACTGTAGACTGTTAAGTGTTGAATTCTTCTTTAAACCAAACATATGCAGCTTTTGAGGATCAGATTGCAATTTACTACAGTGCATCTCAAAAAGCTGTTTCCCTTGCAAAATATCCCTTGTAAAATCATCTTCAGTATACACATTCTGAGCATCATCTTTTTTTATCAAACACAAATGACAGAAGTAACGTCCACTGAAAGACTCTACAAAACCCAAAATTGCATGCATCCCCAAGTTGTCCCCAGTTATCTGACATATAGTGCCATGGACCTTTTCAGATGTGAATGGTAAATCAATGCAATGAGTCTCCAATAATTTTATGTCGTCAATCAGAGGCTGTAAAATAGGATCAAAGCCATATTTTTTCACATCTTCGGCATGAAACAATGTAACCAAATGAATTTTCATCAATGCAGAATTTAACTTCGGAGGCAGATTTCTGAGGACAAAGTACAGTGCACCAAGTTTGTGAACACCACGTTTGGAACCTAAGGGGTTAGCAGTCTCAAAGTCAACATAGAACATTTGAATTTGCAAAGAAGTCTGCTGTTTTGAAAACAATGGATGTGACTTAAAGTAACTTCCATCACAAAAGCCTTCATATGTGTCTTCTTTTGATATACATGGTCTTGCAAGCAGTTCACAAATATAAGAATTGCGACAGATATATCTGATTGTTTCCAGAACAAGTTCTCAACTGGGTTTTCAAAAGTATCAACACATTCTTCCAATGTAGATCTAACAGGATAATTAATCTACTGGCACAGCGGACAGTACTTTCTGATTAAAATGAGAGTGCAGTCCAACAAAATCTTCCAAATCACAAACAACTGATGACACTAAACTATTTGCCACACCACTACCAATAAGTTTAGCTACAATGGTAGCACAAATGTCCTTAGTATTTTCTTTGATTGTTTGACCGGATCCATTGTTTTCAGAACATCCAGCTTCAGGGCTCTGTATGACACTTGTTCCCGCAACTTCTGTAGTAGCTTGTTAACTGCCAAAATCATCTTGCAATGACTCTGAAGTTTCTGCATCACGACTTTGACAAAAATCTTCATCATGGACACTATTTAAATGTTTATTTAAAACCGAATATGTAGTGAACTGACGCCCACAACCATCTTGTGAACAAGCCAACTTAAATTTGGTGTTTGGATAAAAACTGTGGCCTAGTCGCAAATGGCTTATCAAAGCCTGACTGGTGATATGCAAAGTTTGGGAGATGAAACATTTAAACATTGTCAGTTCTCATTCAAAATCCTGGCACGCAACTCACAAACATGTGGTGACTCGTCAGTTGAGGTGACATCAATGTTGAATATGGTGGTCTGCACAAAACTGTAGAGATGAACCAGGGACTCGTCATAAGATATGTTGAATACGTAATGGGATTTGAAAAGTTCGTCAAAAGCATTCAGTGAACTGATGGCTTGGCAGGGGATGAGCTGTTTGTCAATTGCGATGTAGAAGGTGTCAATCCTGTTCTGGGTTCGACCAACAGCGAGGATATATGGTTGTTTACCCTCTCTTTCTTGGAGGGGGTCATCGATGCTGCAGCATGACTAAACAAATGAGATAAAAAAAAGAAATATACACTTTTCAATAATGCTGAGTATAAACCACTCCTGTGGTTTGAGATCATGTGCTTTACTGGAAGACCATTGCTCTCAAATCATTGGCCACCAAGTCATTCACTTGGAAAAAACACACTTCACATGGAGAGAAAAAGGGAGAAAGTACACAGAGCTGAATAAGTGTCTTGTGAGATTTAAAACAGTGAGGCAATATAATTTACCTTGTGAAAGTGCACCAATTTCTTAGCTGCATCACTGGGACTCATTTTGGTCCTTCTCCTCCATCCAACTGTGGGTGGCAAAAGATGAAGAAGCAGCAGCAGAGAAGCCATGTCACTGTCCCAGTCTATTAGGGAGAAATAAGGCCGTGATTAATTTATAAAATTAAAATGTAAAAAATTGTATTAGTAATATCAACCAAGCATGACATGAAGCTTACCATTTTTGTCATTCTCTGTGAGTTTCTCAGCAGCTTTTAGCAGATGACACAAGTCACTAGACCGAGTCAGGTATTTGGCCTCTTTGATGACCTTTGGCTTGAATGAGGTGTCCCACTTCTCAAGCAACTTGGAGGCTGTTTCAGCACCAAACAGCAGCAGGAAGTCTTGATTGATCTTTTGATCATATGCAAGCATTTATATTAAGCCAGGGCTGAGAATTGTTAATGTTGCAGTAAGTGATTTTGACCATCATGGGATATATTCACATACATCAATTTTTAATATGGAAAGTATGATATCTATAATTTTGTAAACCTTTGTCAGAACATAGATCTTTGAGAATAAAAATCAGTCAGGAGACCAGGATGACCAATAAATAAGTCCAACTTTTACTGCTACCATCCAACTGAGCAAAAAACTGATTAAAGACTAGAGTTGAAAATAATGGAAATGTACAACTCACTAGTCCTTTGACATCCAAAAAGCGTGGAAAAGTTTTGAAGACATCTGCAGTTCTTTGTGGGTCATGAACCAGGTCCTGGCGATGTTGGAATGTCATCTTCATCTTCTGAAATATACTTGCTTCATCAGGAGAGTGAACAAGAAATGAAATAGCCTCCTTGCAGGCATCTCCATCTAGCTGCTGAGGCAGTGTGGTAGCTGATCTTCGGCGCTTTGGCCCTTGCTCTTGAAGCACTGAGGCTTCCTTTCCTGGCCATTTAATTGTACACCTGGACATGGTCTTGAGGAGCCACGCTAAATATCCAATGCATTTTGCCCCATCAAAGAAATGTTCCTGTTACATGTAATTGAAGAAAATGATTGATTTCATAGCACGTGAAGATGCAGCAAAAGGAGACAAAAGAACAATCACTTACGTAACAGATTTTCTGTTTTCAAATTTATGTGCAATATCCTTATAACATGCGTCATTTCCAATCAGGACCCTATCACTGATTGTGATTTTGCATCTTAAATAAGCTGAACTTGATGAAATTCTCCACAATTTTAAATGCAGTTATACGAATCTATAGTCACTATCAAAAAGAAATTAACAGCAAATAGAAATCCATGATGAAAACTAAAACTCTAATCTGTGTTCTACTATAAATATACAACTTACATAGCCCTTTGGAGAAAAGGGATCCTTCAGTGAAGGAAAGAGTGTACATAATTCCCAGGGCATATTTCTCCCCTTGCTGACGGGGGGAATCCTGCCTTAGAGAAAATACAAGCGACAAACTTTAATGATTTTTATTTCTACAAAGTTCTAATATGCCAATACAAGAATATATAGCCCTCCATGACATTCCTTTATAATATTAACCTTGTTACCTCTTACCCATGTTGCTCAGTCATATCACTTGCCAATATGTAGACAAGCTGTCTCCGGGTGCGGTGGCTCAATGAATTTCCTGCTCTGTACTCTTCAAGAATATCCCCTCTGCCAGGCTTCCCATGCAAGGCATTTTCAACCATCTGGTCACATATATGCATAAAAGTTTTCAGTGCTCAATTCTATTATAAAAAACCAGAAGAAACACATGCCACACCATGTTTGTATAAGGTAATGGTGAAAGTTTGAGGTAAAACCAAGCTCTTAATCACCTCTTTTGCAGCCTCTGACTCAGAAACCTTTACTGCAGAACTGCCAACAGATCTACTGCAGCCTGTGGGAATACCCTGTTCCTTTTGGTCACTGTCACTTGACGAACGTGATACGGTATCCATGAGGGAAGATATGGTATCCGAGGGAGATGGTGCTGAATGAGCTAAGAGAGAAAAATCTTTACAAAAGACAATTTGATTAACTTTCATTAATCCAGTTATTGACAATAATAATTATACAAAAAATTGCGATGTAGTATTAACAGACAACATTCCACAAAATGTGACTTAACCCTGTCTACTGCCATGTGCATTACATAAAAGAAAGGTCAATATCAGCTGCATCAAGGAGCAAAAACTTGGCTATACATTGTCTAGGCTATACAGTACATGGACAACATAAGATTTTATCATGACACCTACCTTCACCTGAAATCCTTTCACGTACTGTCAGACATAGGTCTGGACGGACCTCCAATAACTCAAGAAGAATGTCTTGGTCAACTACTGTGTCAGTTTCATCAAAAATGTCAAGATGCGCATCATCCGGAAGCCCAAACTTGGCTTTGACTGAAGAAAGAGCAAATGCAACCATAAAGTCACCTGAAACAGACTTAATAACTGATCACCATGCTTTTATCTTTAAAATTACTCTGCAATATTATAATACTTATTACGAGCAGTATTATGACATTGCATCTTGAGTCACTTCCTTTAAAACGGTAAGCTAAACAAAAGAAAATAAAAAATCTGCAGCAACAATTATACAGCCACATTGATGATTCCAATATGAACTGTCCTTAACAGTCGGCTAATAATACATGACACATTTAAATAAACTATGTCAACTACAGTTAAATAGTCTTTACATGTGTTGAGACACATAAAATCTTGTGCTTTGATTAGATACAGGGGCAACATATTTTGTATGGCCTCTAAGGATATCTAACCTTCATTGATGAATTCCAAACAGGTGAAGCCTGGAAGTGCAATTTGATATCTTCATTTTCAGTCTCTAACAATTTTCTTATAAACCCTGTTAGGTTAAATGCATATCAAATCTCTTAACCGTCAGTGTCGACGATAACTATACTTATAGTAACTGTCTGACCAAACTACGGAATTCCGTAGCCCTAACCACGTCCGATAGTTAGTTAGTATAGCTTGTTTTGTGGTAAGGAGTGCACCACACACAACTTAGCAAAACTTGGCTTGAACAACATTCTTTATATTCCCAGGGAAAACTATTCCCAATACTGCTAGGAAAAGTAAAGGTTTGTATCATGGCAGATTTAGATACAAATCTCAGCGCTTAGTTGAGTAAAAGAGCCACTCGGTTCACTTAAAGAGGATTCGGTTCACTAACAGTGCGAGCTTCTAGCTATTGTCCGCTCGCTTGTTTGTGAAGCAAATCCTCTTATAGTGAACTAAGTGCCAAGATCCAAGACTTTATTCCAATATAACTTTATTCCAACGTACCTGTACAATACACAATGTATAACAAAGCAAGTGTGCCTTAATTCAAGACAAGAACCAAACTGTGATGTTGCTTTTACCTTTTGTGAAAGTGTTTTTTTTTTTTTTCAAATTGCAGACACACATCTTCCAACTCATATTTGCACCGCTATTTCGTTTTTAGCAATGTGCATAAGGATAAATATTTTTTCACTTATGTTCAATATATTTTCAAACAATGTACATATTCGTATGTCCTCCTTCACAGTTAAATTGATAGTTAAAATGATCGCGGGGGACGGTGTACACTCAGCGCTGGTATGGGGGACATTAACCACACAAAAGCGGTTACTGGCGAGCAATTAGCATTTTTTTTCGGAAGCTTGGGAGTGCTGGGGGTGTTGAAATGTCGTAAAAATTTTCACTATGGTGGGAATTCTAGCGATTCTTACCTTTTTAAGAGAATATTCATTACAAGAATGCTGTCTCCACCTTAACAGCTACATAAATGGTCTTACATGCATTTTCACAGGAACACAGCTAGGATACCACTAGCCGCTAGCAAGTAATTCAAACACTAACGTCTGCATTTATCAAAGATGACTCCCCCCCCCCTTCATTCAGTAGAAATAAAACACTGGCATTTCATTAATAGCATAAATGCACTAACCACTTATATTACATGTACACAACATTTGTCTTCGCTGTACAATATAAAAAAAATTTTGGAAGATGGTCAGCTTTACTCCGGCTTACGAATCTCCGGCCTTAACTCACCACAGTTTATGCAATCCAGGTACTGGCAAAGTTTTGCATGCTTTGTTAGATCAATAATGTCACACCCCACTTAATGTTCAAAAATGATTTAAATAACAGCAGCCTTAAATTGATATGTGTAGTTCTTACCTTTTCAACCTCATCGACACCAAGGCTTCTTCAGGGCATGTCCGAGAAAGAGCGCGCAAAAAGTAGAGAGTAACTCCAAATTAGTGTTAACTATTGAATCTTTGAAATAACACCACATATAGAGCTTTTTCGGCACTATAAGTGTTAAAATAACTCAAATTAACACCCATTAACTCTGAATAGTTAACACTAGAAATTTTTAACTCAAATTAACACTACCGATTTTGATGTGTACCAGGTGACTTAAACTCAAGCAGGTCAAACGTAACCATGCTAATCCCGATTACACAGACCTTCCCCACCACAGGTAATCTGCCAAGCAAAGCCAAAATTAGAGATCAAAAAACCAAAAAGCAAACAAACCAGGGCAGAAGTACAGAAAAGGGCAAATCCAATAATCGTAAACCAATAAAACAAAAAAATCGTCATACACCAATAATCAAACCAATAAGCAAACCAAAGACAATCCAAAACAATGAGCAAAACTCGGACGGAAATGACGAGGGTCTCGCGGGGAGTCATGGGCGGGGTCCGGACAGGTAGGCGGAGCAAGGGCCGAGCTGAGTGGACTTAGCCGGGGGCGCAGCCGAACAGACAGTGGCACGTAACAAGAGTTATATTGGTAGTGAACTTTTTATCAACTTCTTTAATGATAAAATTACAAACATTAGGCTTCAAGCATGTCCAAATGGCTCAAAATTAGCTCTGATGCAAACAGAATTTGAGCACACCCTTAATGCTTTTAAATTAATTAATGAACAAGAACTGATAAATATAATAACTAAAACCAAATCGACCACTTGCCCACTGGACCCAATCCCCACCAAGCTTCTTAAAGAATCCCTGGGAGCTGTGGCAAGACCTATAACTGCCATAATGAATGCATCCCTGTCATCAGATGATGTGCTTGACCAATTTAAGGTAGTGGTAATCAGACCATTGCTGAAGAAAACAAGTTTGGATCCACAGGAGCTCAGCAATTACAGACCTGTCTCCAATGTACCATTTTTGTCAAAAGTTCTGGAGAAGATAGTCGCTGCCCAATTTCAGTCATACTTGGAGATGCATAACATACAGGATAGATTCTAGCCAGGCTTCCGCCTGGACACAGCACTGAAACTGCCTTAACTAAAGTTATAAATGGCATATAAATAGCAACTGATGCTGACAGTGTGACTGTGTTACTGCACTTGGACCTTAGTGCAGCCTTTGATATGGTTGATCATCTTACCCTAGTACACAAACCTAAATTTGATGTTGGGTTGTGGGGAATGGTGTTGAAGTGGCTTAAATCGTATTTGACTAATTGTCATCAATATGTTCAATTGTCAAATCATTGTGCTCCATCGTCTATGTCACCAGTTACATATGGAGTACCACTGGGATCAGTTCTTGGCCTTTCACTGTTTTCTCTTTACATGCTGCCTTTAGGTTACATAATGAGAAAACATCCTCAAAGAAGTTTTGGGTTTTTTTTTTGTCCCAAAGACCCAGAGATCAGCAATCATAGTGCACTGAAAATGAGTCAGACTTGTTTTCCCTCAATTGTGTCTATGCTGGAGAACGTAGAACTCTCAAAGTGCCCAAAGCCCTTGAATGGGTGAGTAAGGAACTTTCATAAATGCTTACATGATCTGTTATTTGTTGATCATTTTCACAGTCCTTTCAACATATTACAGATATAACCAGGTCTTCTATTTGAACTCTTCGCATATCACATCACTACATTCATTGAATTTATGAATGAGTACATAGTTTGTTTGTAGCTTTATGTTTCCTTCCGAAGACCAAGAACAATACATTTTTTTGCCAGCTGCATACAAACAAAGACATGCATCCCAAAAAGGAGGGCAGAGACTCCAGAGAGTATGCAGTCCCAATAGGAAATCATCATACCCCTTTTAAAGTTACTTTTTTATTTTTACAGTCTGACATTGAGTTCAGTCAAATTTCGTGGTCAAGAATGTGGGTATACTTGGTAATATCCATCTTCCCTTCAGTCCTGACCAAGTACCCAGAAACACCCCTATAACGTCGCTTTGCCACCAACATGTCTCATTGTACATACAGCACAATTTTTTGTTTCACTCATTTCTCAATTTATGGTTATGCATCTGTGTAAAATATACATTTTTTGCAAACTGCAGCCTGGTTCTTCCTTCTTTTTAATTAAGAGCTTCTTCCTTGTTTTATGGGACCACAGTCATGCTCCTAGGAGCCTGATACTAAATGTCCTAGCAGTACGCTTCACACTTCATGTTTCCCCATTCCTTATGATGGTCATGTCTCCCTCCGATTCATGAAGCACTACTGGATAAGTTGACGGTCATCTCTGGCATTAGAAAGTTGCTTCCGCCCATTACCTGGCTGGTTTCTGGTCATTCCCAGTGTGTCCTGCTCCAGATTGTTCTTGCGTAGGCTACTGCTGTCTTATAAAGGTTGAACCTGGAAGCAACCTGCCACTCAGTGTAGCCTTCTGCCAGCAGAACCGGGATTAAACCAGGTTTTCAAAAATGCTGATTTTTTTTTTTATTGTACTGTAGTCTCTTAATTTTTTCCAGAGTGCGTTTTTGGGTGATATGCTGTGTTTGCTTTTAGCCAAAAATAACACTCGGATTACTTTCCAAAAAGTTCAATCTTGGTCTCATCTGACCGTTAAATCTTTTCCCACATGGCATCAGAATCTTCTATATGTTTTATGGCAAAGCGTAAACATGACTTAGTGTGACTCGTTTTCAGAGAAGGCTTCATTCTTGCCACCCTGCCAGACAAATTTGTATTAAGTTTTTAAGATTGTTGTCACAATGTACAGACTGACCGATTTTATTAATAAATACTTGTAAGTTCTTCATCTGACCTGTTGATGATTTCCCTAATCAATATCCTCCTGGCATGGTTATGACAGAATGGCCTGATCCATGCAAGTGTTGCTGGTGCCATATGCTTTCCACTTCTTAATAATGCTCGGAAGGGTAGTCAGAGGGCCTTTTTTTTGTGTCCTTTTCCTAACTTGTGCCTTTCCACAACTTTGTCCTGGAGTGCTTTTGGAAGCACCTTTCCAGTCTGTTGTATGATCTGGAAGCGACTGGTTGCATCTGAATAAGTTGTAGTGGTCATTTGTAAGGGGCCTTTTCACCAAATACTAGGCGCAACACATACTTGGTGCTTGAACTACACCCAGAACACACTCACTTTGTAATGAAAGTATGTGCAAAATAGGCACATTTAATGGGAATGTTTTGTGACAGAAGGGAAAGAGAAACAGGTGTCATTAAGAGCAGACAAGATTTAAGTCTATGTTTACCATTTCCTGCATTTGAAAATGACTGTCAAAAACCACTAAAAAGTTTGACAGTCCAATTTCAGTAATGATCACACTGTTAGTGGTTCACCTATGTAGAAATTTTGACTGATAATGACTCATGCCAGGCTGGACAATGGACACGGGAATTGGGGAAAACAATAAGGGCTTTATTTGGGAATGGGAACAAACCAGAAAGCAAAAGGATCAGAGGGATTCAATACGACTGTAACGGTTGGTGCCGGGTGCGGAGCAGGGAAGCTGGATCGGGAGTCCAAAAGTTGGGAACACAGGGTTTATTCATTGAGAGGCACAAACAGGGAGCAGCACAACATAATAATACTTCAATGACCGTACTAGGGAAAAATACTCAAACACGGACTAAAATACACAGGACTGATAACCAATCGGACGGGCAGGATCATGACTAAAGGCGCACACTCTGGGCCCACCCCAGGCTAGGGACAAGACGAGACCGGGGACACAGGACCTAGAAAACAAAAGCAAAAACCATCAACGGGGCACCGGGAACAGGACAGACACACAGAACAGGCACAACGGAAGCTACCATGACAAAAAGTGACACAACGCGCAAATAAGCACAGGGGTAGCAGGAAAGGGGACACGGGACACACCAACCGGAGGAACAAACGAACCAGGAGCAAACACAGGAGATAGAGAAGGACGTGAAGCAGACACAGGGGGCACACCAACCAGAGGAATAAAGGGGCCAGGAGAGAACACAGGAGAGACAGAGGGACACGAAGCAGACACAGGGGGCACAAAAACAGGAGGCACAAAACCAGGGGGTGAGAAAGCCGAGGGCAGGGGGAAACAGGGAGCCCTAACGGGCGAGAGGCGGCAGGGGCAGCAGGCGACTGCTAGGCAGGAGTAGGAGGGGACCCCACAGGGGCCGAGGAGGCAGGTGGAGGGACGGACGAAGGAGGTGAGGAGGGAGCCGAAGGGGGCACCAGAGGAGGTGAGGAGGAAGGCGAAGGGGACCCCGGCGAAGGTGAGGAGGGAGGCAGGGTCAGGAACCGGGGGGACGGAAGCCGGAGGCTCAGGAACCCCAGGAACCAGTGCAGGAACCTCAGGAACTGGAGCTGAGCAGGGACTTCAGGGACCTTGGGAGCGGGGACTTCAGGGACCTTGGGAGCAGGAACTGCAGGGGACTGAGCGGGAGCTGGACAACGAGGAAGGCTCAGGCGAGGAGCTGGGCGACGAGCCTCAGGCGACAAGACGGGACCAGACAAAGAACCAACGCCCCTGGGAGTGCACTGGGCATGGCAGGGACCTCAGGTAG
>JAODKM010000118.1:12454341-12465175 GCA_026780845.1 Petrocephalus sullivani | reverse complement strand
ATACAGTACAGCACTTCAGAGTCACACTGCTAGTGATCGAAGATTTATGTAAATTTGACAAGCTGAACGCATTCTGTCTATAGCCAATCAGGACCCAGAACTGCGCTAATCAGGACGCAGAACACAATGAGATGTAAAAAAAAGCATGCAAAATTGCACAAAAAAAAAAACAGCGAAACTGCGAGACCGCGAAAGGTGAACCAGTTAAATGCATATCAGAACTAAAATTCCTAACATTGTAGATTTCTCAAGGTAATAATTATTCAGTCCAATAATTATTCATGCCGGCTCAGCAAACTCTTTGCTATGGAGCTAAATACGTAATTCGTGTACGTATTTTATATACGTTATACCCAATAAAACATTTTTCAAGTTAAATATAGTTATAATCAACAAGACGTCGCTACCGAGCTAAATATACATACAATATATATAATCTATTATATACATATAATAGATTCCTTAATCAAGAAGGATAAAGTTGAAACTTCCGGGGTGCCTTGAAGCTGCATCATCACATCGGAGCGCGGAGCGGTGTTTTATTTAAAGGCAGGAGCGGTTGCCCTGTCTCACTCTTGGTCTCTTAATTATTTCTGGGGCTATATGTAGACTGGTTGTACCCTTGTCCAGTACCCTTATGAGAGTGAACAGTCCATTATTATTATTTTAGTCCATTATTCAGCGAACAGGACAGAATCAGCATGTTGTCTCCTGTATCCAAGGTTCGACTGGCGGACCCAGTCCAGTACCCTGACATGGGCCTTCCCAAGGAGGCTGATGAGCGTGATCCCCCTGAAGTTAGAACATGTCCTCAGCCCCCCTTTCTTAATAGTTAGGACCACCACTCCAGTCTGCCAGTCTAAACATCAGGAGCTTTCAAGAACTCAGGGCAAATCTTATCCACCCTCGGAGCCTTACCACCAAAGAGTATTTTGACTACTTCAGTGACGTCAGCCCTAGAGATGGGTAAGTCCCCCTCCAAGTCTTCCAGCTCTAATTCCATATCAGAGGGATTATAAGAAGGTACTCAAACTACTCTTTGGTATTAAGGAGGTCCTCAAAAAAACTCTTACCACTACCTGACTATATCCCCTGTTGCGCTTATTTGACTCATTTGGCTCATTTGACAAAGTGAAATCAGCCACACTCAAATACTCTCTTAAGTGACACAGTACCAAAGGATTCCAGTCTTCATCTCAGGTCACTGGATACCGTGTCAGCAGTCACACCAAAGTCCCTCACACAAACTGCATGCAAACTCATTAGAAACAGCCTGATCTTGGAGTCTGGCCAGGTCCAGCCTCATTCACCTAGCAGGAAGATTGCCTACTTGCCCTACGCTGAATCAACAAGTCAGAATTCACAAACTGGGCACTTCTTTAGACCCTGCAGTTCTGTAGGAGCCTCCAATGTTTTCCCACAAAGATATGATCAATCTCCTTCGCTGCATCACCGGTATTGAAGTACCAAGTCCAACAATGCAGTTCCCTTGGGGACCGACACAGTCCTCATAGCCAGCCCTGATAGTGCTAGTGGTAGCCCTAAATACACCCATGACCAGAGGAGTCACCTTGTGGACACCCATGAACCACTGAGCAAAGTTGCAAATAAAATGTCTTCCTCTTGGAGACATCTGTAACTGCGTTCGGAGCATACACTGAGTTAACAGAAGACAGCCAGAGAGTGCCTTAGCCTGATCCTCATAATACAGTGACATTGGACACCATCTTGAGGAGCTGATCCACCTCAGCAACAGCTACTCCCTGAGTATGGCAGCCATCAGGGCGACCAGACCAATAATACTATAGATGAACCTACCTACAGAGATCTGGCAACTCCCCAGTCTGTGTACCTCAGAGAGTGCTGCCACTGAAATATGCAGTTTATGAAGTTACTCCAACAGCAGAGGAAGATGGTCATCCAGCCAGAGAGACGTGACGTTCCACACGTCTACCTGGAAGGGCCTCCTCAGATTAGGACCTAAGTTCTGCTGTGTAGAGGGTGATGCTTCTGCACAACATCAGTTCCAATCCCCAACAGTCCTGAACCCACTGGATTCCCGGCCGTTTCAACTCATCCAGTAATGAGGCTCGCAAGGGCTTTTTCCCCCATCTCCTTCATAATGCATGCAGCCTTCCTGCGGGCAGCTGTAGCAGAGCTACTCCCTCAGAGAACAGAAAAGTGTCCTGTCTGCTTCGTCTGAGCTGTGTGACGTTTTCATGATGACTGGAGTGCCAATCCCACCACCGATCCCCAAATTTTTCCCTGCAAGTTGGAGAACCACTTGCATTCCCAGTCATACCCAGGATACAGCATACAGATAATATAAATAATAGTATACATAAAAAGAATGTGAGAAGTTTCACAAAATAAATGTCCGTTCAAGTTGCATGAAGTGCAATTACTCTTCTACACAGATAAATTATGAATTATAAAACCAGCTTTCTTTTTGTGTGGAATGAAGTACATACAATGTAACTTTTCTTATTAGTTCTTTAAGTGGAGGGAACATATGGTGGGAGAATGCTGGATATAATGGATATTGAATAATAAACTATAGAACAATGCAGAATATAAGGTATTTACATTAGACAGATATAACTTCTGAAATGAATGATTCATGGTTTTGAGACTGAACTAAAAGCAACCATTTTCTTACAGGAAACCAGTCTAATATAACTGCAGAGGCCCTAAAAGTCCAATGTAGAACATTAAGCAGATGCATAAGCAAAGTTTGCACAAATACATTTAGACAATTAAGCGAATTTCATTTTCAGATGTGTTGTGTACTCTTAATGTGTTGCGATTTTCAAAATGAAGTACTCCTTGTCACAGGGGGCAGTATTCGACCTGCTGATCAAGGTTGTGCAATATTCAGCTAGAGAATATGAGACAGATTGTTAGAGCTGGGGCGTATATCAATATATTTTGAAAGCATGATATGTTATGACACAATACCATTAATATCGATTTATCATGCATTAAAATTAGTAATTAAAAGATTTTGAATAGAGACTGAAAGTAAACACATTAAGAGAACACACATTTAAAAATGAAATTTGCTTAATTTTTTCTCATGTTTTTATGTCGTCGTTATGTTTTTGTGTCTCTTTTTGAGTAGTGTTGAGGCTTTTGCGTTGTGTTAATACTGACGTGTTCTGGGTTTTCAGGCCCACCGTAGGTTTCTTACCTGGGTAAACAAAAGAAAAGAAAAAAATGAACATCCTCTTTCTCATTAAACAACTAACTCTAACCCTGGATCTGAACAGCTTTTGAAGGAAACATCGTTTTGTCAAAACTGCCCACTGTGACAAAAACCCAGGCCTTCTTTGGCTCTTCACATACACTTGGTACATAAGACTGATGTCTTTTTTCTGTAGCCAGCACCAGAAAATAAGAAATTTTAAATCAGCCCTCTAGAGTGTGAAATTAGCATTCATCACTGGACTGAATCCATCTGTGCATGTGTCCGGGCCAGGAGTGACTGCTTTGCTTTTTTAACTTAAAAACTATTTAGTGCCAAAAGAACACATGAAAAACACATAAAAGGCTGCCGGTTGTCAAAATGTCTGTAGAATACCATAATTCAGCTGCTCATAGGCATTTGTTCATTATATGCACTGTAATCTCAGTAGGTTAAGCAACTTAAATGGAAAAACTTCATGTTCACATTCATATAAACAACACGAAAGATCTATTCACAAAAACATCAGTCTAATGGTTTTTCATTAAGAAATGTAACTATTGTCATATGTGTATAATACTAGAGCTTTACTCACATACCTCCTGTAGGCTGTCAGTTAATATTGCAGAAATATCGACAAAGAATAACCGTAAATAATAATACTGGACAATAATGATCACACTTAAAAATACATGATAAACATTAAATAGCACTGAAAAATGTAACTAACATGGGCACTTCTTTTTTTTTTTGTTATTTTGAGTATTGTCATGTCAATCATATGAATGTTTACATATGGAAATGAGTGAGAAAAATAATGCTCCGGAATCTTAAAAGAAAGCTGAGTTTCTTGTTGAAGACTTGGTTAGTGTGTGGGTAAACTGGCCACTTTTGTCTTTCATGTGGAGGAGCACTGGAAAGGCATCTGCGACATTCCTATTCAGCGGTGCTATACTTAGTCCTCAGAGCTCAGGGTGTATCGTACAGCACCAAGCTCTCCTCCCCCTCAACCCTGGACACAGCTCTTCCTCCTTGAGCCCAGCAGTGTCAGCAACTTCAGGACTAACTGCAATTGTGGAAAATATCATGACAGTCCTCCAGAAAGACCACAGCATAAGCAGCATGAGGATGCAATGATTGAAAGTGTGTGATCCTTCTGGTTTGCAAATCATCCCACCATCTCTGAGTGCTTAACTCAGCCACTGAGACCTCCACCAGAGCCTCGTGGAGGTGAAATCCCATTAGCATTACGGAACCTTTCTTTCTCATTACCATTCCGCCTCGAACTGCAAAGCCTAATTCGACAAGTGGTTTGAGTGGATTGTCATCAGGAGGAGTCAGGTTGGTATCTGTCCTTCTCAGCAATCCAGCTCTTTAGTGATGCTTACTGAAAAAAAGAGAAACACGTATCCTGGACATGCAACCTTCTGGAATTTTTCCCCCCTGTGTTTCGTTTACTAGAGACCCACATGTTACCAGAGAGTGAGATAGGTTGGGGATTTCATGTGAATAAAAAAGGGGTGTTTGTATACCCAGCAGTGAGAATAACCATGGATTTTTACCTGGGGCATTTTGAGAAACAAATTAAAAACAAAAATACAGAGTTTCAGGCTCAAACATAAAACGTAAAATGTAACTGAACAGCAGAATTAAAGTATTCTACACACTAAGGCTGACATAAGCTCTTTCCTTTTCAGTCAATCATTCAAGGACAGTACACATGATCATTTTTTAAATACATACCCAAAATTCTGGAGAACTTCCACCATCGGGATGCAAGCTCTTTCCATTCTGTCAGTAAAATAAAATGCCTTGGGCAATTATAGACTGAACAAATGATACATATTCACAGTGTAGTTGAACATGTTACGTAAGTCCACTGCATTTTATTTTCAAACTGTAATGCATGTCTGTTTAGTGTCACGGGAAGCTATATTCTCTCAGCAGACAGTGATTTAGATACAGGTGCAGCATTTAGAGGTTTTACCTTTAGTTAATTTCTTCAAATAAGTTAATTGGTTAAACATAAACTGTCATAATGGCGAATATCTGTCCATCCTCCAGCCTCATATCTTTCTGTTAGCCTTAATGAGTCTAAATGGTCTCCTCTGAACAATGTGCTTTTACCAACAGAGCTGCCACTGACCAGATGTTTTTTGTCTATCGCAATATTCGCTGTAAACTCTATGAAATCCATGGAGAATGGCTGATTCCAACAATCTTGCTGTGTTTAAATTAATTAAATTGCATGTCCACACTGTACATGAGCCTGTTTACCCTTGTCTATATGCTGTATGTTCCTGCCAAATGTTAGAAGGAGCAAGGAATTTGCATTAATGAGGAGGTCAACCTATAAAAATGCAGGTGACACTTTACATTAACTGCACCTTAATAATAATAAGGCATTCATAGAACATTCATAACCAGCACGTATGTATTCCATAACATGCTAACAGAACAGTTTTAATATACATTAATAACAAACTAATGTTTAACATAATAATAACAAACACTACAATCGTATAATCAAAGGGTGTTAATGGCACTGAAGAAAGGGTGGGCAGCTTGTGAGTGGAGTAAGGGGGAGCTTCTAACTCAGGACAAGTGATTTTAAGTGATTGATTTAACAATACCTTTTGACTGTTTTAATTTATAGAACTTGTAATTATATTTTTCATTATTTACTTAGAGGAAAAAAGTCTATGCAAATTTAAACTTTGGCCCCATGAGGCTTGGAGGTGGCAGTTTTACCATTTGTTTGGTCAGATATCAAACAGGGCTCATGTGGGTTACTCTAACAAGACAAAAATGCAAATTGAAAGCTACAGGCAGTGACATATTCACTTGATTTTTGCAGAGAGGACCAGTTTCATCCAATGCAATTATGTCCGGCTGAATTTGGATGAAATGTCACTGATGACAGTGTGGGATAACCAGTCTTTAGACACATAACTGGTCTATGTTCTGCTCGGGGAAATACATTGCATCTCTTCAGGGAAGTTTTAGAGGCTAGCCTCACGGGAATTTAGCAACTGCCAGCCGCTGAGGCAAAAGGAGTATGCCTTTGTAAATTGTGTCAGAGGACTACATGGACCAAAGCAATAGCACTTGAGAGAGTAATATCCACATATCCACTGGGTGATTTGGCTTGCCCAAGGCAGATATTAACCTCTTTCTCTGCCCATTTGTGTGCATATACAGTCACCCCTTCACATTTGGAGGGGAGGGGGCAGGACAGAATCCAGCTGGCACATGACTGACCTTCAACATTGAAATGTGGTTTAAATAATGTCACAATACAGCAATACAGTGGATATAAAGAGTGTACACACCCCTGATAAAATGCCAGATTTTTGAGGTAAAAGAATGACACAACGATAAATCGTTAAAAAAATTTTCAGTTTTTTCAGATTGAGGGGCCTGCTACACAATGTGGGTGGGTTGAGTGTACTAAAAATCACATTCATGTGATAAACTGACAGTTTTAATTAACATACCTGAATATCACCACAGACACTGCAGGTGATAGACAACTGCCCTATTTCTACTAAGTACATAGCAACATGACTGTGAGCTTGTTCTGACAACAATTTAAAATGTTGGTTTAATAAGTTTAAGATCAAGGAAACTAAAAAATAATACAGGACTGAAGCATATTTACCCATAAACTGTAAGCCTGTTACTGTGATACTTTGAGAATTTTATTTGTTTTAATTAATAATAATAATGATAATAATAATAGATCACTGTAGCTCTTCTTGCAGGCTGTTATAACAAATTGATTTGGAAGGATTTCTTTATTTTTCATAGTATCACAGTCATCCTATGGATGTCCTAAGGATGTCCCAAAATCGGGACATGATGCGGATGTCCACTGTGTTCTGTGAAAGGACTTCCTATGGCTGTCCTCCGGATATCCTAATGGAACATCCATCTTCTGATGCAGCCTGTGGGCACAAGGCAGGGAACAACCCAGGATGGGGCGTCAGCCCATCACTAGGCACACTCACACCTTGGTAGATCCAATTAACCTCATGCAAACTCCACACACATGGAATCTGGGTGAAGGCACCACCATGCCACCCTCCTAATGGAACATTAATACGCAATTAAATATTTCAGATAAAACTATATATTTTTATGTGCTATTCCTGCAAGCTGGTATAATATCTTGTTTTTGAAGGATTTTTTTTCTTCAGAGTAACATGTTCGTCCTAAGGATGCCCTAAGGAATGTCAGTGTCAAATTGGCTGGAAATTTCTTCAGCATTCTTTACAATGGGCCCTATGGGAGTGTCACCACTCTGTTTTTCTACCACTCTGAGTGTAGGTCAGTTGAAGTATATCAAGATGAGAGCTTTCTGTCCCACTCTCGAAGTAGCGAGGGTACATGCATTGCAGCTTAGGATTGCAAGGACAATGTACTACCTTTGAAACAATTTTTAACTCGTTTTAATGTAAATAATTATTTTAAATTGACCAGTCATTGCAGTGGAAGGAAGCAAAAGAGGCAGCTTTATGTGAATGGGAGTATTCTTTATTTGCGAGCCTTTCAAAGTATCAAACACGTGAACCAACCACAATTTCAACACACACTGACCACCGTGCTGCCCGTCCCGACCACTCCAACAACATATGGTGGGGCTCCCACACCACTATCTGCAACACATAACATTAGTGCAACACATAATATCACTGTACAGCTCAATGAGATGAAAATACAAATACAGAGAACGATTTACATTATTTACAAGGGTGGTAGCAGTCCACCATGTCATCCTACCCGGTGGGTTATAACAGCATGCCATGCTACCCGATGAGTACTACCAGCATGCCATACCCTATGGGTACTACCAGTGCCACAATGCTTCTTACATAATTATATGAATCATAGCCATTTTTAACTGTAACATTTGTTTCTAAGTGTATGAAACAGAAAGTTTAGAATTTTAGCCTTTCTGAAAACTTCAAAATTGCGTTCAACCATGTAGTAGCTTAATTTTTTTTGACTAAATACAACCCTTTAGAGAATATGGTTATAAATTCACTTAAGTCACTTAAGTCATTGGCAGAATCTGCATTTACATGCAATAAGCTGATATTTTGGTATTTCCTTACGTTTACAACACAAACTTTTGTTGAGCAGTAAAACATTTGTAAAAATTACTACATTTAAAAAAGTATTTCAAATGAGTATTAACACACAGCAGTGAGAAAATGTCCTTTTTTAAAGTAATGTCATGATTATGTCATTTCAATACATTTACATAATTCACAAACAAAATTATCAATCCTTTATGACTTGTATTTAGCAACTGTAGCTCACAGTATTACTTTCTGGCCATGAATTCATGACAATGTTTTTTTTTTGGCTAACATTAAGTCCTTAATCATTAATTTATGATAATGAATTTATTCCTATTGATCTATGAAGTGCCTGAAGCATTTCCAGTCGACCTAAAAGCTGAAGTGGGATTGTTGATTGCTCCTTGCCGGCTTAATCAACATTTGGCTCCTTTAATTCTGAAAACCAAGTAATTAATGCTGGGAACGACTTTTCGTCATGAGTTGGAGCCAGGGTCAGGACCTGTCAGTGATGGTCACTGGGTGAGGTCGGCCAGGCAGGAAACTGTCACTCCAGGGCCCTTGGAATCACCCTACCTTTCCCCCTCCTTTGTGGCGCTCGCAGGGATGGGGGTTCAAATCCCACTAGAAGCCTATCACAGGTTCATCCCATCTCGTATGCGTTTACTCCCACAATCCGAACGCATGTAGATAGGCTGACTTTGGTCTAAATTACCCATAGTAATTTTGCTTTGTATTATTTTCAGTATTGTTTTTAAATCTTCCTTTCTAAAAATATTGATATATGGGTGGGGTTATGTATTTTACGTCCCTTTATGTCTTATAGGAGGCATAATTTTCATTTATGAAAATTATGATGAAAATTATTTGTCAGTGCAGATTGTTAATCAAATAAAATGAGACAATAAAATATTCAATGATTTATGATGCCAAAAACCATAACTGGCTTTCAGTGACTAAACATGGAGTTGTGTCTCTAAATTCTGTTCTTTTTACGTTTCAAATAAGTCAAATACCATTCTATGCTGTGTAATCTCTGGACAGTAGGATGGTGTGAAAAATCCCAAGCCTAGTCTGTGCCACAGTCAGCTTTAGGTACACAACTAACACAAACTTGCACCAATAATATTAATAATTATTATAATTATTAATTTCACCAACTAGTTGAGCATGAAGAGTCACAGCTGGACCTGAACTATCCACCTCTGCAGTTGATTTTCAGTAGTCTGTGAACTGTGTATTTTTTACCATGTGACAAAAGTACAATATTGTTAGCAGTCTGATAGCATGCAGAAGTTTTTGATTTATTTAACCAAGGTTGCTAATTTGCTTGGTTTGGGCATCTTTTTTTGTGTTTCAGGGTTAATCGTGATGAACCTGGGTCTACATATCTCGGTTTGTAGAGTTATAATCAACATGAGCATTTTGCAAGTTATCTGATTGGAGGATTGCATTGCGTACCATCAATATGAGGTACAGATCAAAAGAACAAAATGTAGTGTGTTACACAGATTCATACCCCCTGGCATGACACCCTAACGATGCCCCAAACACTCCCCTGTCAGAACGAGGAAATAAAAAAAAACAAATTACTTGGGGAATCTAAATTTATTGTTGTTGTTTTGTCCATTTAATAATAAATATAGAAAATATTAATAGAACTCTATCCAGAAAATACCAGTTTCCAGTAGCAGCCAGAATTTCCACATCAGTGCCCTACTACATACTGTAGTACTATATATCACAACAACTTAAAAGGGTTCCAGGTCTGGTGACAAGAAAAGCCAGCCTTCATAGTGCAGTTTTTGCTACATTTTAAATGCTTGTTTTTCTGGGAAAAATTTACTTCTGTAGGCCCGAATCTTTAATCCTATCTATTCCTAACATGCTTTATGACTGAGCTAAATACTTAATAGACAAAAACATATCTAACTGACTATAACTTTATGTCTGGAGTGTGATACAAAAACTTGGAACTATCTTTTTGCACATATTGCTGAGCCAACAGACTTAAATTTAAGCATTGTACTTTCACAAAATATCATAAGGATTTCACAATGCAAGCAATAACATTGAATAACATTTTACCTCTATGAAGTGTGATAGCTGCATCGACAGATTGCCATCAGAGAACTAAAATGGTTCACTTTTCGAGAGAAGTTCTTTGCATGGTAACCCTTGCTCTTCGCTGGTACTCATTATACATTTTGGCAGGAAATTTAAAGTTGCTTGTTCCCCGCCTTTGCCCGTAGCCTCTGGGATAGGCACTGGACCCCCCACGACTCTGGAGGATAAGTGGTTTCTGAAAATGGATGGATAGAATTTAAAAGTTAGTAAGAGGTGATTCATAAACATTAATCTAATAAAGTTTGCAGAAACCCTTGTGAGAACCTTGACCAGCTCCCTGTTATTTGGATGATCTCTGCTTGCCAATTTGTTCTGTTATAATAACAGTGCATTTATAACTCTGCATTTATTGAACGCTCTGGATTAGGGCTGCCCCCGACTAAAGATATTCCTAGTCGACTAACACTCCTGCATTTTAGCGATTAGTCGAATAATCGTT
>JAODKM010000118.1:12398413-12412175 GCA_026780845.1 Petrocephalus sullivani | reverse complement strand
TTAAAGGCTTTGCATTAAAGTAATTTATGTTTGTTTTACATTTCCCTTATCGGAAATGTTTAAAACATTGCTGTATTCTTTGTATAATTTTATTTTGCATTTCACATTTAATGTAAATTTGTTAAATTATAATGCAAATTTTTTAATAATAATAGTGATTTCTTAAATAAATCTGTTAATTATGTTATTAATTTGATTTATTATTCACAATGTACCGATAACAATACCGGACCGGACCGATAGGCAGCACCGGAAAGAGTAGTAGTACCGTTAAAATCTTAACGATACCCATCCCTAATTCTGTGACTAGACCCAGAAGGTTGCTGAGGATTGTGTTGATGTTCCCAGTGTTCCCAGAAGGAGGTGTTTCATTTTGCAGAGCATTCTGGATATTATCGAGAGGAGTAGCAGAGCATTGCTTGATGCAACTCCAGGTTGTACCAGGAACTAAGAAGGATGGCTCTGAGGGTAGATGATGAGGCTTTTCTGAGAGAGATAAGTGAGCAAGTGACCCACATCCTGCTTACAGAGGAACTGAAGCATTACACACATTCAGATCTGTTCCTCTGAGAGTCGTAGTCAGAGTGGGAGACGGAACGGCGCTTACAGGTGACACTGCAGTTGTGACCCACTGGGCTGTCTACTTTGAGCGGCTGTTTAATTAAAACTGATCCAGCTAGGACGTTGGACATCTCTGGGTCCACAGTCCTTGAGGCTGATTCTCTGATTAGCTGTGAACCCCCCAATCTCACTGAGATTGCACAGGTGATAAACCAGCTGAGGGTAGTGAAGGTTGCAGGGATCTGAGGTATCTGGGGTGAACTTCTCTAGGCTGATGGTAAAGTTGGCCTCCTGGCATTGCAAGCAAACTTTGCTTCCATTTGTGAGACAGGTGTCATCCCAACTGACTGGAGAATGGGACTTGTCCCTATTTGGAAATGAAAAGCTGATCATCTGGATTGCAGCACTACAGGGGTATAGCACTGCTCTCAGTGCCAGGTAAAGTCCTTGCTAGGGTCATCCTCAGTAGGATCCATGATTACTTGTGCACCTACCAGTGACAGAACTGTGTTTTCCTGCCTAAGAATTTTACCATCAACTGCATCCTGGCACTGATGGTTCTCATCGAATGCAAATATCGACTGAGTTTCATTGCAGCCTTTGTTGATTTTCATAAAGCTTTCAACTCAGTTGATTAAGCTGCCCTGCGGGACATCCTGAGACTTTGCAGGATCCCTCCAAAGTTCCTGGACATCATGGCTGGCATGGAAAATTGGTACTGTGAGTGCTGTGTAAAGTGGAGGCAGAACCTTTGCATTCTTTCCAGTTGACTGTGGGTTTCATTAGTGGTATATTCTTGCTCCTACTCTGTCTGTTCAATGCTTAGTTGGACTGGGTGTTGGCCAGGATTGTGGGGTCCAGTGGCTGGGGGACATCTGGTGGTGAAGAAAGATTCACTGATTTTGACCTCGCCAACAACACTGCAATCTCTGTGGCTCTCAGTGGAGGCTCTGACTGGGGCTCTCGATAGACTGAGTGAAAAGTCTGAGTGTCTGGGCTTGCCAGTGCCCTGGTTAAAAACCAAGATCCAGGCCTTTAATGACCTCTTAGGCGCAGTAATCAGCAGTGTGTCTGTCTGCAGCAGTGACATTCGTCTCTCTAAGAGGTTTCTGAAAAGGGGTGTGTGGCACTCCTTACCAGAATAACATGAGTTGAATATGCAGATGTACAGATGGGTGAAAGAGGGGAATTGCATGAAAAAAAATATTTATTAGTTATTAGTTTTAGTTATTTATGGATTTAAGATTGCAGTGTTGAACCAATAAGGCTTTTTGTGTTTAGCATGATCAGTGAATTTACAGATCAGAGTTTTAGCTTCCTCCTAGCATAATCAGTAGTTAGCCAGTACTCTCTCTCCATTTCCTTTTCATTTTCTGACAGCTATGAACCAAGGGACAGATTCTCACTTTAGAATCTAGAACACCTGTCAATAAGTTGTATGTGCTCTTTCCAGCTGACAGTGTAACAACTGATAATGTAACAGTGTGTATACAGGGCAAGGGCAGCAATGGCTCCCTCTGGATAGAGACCCCCCTGTCCATTCTAAAGGGCAAGTTATTAGTGTTTTTAAATGTCACTCTTAGAAGGAGAAAGTGTACCAGTCAAGAGGAGGTGGTAGTCTGAGCAGAAACTGACATTTGTAAACATTAAACAGGTTCCTCTAAAGCAGGAGTGAGAAATTTTATTCGCAAAGCACTGGTGTGTATGCCAGTTTTGGGGATAACCTTTAGATCAGATGTTCAAACCCATGCTAAACTTTAAAAAGTATTCAATTTATTTGTTTGCCATTCTAACTCAATTCCATAAAGAAAGCCTGGGAAAATTTGCAGCCCATCCAAATGCTGATGCCTTAGATCATCCTTTTTGGTAATGACAGTGTTTTAGTAGTTGCTTCATGTGGATTTTTAATTTATGGAATCGTTGGCAATGCATCGAGATGTGTATCACCTCGCCTCAGAGATGAACATGCACATCCCTACTACTTATGTGTAAGTTTCATTAATTAATACATTAATACATCTAATTGTATATATTTTTTGATCTACGAAACATGTCCTGGAAATCCTCTTGTGACTCCCACTTTGGGAACGCTCCTGATCTTGAGTACTTAAACTGATTGTCACCAGGAAATATAGCTCTAGATAAGTACTTTAATTAGTTGAACTAATAGAGGTAAGGACCCAGTGGTAAAGACCCATGTCTCTTTTGTACTCAAACTACTGATTGGTTCATTAGAATTATAATTACCACAATCCAGCAGGTAATAGATAATGTATACTAAAATACAGGGAGGGGTTCTCAGCCCAGGGTCCCCTTGGTGGATAGAGAGACAGAGCAGCGACCCCCCTCTTTACACATAATAAAACTCTGTTAAGAATTAGGCCTGCCCTATTTTATCATGAGCATATTAACCTGTTTGTTTATGAACAATGAGTAAATATACATTACTCAGTTAATCTGTTAATTTGCTTTGTCTGGAGGCTTACAAAGTTATTGATCAAGGCTTGTAATTGTTAAATTTTTTACATCGCATGTTTCACCCCATAGATTTTTAAGGTTCGGGTAATTTAATCAGCACTGTATTAAATGGGCTGTGGATAGTGTTTCTTTTCTTGTTTTAATACAGGCACTTAAAGATTAAGACACAAAGCATACCAAATTAAGTGGAACAGAGGCAGCATCTGTATTGCAGTGGAGGTTACCTGTGAAGATGAACATACAAATAAATGTTCAAAAAGGACAAATTACAATATTACCACATGCATAACCATTCCATTGGGTGACACCTCATTAGTAACATTGTATGGGACTGTATTCATTAATGTAGTGTTTATTCGGTTTATGTTGCATTACTCTATATTGTCCCAGCAGGGCACCTGAACAGTAACATTTTAGCTGAATAGAGGGTCTGAATGATGACCAAGTGAGTGTGTTTAATTCATAGAACAGTTCAAAGTGATTACTTATCAGTGCTTTGACTTATTACTGCTTCCAGTTTATATCAAACTTTTTTATAGACATATTTTATAAAAATTCACAAAAAGTAGTTTGTCATTACACAATAATTCATTGACCCCTGCAGGTCTTCTGTGCACCCCCTGTTGATGTCCCTGTGATAAAGTAATGGTTAACTACATTTTATATTAACACTGAGCTCGACAAATTGACAAGTACTTAATCCCTAATTTGGTTGTAACCAAGATTTACTTTGTGGTTAATGAATACATTAAATAAGAGTTAGTTCATGGTTAATTAAGAGTATATTAATATATTATTTGTGACCGCCGAAGTAGTGTGACCTTTCGCATTCTGCTTTGAGAATAATGGCATGCTAATTCATTCGTTTTTATAGACTCACCATTATATATATCTTATATAGATCTGGTGACTGTGGAGTCCATTTGAGTACACAGAATTATCATGTTCATGGAGCCAGACTGAGATGACTTGTGCTTTGTGAGATGACTTTGTTACATGGCACATTATCCTGCTGGAAGTAGCCATTCGAAGATGATCAGCAACAATGTTCAGGCTATTGCATTTAAATGTTGGTTAAATGCTTTCTTACAGGTCATGTAAGTACTAAGAAATCACTCCCCATTATCATTACACCAACAGCAGCCTGAACTGTTGACACAAGGGCCCATGGATTTGCACTTTTTATGCAAAATTCTGACCCTACCACTTGCAGAAATTGAGATTCATCTGACCCGGTCATGTGAGCCTTGAGACTTGAACAACAGCCTCAGTTTCTTGGTCTTAGCTGACAGATAATGGAACCCAATGTGGTCTTCAGCTGTCTTACCCCATTCACCTCATGGTTTGATATGTTGTGAGAGATTTTTTTCTACTCTGTGCTAAAGAGTTACTGTAGCCTTCCTGTCAACAAGTCTGACTTCTCTCAAGAAGATGTTTCACCTTACAGAACTGCCCGATGTTTTTTGCTGTTGTTGTTGTTGTTTTTTACACTATTCTGTTGTGTGCAAAAACCCCAGGAGATTCTGAAAGACTCAAACCACCCCATCTGGCACCAAAAACCATGCCACAGTTAAAGTCAATTTGATTAGACATTTCCCCCCATTCTGATGTTTGATCTAACCATTAACTGAAGTAGCTGGCTCATGATTGGCTAAATTGATAGTTGCATTAATACGTATAGCTCCTACCTGTTAATCCATTCATCCATTTTTCAGCAACTAAATCAGTACTGGTTTCTATGAAGCCAGTCCCATTCACTGTAGAGCACAAGGCGCAGGAACACCTTGGATAGGATGCCAGTCTAAAGCAGGGCACGCATTCATGCACACACACAGAAACACACAGTCACATGCTGTGGGTAATGTAAGTACACCAACTCACATGTCTTTTAGAGGACATGCCGGATGCCATTGCATTCTCGGTTTTTTTAAATATCACAGACAAGCAGGCACAAGGACTCCTGCCAGGATCTGAACTCCCAATACTCGGGGTGCGAGGACAGCATCACCTACATGTACATTGCCTTTGTAATGTACTTCTAACAAGTCTTCTTTTTAATAGTTTTGCACATGCACAAGGTTTGTACAAGAATAATGTTATGCAGTATGTAGAATAATCTGGAGTCCCTTTTTCCTGATAGACCTATGTAAAAGTAAATACATTTTCTAATTGACTTTGAACCTTTCTTATGTTTAATTTCCTCCCATTTCTGTCCAATTTCACATAATATCAGGCAATTTAGTTTGCTTATTTTCCACTTGATTGCCCTGGTTTTCACTCACCCACCAGAAACATCTGTTTTGGTGAACTGATATCTTTAAATGCCCAACAGTCACTCTTGTCCCATCAAGGGCACACAAGCCTGTTGCCCTGTGTTTCCTAATAGGCATGTTGTCACCCTGTCAGGGATAAGCACGTATTAAACATTATGACTGTGTGTCTGAATATGACAGTACAAATATTTCCTATGAATGCTTCTGGAACATTGCTTTATTTAGGGATATGTCAGGCACTGCATAATTAAGAAGAATATGCAGGGTCAAAATGTCAATACACTTTAAAATCAAATGTACAATGTACTAAATGCTAAAAATTGCTTCAAAAATGATAAATATTTTAATAGAATGCTCTACATTGATCTTTACATGGCCACCCTTATTTCTTAAAATCATAAGTGAAGACTTATAGTTTGATTGACGAAAGCGTGCACCTCCAGTTAGCCAACCACAATGACATGATGAGGAAAAACCATGAGATTCTGAAAACACTGATCAATGCAATTTAATTCTTGGGTCTTCTGCAGCTGTGAGGGCGTAGATTTGCTCTGGACATTGGTGGGGACCTATGACTCCATAACTTAAATTAAGGAATACTGTAATGTTAAAGGAATGTTTAATAACTGTCAAAAAGATAGTTGACTACCTTTATAGTTGACTATTCTTTATTGAGCCATAGTGCAAATGAAACATCTCAAACATCAGTATATATAAAAGCAGATTACTATAGCCTGCCTTGCTATAATGAATGTGCGTCAAAACGGTAAAAAAAACCCCACTAGCATTAACGTTAACTGTTGTCGTCACATTGATGGGGCTGCAGGACGGCAAAGTGGGAGTATTTAAGTTAGCACTAAAAGCCAGGCTAGATGGATTGGCTAGCCAGCTAACTCTACCCTCAAGAAAAATCAGTAGGTCAGACATAAGGAGGAACAAGCATTCCAGTTAATCTTAGAGACTGGTTTACTCCATCTTTTATTGCAATAGCCTTCTAGTCATGGCAGGAAAAGACACTTAGATAGTATATTTTGCTAGATTACATTGTGTTTTGGTACAGATGCAGACCCTCCAGTCCTCCAGTTTGAGTACCCCTGGTGTGTATCTGTATCATTATATTACATTATATGAATTTCATATTTCATATACAAATCACACCAAAACTAATGCAGCATGACAAGGGCAGTACCAGATGCCTGATTTAGCGGTTTCACTTAGTGGTGGCTCATGAAAGGATAGCCACAGATGCAGAGCTAGTGAGCCTGATTACATTTAGACAAGTCACACAAAGATGGGCTTTTAATAAAGCTGTTTTGGAGGGAGAGTGGCTAGGGGGCTACAGATTGTAGAGGTTGGGGGGTGTGGGAGGAGTAGGGATTATATGGGGGAGGGGGTGGATACATTGTTGTAGTTCCGAGAGCATCTATTTTCTCACTCATATCAGCTTTTCCCTTATTAAAGCTTAAAATCATCATTAAAGCAACACACAGCGATTGTTTTTAGTTGAACCTTTGGGACATACAGGGCTTATAAAATTTTCAGCTAATCAGCAAATGTTCTTTTGACAACAAAGCTTGAGTGAAACCAATGGCAAGTGACATGGAATTCTAGAAAGGTCCATTCAAGAATTTTACTTAGTTTTGCAGGAACAGGGGTGGGGGCCAGAACTTGGGGCAGAGATGACAATGGTCGCCGCGGAGGGTATGCCCCTGTCTGCCTCTCTGGGAACCTGGGGCTAGACAAACATAACTCAGAACAAAACTTTTTCACATGTACCCTACATTTAGAAACAAAGTTACAATTCCAGCGATGGGCTGGCCCCCTGTTTTGGGTTGTTCCCCGCCTTGTGCCCGTTGCTCCTGGGAAAGGCTCCGGACCCCCCGCGACCCAGAAAGGATGAGCGGGTTGGACAATGGATGGGTGGCTGGATATTACAATTCAAAATGCATGTGAATGATTTCTACCATTATATAAGAATTATATAGCACAATAGTATATGGAGTTTTTCCTTGCCACCGTCACCTTTGGCTTACTCACTGGGGGGTCTTTATGTGGCAGAAATGTAAAGCGCATTGAGACAATGTAATGTTGCGCTGTATAAATAAAATTGCATTGCATTGCATTGCAAATATGGTGGCAGAGTGGTTAGGGAAGCAACTGTGTCATCTGAAAGGCTTCCAGTTTGAATCTCTGATCTGATTATTTTGTTTTGTCTTGCATATAGCAATGTATTCAAACACACTCATGTGAAGCACCCTGGGAAAACTGTGAAGGACACTATATAAAAATAAACTGCATTGAATTGAATCTGCAAACACCGCTGGGGTATACTCATTCATGCCTGTTTACTGATAGCACTTGGCATTTGATTGACAATGAAATGATGTTTTTAACTTTTGTATCTCCATTAAAATTCAGAAGTGTCAATGAAAAGGGGGCGTATCATATTACTATTACTGACTGATAATAATAATAATAATGACGATGATGATGGTGATTTCGATGATGGTGGTACAGAGGGGGTGTGGGGAGCTCCTCACAGTATCATATTACTATTACTGACACTGATAACAATAATAATAATAATAATAATAATAATGATGCTGATGATAATGATGGTAAAGAGGGGGTGTAGGGAGCTCCTCACAGTATCATATTACTATTACTGACACTGATAATAATAATAATAATAGTAATAATGATGATGATGATTTCGATGATGGTGGTACAGAGGGGATGTGGGGAGCTCCTCACAGTATCATATTACTATTACTGACACTGATAATAATAATTGTGTTGCCAAACATCTCCACTTTACAGTCACTTCACACAGGTCTACCAGGCATCTTATTATGGTGCCAAGTGGACGGTCACTAACCTCTTCTGTATGGACACCGATTCTGCTGCCAGTGTTTGGCTGGAAAGGCTGTAGTTTAATTAGCCAATTCTTCTAATTAACTACATATTTTTGCCATTTAATGTATATTCTGATTAATTCAGTTTACTGTACTAAGGGGGTATGTTGCCAGAAGTATTGGGACACCTGCCTTTACACACACATGAACTCTAATGACATCCATCTATCTTCCAACCCACTTATCTGAACAGGGTCACGGGGGGTCCGGAGCCTATCGGCACACTCACACATGCAATCTAGCAACGCCAATCAGCCTCAGCATGTCTTTGGACTGTGTGGGGAAACCAGAGTACCCAGAGGAACACAACGGCACAGGGAGAACATGCAAACACACGGGCAGGATTCAAACCCCTGTCCCAGAGGTGTGAGGCGACAGTGCTAACCACCGCACCACCATGCCTAACGCTAATGACATCCCATTCTTAATACATAGGCTTTAATACGGAGTTGGCCCACTTTTTGCAGGTATAACAGCTTCACCTCTTCCAGGAAGGCTTTTCACAAAGTTTAGGAGTGTGTTTATGGAAATTATTGACCATTCTTCCAGGAGAGCATTTGTGAGGTCAGGCACTGATGTTGGACACAAAGGCCAGGCTCATAGTCTTCGCTCTAATTCATCTCAAAGGTGTTCTATCAGGTTGAGGTCAGGGCTCTGTGCAGGCCAGTCAAGTTCCTCCTCACCAAACTCACTCATCCATGTCTTTGTAGTCCTTGCTTTGTGCACTGGTGCACAGTCATGTTGGAGCAGGAAGGGGCCATCCCCAAACTGTTCCCACAAAGTTAGGAACATGAAATTATTCAAATGGCTTTGTATGCTGAAGCATTAGGAGGATCCTTTCACTGGATCTAGGGGACCAAGCCCATCCCCTGAAAAACAACCCCACACCATAATCCCCCTTTCACCAAACTTTATACTTGGCACAATGCAGTCAGGCAGGTAAGTTCTCCTGGTAACCGCTACACCCAGACTCGTCCATCTCGTCCATTCTGTACACTGTGCGCCTCAGAACGTGCTGTTCCCGCTCTGTGATTTTACGTGGTCACCACTTCATGGCTGAGTTGTTGCCATCCCAGTTGCTTCCACTCTGTTGTAATACCACTAAGAGTTGACCATGGAATATTAAGTAGTGAAGAAATTTCATGAATGGACTAATTGCACAGGTAGCATCCTATCACGGTACCACGCTTGAATTCACTGAGCTCCTGACAGTGACCCATTTTTTCACAAATGTTTGTAGAAGCAGTCTGCATGCCTAGGTGTTTGATTGTATACACCTGTGGCCATGGAAGTGATGGGTACACCTGAATTTAATGATTTGGCGGGGCGTCCCAATACTTTTGGCAAAATAGTGTATATTGACAAAATATACGACAAAGCAAAATATGACAAAGCAAATATTAAATACATGTTAAATGCATGTGACACATAGGGACATCTTTTGTGTGCTATACATGTGCTTTGAGTGTCCTATGGTATTGTTTGCACCAGAATTGACCACTCCCCTGTTTTGAATTATTTTAACAAGGATTTATAACAGGGTTAGGGTTAGGGTTAGTTCAAATCGGGGATTTGTCTGTTTTGTGATAAAAGTTAAAACATTACTATTTTAAGTGCGCTATTTAACTTACATTTTATCATGGGAGTAGAGAGTCAAATGTATTATTTGGTTACGCAAATAATTTAAAAATCAATACAGTTAACCCCCTCTTCCTTTGAGAAGGGAATGCAATTAGGCCTCTCCTATAAGGAACAGACAATAGAAATGTCAGTCGAACTTTATTGATTACCAGCTTGACATTTCCTAGCCTTGTTCGTCATTGGCAATATCTATTATTAATATTCCTATATGCCACTTATATAATCATTGGGCATTGGCCTTTTTCATGAATAACAGTAGCACATCTTTTGGGTAGTATCTCCCAAGTAAATGAAATTTAAAGTATTTTGAGTGTGCACATCAGCTTTGATAAACAATACAAAAAACAGCTATTTCCTGTATAAGGTCATTTCAAATGGATGTTGTTTACATGGTATTTTGTGTAATTCTCAGCCAGGCAACTGTAGCACTGGATGAAATGGTCCAAATCTGAAATTAAAGCAGGGTCCCCTTAAATTCCTTTCTGTAACGTGTATAAACCCAATGCTTGACAAGAGTCTAGCATAGAAAGTTAATAGTAATAGTTTGCCATGTCAAAATGCTCACTGAAGTAAGGAAATCCTTGCCCTCTGCCACTGACTGCAGCATGTTTACTACTGCTCTGTGTCATGTCCTGTATTTTAGTATTAGTATTTAGTATTTTAAACGTCCTTTCTATTTTAAACTTTATTATTTTACACATTAGTGTCAATAAGTGGTGCCCTCTCTAATCATGAGGTTTGAGAGAGTTATTACCACATGTCCGGATGGTGCCCGAGGTGGGCACCATCTGAGCTGGAGTCCTAGTCCAGTCCCAAGAATGGGGTGACATTGTGGATATGGACTACGACCTTCAACATCATCAGGGCGACCTTCAAAGGCTGGCATGGAGGAATGATGTATTCATTGTTGGATTTTGGCTTGCTCCCAACCTCTGAGCAAGCATGCTCACTCTTTCATTTTCTGTAATGTTAGCATGTCCAGGGGGTTTGGGCAGCTAGTTGACCTTGGACCCCCAGAGGTTTTTTTTCTCCCTACTTGGGAGTTTTTGGTTCCTCTCCTCCGTTGTCAATTGGCTTTTTCTTTCTTTTCTTTTTTTTCTATTCTGTCTTTCTTTCATTCATTTCATTTTATATGTATATCAGTGTATTCATTTTATATGTATATCAATGTATACCAATGTATTCTAACACACCCATGTAAAGTGCCCTGGGACAACTCTGTTGTGAAGGGCGCTATATAAAAATAAACTGAATTGAATTGAATTACCTCCTTTCTAGTGTTTTCGGCATTTTGTTCGAGCTGCCCAGGCATAACCCCGGGCATTGTGAATGCTAATGCAGCTAGAGGTGGCGCGACCAACTGATCTCACTGAGGCAGGATGCCACAGTACACAGAGGGAGCATCTCAGACACTCCTTCGGAAATAAGGAGAAAGACGAAAAGGGGATGCCACGGAGGAGCAAAAGGTCGAGCAAAAAGCGAGGAATGGGAAACAGTCCGGTAAGCTGGAAAGGAGGAGGCGATACAAGCCATATCTCCCCTCCATTATCATGGGTCACTGGACAGTAAGATGGACAAGCTTACGACACAAGTCAAACGCAACAAGGAATTTGGCGAGTGCAGTTTGATGAGCTTTTCTGAGACATGGCTACATGAGCGTATTCGGGTCCTGATGGCAGGTTCTGAAGTATTGCGCCTCCCAGCATGTAGAGTTCTGCTCAAGATCTTCAACTTGAGCCTCAATATCAAGAAGATTCCGGTGCTGTGGAAGACATCATGTCTGGTCCCTGTCCTGAAAAATACATGCCCCTATGCCCCATCAGACTACAGGCCAGTTGCACTCACTTCTCAATGCATGAAAGTCTTTGAGAAACTGGTCTTCGTCTCACTCCTCCTCGTAGTTCTACCAGCACTCGATCCACCTCAGTTTGCCTACCGGGCAAAGGTTGAAGTGGATGATGCCATCATTTACCTGCTGCACCGTGCCTACAGCCACCTGGACAAACCTGGAGGATTCCTGAGGATCACGTTCTTCGATTTCTCCAGTGCCTTCAACACCATTCAGCCTGCCCGACTGGGTAGTAGGTTGTCTGCTATGCAGGTTCCCTCCCCCTTAGTCTCATGGATTCTGGACACAATACGTGAGGCTGTAGGGCTGTGTCACTGGAGCTCCTCAGGGAACAGTTCTGTCACCGTTTCTCTTCACCATGTATACATCCGACTTCAAATACAACACAGAGGGACACCCATACTTTAGCCTGTGCAATTAACCTGCTGCTACTCGGATGTGCAATACTTATCTGGTAATTTATCTGGTATTACTATGTGCAATAATCATTTAGCAGTCTTTATTCTATTTAATCTATTGCATTTCTGGTTCTCATATGTATATATCATAGTGTATATAGCACAAAGTCTCTTTTTTAATTTTTATTTCAGTTGCTTATACTTCTTTATAATGCCTAACATTTCTTACGATCTTGTCTTGTGTCTCTGTGTGACTGTGTAGTAGTAACATGAGCAATTTCCTCCGGGATCAAAAAAGTTTTTCTGATTCTGATTGTGCTTGTTTACCAGTCATTCCCAGTCACATTCACTTCACTTTGAACAGGGAATATAACCTTGACCTCCTAGCTAGTTATAGCACCACAGACCAAAGCCTGTGTTGTTTGTTTTCTCTTATGCTTTGCTTTCTTTCCTCCCCACCATCTCTACCCTCCATCCCAAAGTCGAATCCCTATTCCTACTTGTCATCACCATTCCACATGGTTCTGTTCACTTACCCACCCAAGACTACCTGAGCTTTTTTAAGTGGCACAAAAATAATGCACTGAAGCCAATTTTTCTTCGTAATTAATTAAAAATGATTGCCCTTGTATGTTGAAAAAACGACTAGTAATTGGGGACCCAACTGAGAGGCTTCATAGACAAAAAGACGGCAAATATGGTCCATTATTCCATATGTCTGTACTGTGCTTCCTGAAAAGAGGAGAAAGAGGACTTGTTGAAAAGGATGCAATTCATTGGACTGTGGGAAGGATGAACAGCAGTTGTGTTTGCAATGTACTGTGCTCTCTGGGGGGGGGGGGTGCTTTCGCTCTCTGCAGCTGGGCCTGAGATAATGGCAGCTGTCCTCTGATGGGTTTGATTGATCCAGCTCACAGAGCACTTTGAACCAGACCTTGTGGTTGTGATTTTTAAAATTGAATTCAGGTTTGACAAGATACGTTCTCTTTTTTGTAGCATTTAGTGTGATTTTTGATTAAATTAAAAATGAAGACTTTTTTATTAAATCAGAATAATAGGACTACACATAAAAATAGAAAAAAATTTATCCAAAAGCAGAGCGTGCAAATTAATGAATCTAACTGAGAAATGTCAAAACATTATCTAAGAACCAACACAAGCCAAGTCCAGAAACCAATCTAAGGCAATAGGTATACTAAATCCAAATCACATTCAGTAGATAGGGTGCAAAAAGCAGGGAGTTAATCTAACTAAGAGTTAATCTTAAGAACAGCAGCTCAGTAGTTTAGCAATGAGCAGGTTCAGTATCCTTCAAGGGTTACTCGAGAGAGGTCCTTACTGTATATTCCTGTAGTATAATAAGGTGATGTGATACAGTTGTGTCTGTGTTCTGGTGAGTTGGGGTGTTGCCTGGCTGGGCATGGCTGTGGGGACTGTTACTATGTATGTCCATCCATCCATTGTCCAAGAGATTTCTTCCTCTATATTTGTCGACAAATCACTTTGCTTTTTATTTGTAATTTAACTGTTGCACATTGTACAGATATTACCTATAACTGTAATGCTATTTGAATATACACTCACCTAAAGGATTATTAGGAACACCATACTAATACGGTGTTTGACCCCCTTTCGCCTTCAGAACTG
>JAODKM010000118.1:12311656-12327116 GCA_026780845.1 Petrocephalus sullivani | reverse complement strand
CTGCATTTCGCTGCCTTGTACCTGTGACATGTGCAATGACAATAAAGTTGAATTCTATTCTATTCTATTCTATTCTAATATGAGAATGTAATAGAAAAAACAACAAAGATAACAGTTACATGAAATCTGTACATAATCTGTACATAATTTATGTAGCTAAAATACAGGATTAGGTAGAAATATTACCCAGCATTTTTGCTGCTGGACATAGATATGAATCTAAGTATTATTCATAATATTTAAGCATGAAAATTTTACTTTCTTTTGACCCTTTTAATATTATGTTAATAGTAAATACCAAGATAATGATCTAATTACCAGAGCAAGCATAAGTCATTGCTTATTAAAATAGCCTATCAAGTGCAAAATCTACTCAAATCAATTAGCAGCTCAGCTCTTTGATATATTTAATTAGTATTACATTCAAAAGGATGGCTTGGTGGCTGAGTGGGTATTACTGCTGCTTCATACCTACAGGAATGGGGGTTTCAATCCAACCTCTGGTCAGTGTGTGTGGATTTATAATGCTGTCCAGTGTGTATGGATTTATAGTGCTGTCCATTGTGTTTGGATTTATAATGATATCCAGTGTACAGTATGTGGATGTATAATGCTATCCAGTGTGTGTACATTTATAATGCAATCCACTGTATGTGGATTTATAATGATATCCGGTGTGTGTAGATTTGGAATCATATCCAGTGTTGGTAGAATTCTAATGTTATCCAGCATGTGTGTAGATTTATAATGCTATCCCCATGTTTCATGGGTTAATACCAGGTTCTCCTTTTTTCCTCCAACATTCTAAAAATATGCAGCTAGGCTAACTGGCATCTCACTTGCAAGTATGTACTTTACATCCTGTCCAAGGTGTTCCCTCCCCTGGTACCTTGTCCAGGATACGTGCTCGAAAGAGAAGCAGATGATACTGCAGATGGCTACTTCCCAAGCTGTGAATACTGAAGTTACTGGAATGTATGAACGTATAGAGTGGTTCCTTGTGTGTGGCTCCTCCTAACGTTTATTACTCTCTCTGTGAGGGTTTTCCCTGCTACTGTAACTTCAGGCTCTCTCTCTGGGGACTTCAGGGCTCAGACTCCGTGAAGTGCTTTGTAACAATTCTCCTCATTAAAAGCACTATATAAATTTAATTAAAGGGTGTCTTGGATGTTCTGAAAAGTCACATTTGTGGAACCTTGGGACATGTGTATTTTCAGTTCATGGTAATGGTGGTGTCTGAGCCTAACTCTCTGTCTTAACACTTTTGCAGCTAAGAGCACATGCAGTGGATATGAATGGCAACAAAGTTGAAAACCCTATTGACCTCTACATCTATGTCATTGACATGAATGACAACCGGCCTGAGTTCCATAACCAAGTCTACAATGGCTCTGTGGCTGAGGGCTCCAAGCCAGGTAGGCAAAATCATTGATGGGCATTGTGATGATAAATATGATTGTGGTTTGACAGCACTGATTTGATTGTAGTAATGATAGTAATGATGAGCACAGTAAGGTTTATTACGATTTACATTACAAAGTAGAGGTGGATGAAGGGTGTTGTTATGTAACAAAGTAATATGCTCTTCTTTATCTATTAAACCCACAGTTAATCCTTATTAACTGCTTGTAGAAGACACACATTTGTCCAGTGTACTGGACATGGGTTAAGCCTAGGCCTGGACTAAACTGGAATTTTGTATGGGCATTCTCCATGTTTAGTCCAGGAATAGGCTTAATCCTTGTCCAAGAAACAGCTCATAGCGTCTTCTAATATAACACCTTCACAGTGATAAAAAGGATTTGTGTTCTTAAAAGTTTTCCATATAAGGAAATGTTCTTATTCTGAAGAAAGAGTACCTGTAAGGAGCTTGACCATAGCAAATTAAATCATAATGTGCACTGATTTGACTGAGGCCCATGTTAGTGTAATTTACTTATAACCAATAGCATGTGAAAACTTGACGGCAAACTGTACATGAAAACAAAACAACTCTTTACAGGATTGAGTGGCAGTCTCGGCTCCAGCTCTCGGTAACAGGGTGGGCCAGGAAGATTTTTTGGGGGGGCAATTACATATAAAAAAATACGCTTCCCCCTCTAAGCTGCCCCCCCGTGAAGCTAGGCCCGTTGAGTGGCCTTGATATTTAGTCATGTGTAAAAAAAAAAAAAAAAAAGAGTACACCCTCTTTTAGTTCTATTGTTTTACATATCAGGATTTAATTTTAAAAAATCACCTGGTTCTTACCAGGTTCTAAAATTATTTAAAAGTATATTAACTATTTAAGTATATTAAAGAACATACAACAGATTTCACTGTGACCTTATTTATCTAACAAAAAAGTAAGCCAAAATGGGGAAGCCATGTCTGGAAAAATTAAGTACACCACATGATTCAATAGCTTGTAGAACCACCTAGCAGCAATAACTTGAAGTAATCATTATCTGTATGACTTTATAAGTCTCTCACATCATCGGGGATGCTTTTTGGCCCACTCTTCTTTACAATGTTGCTTCAGTTCATTGCGGTTTGTGAGCATTTGTTTATGCACAGCTCTCTTAAGGTCTTGCCACAGCATTTCAATCTGGTTGAGGTCTGGACTTTGACTGGGCCACTGCAACACCTTCATTCTTTTCTAATTCAGCCATTCTGTTGTAGATTTGCTGGTGTGCTTGGGATCATTGTCCTGTTGCATGACCCAATTTTGACCAAGCTTTAGCAGTCAGACAGATGGCCTCAAATCAAGCCCAAATCATCACCCCTCCACAACTGTGGCTGACAGTTGGTATGCTGTGTTTCTGCCGATATGATGTGTTTGGCTTTTTCCAAATGTGTCGCTGTGCATTATGGCCAAATATCTCCACTTTGGTTTTGTCTTTCCAAAGGACATAGTTCCAGAAGTTTTGTGGTTTGTTGAGATGCAACTTGCAAACCCAAACAGTGCGGCTATGTTCTTTTTAGAAAGAAGAGGCAACCCTTTCAAAAAGCCATATGGGTTCAGTCTTCTTCTATCTGTACTGGCATAAAATTTAAACATGCTGACTGAGGCCTGTAGAGTCTGAGATGTAGCTCTTGGGTTTTTGCAATTTCTTTGAGCATTGCACGGTTTCTCTGACCTTGGGCTGAATTTGCTGGGACGTCCACTCCTATCTTTCTCACCATAGAATGATGGACTTCAAATTGTTTTGAAATAGCCTTATAACCCTTCCCATATTGATTGGCAGCAACAATTCCTTTTCTAAGATAATTCCTGATGTCTTTTCTCCTTGGCACTTGAACGCTCCTGACCAGCAAACTGCCTAAACATTTGCTTTTATAGAGGTATCCAACTTACTGATGATCAATTAATTATGTGCATTTGATTAGCAGCACGTGGCTGCTGCTCACCTTCTTAATTGCCATGTTCTTAATTTTTCCACACACTGTCTCTGCATTTCGGCTTGGTTTTTGTTAAATAAGTAATGACATAGTATAATATGTCATGTGTTGTTGTTCATCTGTGGTTGTTTACCTAATTTTAAGACCTGCTAAGGACCAGATGATTTTTTATTGTCTTCATACATAAAACCTTCTAAATGAAAGAGGGTATACTTTCTATTTCACATGACTCTATCTGTTTTTATTGGAGAGGCACAGTCATTAAATTATTTTTGTGCCAATTAGTTGTTAACGATCAGATTTCTGAAGTGCCCTTTGTAGTTTCTCCTGGCCAAGACACACTCTAAAGACACTTGTCCTATCCACAGTTTTTTGGATGTTTTCTCCTGACTCTCAATCATGACAGAGAACTAGTCCGTTTCACACACCACCATTACTCTGCTGTATTCCCCATTGAGAATCCTTGTTGGTCCATATAAAATCCTGTTTTCCCCAAAGGAACTGCCAGATTTCAGAAAAGGTGTTGGCAAACAGGATGATGTCTTTTAAAAATGGCTGGCAAAGGGTCATGGCAGCCCAGTGAGTGGCTCCAGTTATTGCACTTGGATTACAGGATCGTTTATTCTCATTAGAGCTGATCAGGCACAGGAAGGGTTGAGTGTGGGAATGCCATTCGATCCATCGCAGTGTGAGTTTCTGTATCCTCCACAGCAGTTTATGAAGAATGAGAACAATGCTTCTCAGAGGAAGCCGGTCACCCTGTATTGACTCTAACACGCTAACACGCATGAGAGCTTCTTTTTTAGGCTGGATAGAACTGTCCCCCATGAGCATTAGAAAATGAAAGCACACCTCAAGCTATATGGCTGAAACATATGTGAGAGATTTTGAGAGATGGAAACAATGATTTTGCATTATTTATGTTATATCTCTGTTGTATAATTACATTATACCAGAGCCACTAATATAACTGTATTCTTTCTATTTCTAAAATATGCCACACCAAATTTCAATGATACCACCGACAAGCAAAGCGTCAAGGTCAAGCCATAATTGAACTTTGGATACTTTTTGATATCAAGTCACTCTAATATGTAGGGTTTGTTGATGTTTGACTGCCTGATTTTCAGTGATTTTCTATGATGACTGGAAGATCTCATAGAACTGGTTAAGGGGAAATTAAAGTGTTAATTTTTCTGAAAGGGTATAAGAAAAGAAGATGAGGAGGGAGAATTTGTACAGTGGATGAAAAAGACTACCTCAATTAAGCTGAGAAATGACTTGCGAAATGTATTGTCACATAAGTAATCCCGTCTGTGTTTGCCTTTTTCATGTCCCAGAAAGAGCTCTATCTTTAAAGGATATCGTGTTTTTATTTATATGTGGCATTTGATATCAATTTTTTTTAATTAAGAGCGTGAAAGATACTAGCGACAGAAGCTGGCTGGAGATTAGGTGTTCAAAATTGAAACTAGATGGATGGGTATATTGCTTGGAAAGGAAAAAATAAGGGCTGGAGGCCGAGTAATTTTCCAGCTCCTGCCTTTTATGGCTTTCTTTTGCCGAGTATCGTTACAGACTGGCTGCGGCGCGGAGCCACAGCTCACATCATCACCATCTCGCTGTCTCTCAGACTGAACTCCCATAATCCTTTTCCTGCCCCAGTCTCCCCTCATATTCCTGCCTTCTGCTGTCTCTCATCTTTCTCTGCCTCTCTGCCCATTTAAATTTAATTACATGAGACTGCAGCATGAACAGAATTTCAGCTTTTGCTGTGGTAATTTACAGATGTACAAACAATAAATTATACATTTAGTGCAGGTAAGTGATAATGCTAAGTGATTCTAATAGATTTACAGTAAATTTGTTTAGAATGGGAAGCACTTTAAAATTTTTGGTAAAGTAACTTTTTAAATCTAGACACTAAGTGTAAAAAAATGGATACAAATATACTGATTTCAATAATAACAAGTGTAGCCATTGAACTGTGCTAGTAATAGATATTGCCTGGGTTGGAATGCATTTTGTCCCTTAAGCTGTAATAATGCTGTCACATATTGGACTATCATTTTGGCACTGCCCCCTTTCCAGGGAATTGCCATCTGTTTTTATTGGGAAGTCATACTGGGAGAATATTTTGCAGTTAGATATTTTCAGTGACCTGTCCTGCACTCGGAAATGCACTCAGCACCTGCCTTCGTCTCGCTGGCTTGCTTGTTGACTAATGTTCACCATGCTGGAGGTGCTGCAGGGAGGTCTGCAGCTGTCTGCCTCCCAGCCGCTCCATCTCCCCAAGTGCGTGCTGGTTTCAAACTTAAACAGAGTCAGTGATTAACCAGTAAACCAGGGATTTGGGACTGTGTTGGTTTAATTATAATGGTTATCTGTAGCATGTATGTTATTTTATGATTGATTAATGTGTGTCCATTCAGCCAGTGCATTTCTTTAGCTGTATGTTGTTCTGTGTGTTTATGGCTGCCCCGCTGCACTCCCCCCATCGCATCACCCCGACCCCAGGCTCATATGTAATGAGGGTGACAGCCAATGATGCAGACGACGAAACCACAGCCAATGGGATGGTGCGCTACCGCATCCTGTCTCAGGCACCGCACAGCCCCATCCCCAACATGTTCACCATCAACAGTGAGACGGGTGATATAGTCACCATGGCAGCAGGCCTGGACCGAGAGGTGGGTCATTAGGCCTCTACACCAGCAAACAAAGATTAACAGTTTAATGCCAGGGTCTTTAGAAATGTCTCAGCTATATGCAGTTTTAGTGTTCATTAATATTGTACATTCACCACTCAGTGGATTCCTTTCTTTATGGCCACATTAATGTTTGGCAGACTACCATTCTGGCATTTGTTTTCCTATGCATGGTTGTATGCAGTGTCAGTTTTATTCTTGGTCACATACTGAAAACTGGGGTTGGATTAAAGTAACATTTTAGTCTCTTCTTTTTGTTTTGTTTTAGTTCAGATTTAGTCAGTGGAAGGTTTAATTTTAGTCTCATTTTAGGCAGTTTTTTAGTCATAATTTATCCACAAATCATCTCTCCTTTTTCTGCCCACCTGACAGGGCACAGGTAAAGGTGAGGAACTCATCATAATAAGTTTTGCCGACTATTTCCTACAAGAAGTCGCTAAACTGTACCAAGAAAGTCGCTAGATGTCGTTACGCGCTAATATGCATATCGATGAGATCATCACGTAGTGTTCAAGTTGGCTTTTCTCCTACTCTGTACCTAATATGCATATGGGCTACTTTATTTTAACGCAGCTCAAAGTATTTCATTTATCATATATTCTATTTATGTTCATTTATATTATTTACCACTGTACTGGGAAAAAAAATCACAGGCTATTAATATATATGTTATCTTATGAAGCCATTAACATACAAAACCATTTAAAATTGCAGTTACCTTTTAAACTATGTGCATGTTTTCCAGAAAAAATGTGTATTTGCAAAAGAACAAAGCTTGGCCAACGTAGCAAAGGCACAGGATATGTTATAAACTGTTAATAATAAATGGGTAGGAATAAATGAGTAGAAAGGTTTCTGATCAGTCGATTTGACTGCAAGCACATACGCAGATCATTCATTATCACGTCTGTCCGTCAGAGTGGTCAGCTCTGCAGCCGGACTGCCCCGGGGATCGCTCCCTTTGGGAGGCGCGGTCGGTGTTCTGGCGAACCACGCTACCTTTGGAAGGCATTCAGAGCGAGCAAGCACAGCTTTATGGTCGCTTTGTTCCATAAGGTAGCACTGACCGATAGACATAAATGTCGGTTCGTGCTACAGTAGCGTGTTTCGACAAGGCAGCACAACTCAGCAGGACACCAGGCGTGGTGGCAGGGAGCTCAGCTCACTTCCATATTGATGACAACGTTGTATAGAAAGTAGCTAAGGTTTGTCAGAAATGTCGCTAGATTTGTCGCTAGGTGCTTTTTGAAAAATAAGTCGCTAATGGGGTCTGAAAATTCGCTATCTTGCTCAACGGGAAGCTGCGTTTGTGCAGACATGCACCAAGCGGGAAAAAATTAGCACTTGCAGATTTATGCGTCTAAATTATTGGTTAAAAAGGATAACAACCAATGCTTTGAGATGGCTACTGTGATCTAGACTGTCTGCCCAAACGGAGCTAGCAATTTCATCTCATCTTTACTTGTCAGAGCATAATGGACAGAGATTTTGCTGTAATTTTCGTTGGCAACCATTATTCCATTTACGTTGTCATTACAATCTAGTATACTTATCGTAAAAATTTTGACGTTGACGTAATTAACACTGGTTGCCAATATACGTGCCTTATATTTTGTGTGTGTGCATGTTTTTCATTAGTCATGCTGTGGAGTTCTTCTACATAGGTCAGAATAATATGTTTTGAATGATCCAAGTCCGAACGATCCAAACCATAATACAATGATGGGTTGGTGCCCCATCCTGGGTTGTTCACTGCCTTGTGCCCTTAGCCTCCAGGACAGGATCCAGATCCTCCGCGACCAAGATTAAAGAAAGTGGTCTCAGAAAATGGATGGATGTAAAAACTATAATATACTTTTAAGGATAAAAATGATAAATTCCACATCTATATGAGCTCCAGCTGAATCAATCCTCTGAATGAACCCAGCTTACCATATTATACAATAACAAGGTAATTAATTTAACAAGGGTCAGCTGGGTTTCATTACCTCAGGGCATTTGTAAGCTGGTGATCAATCACCATGGTAACACATAAGCTCACCTAAAGCCAGTCCAGGTCCATTGTTCTACCTCCTTCCTGTTCAAAGTCTGCAACTGTGTGTCCAGCGTGCATGCCTGCGTGCGTGCGTGCGTGCGCGTGCGTGTGTGTGTGTTTGTGTGTGTGTGTGTGTGTGTGCGTGTGTGTGTGTGTGTGTGTGTATGTATGTGTGGCTATTTTTATGTCTCTAAGTGCACAGTTAGCTGAGATTGTGATGGAAAAGCTCTAGGGCAAGACCCAGGATGTCTTTGAGCAAAACTGTGATTGGCAGTGTAATTGCTGCAGATGGCCAATGACAGACAAACAAAAACCGGAGACTCTGCCAAAAGTGCCTGTATCCACGGGGTCACTGGAGTCATGCAGCCAGTTGCACACAAAAGCACAGGCCACACAGACATACTGTATACAGGTATGGACACATTATTGAGTTCCAGGCCTGTTAAGGAAATGGTAGAAAACTGGATAAAGCATACAATTTAAGTGATGCACAACATTATTGTAAAGAGAGCAAGGTTTCCATGCAAAATGCACTTGAATTTAGCAGGTTTATGAGCTCTGTAAAGGGGCCCTCACCTCCTCTATTCTCACGCGTCGGCTCCATTGCCACTCTTCAGTCCATGATTAATATTCCGCTGCTGTTGTTACTCTCTTCAGTCTGAATTTTAAAGTGACATCTGTTGCCACTCACCCTGTAAATGCGACCATTAGTATTAGCACTGTAAAGGGATCCTTTTCTTTCCATAATCCGCTTTACAAATTTTAGCACTGTCCTTCAAAGTGCTTTTTAGAAATAATCTCTTTATTTAGACATATTAACAGATTTATTCATGCACTTCTGTGTGGTGCTGCCTTTGTAACCTTGGCTGCATTTACACTTGGCAGATTGAATCCCATGTTTGCAAATTCTGACAAATTGGCCCACTGGGTAGCTGGTCAGGAGATAAAGCCAAGGCATCGCTCCATGGACATGTGCATGACCTGATTTGGATGGAATTTTGGACCATCACTAGCACAGAACAGTAGTAGAGCACAGGTGTAGTATGTGGCCCCATTATCTGCTACCCAGCATCCCATTCTGCATGTGGACCTTTCATTGGATTAATGTTGATGTGTAGGAATCTCACTTTGAGGTCTGCCTTATTTCTGTGGGTAAATTCTGAGAGTAAGTCTGAAAATCTGCACTTTTATAAAACCACTGGAAGTTTGCCTCATTGACTTACAGTACTTGCATCGTACATCAAGAAATATCTCAAGCCAAAGGTTTGTTCAAAGCATCCATTAATTTTTTATATTACTTACCCAACTGTGATTCTATATCTCACCCTTTGAGGTATGTTATTTTTTTATTTTTGAGTATTTGGAGTAATGTTACTATAATAAAACTAATACTTTTATTTGATGCTGTTTGACACGTGGCATCTAATGTTTAGCTGGCCTGTTGAAGTCACACTCACTGTTTAAGAGCATTCTGTATTAAAGTCACTGAAAGGTAGCTTACTGTATTTATCATCCTGATATGTGGGTAAGAGGGCCAGTAGAGGACCCCTAGACAGTCCACGTTTTTGCAAAAAAGGACTGTCTAGCTGGGAGCTGGGTGGGAGCAGAAACATGGGGCTCCCCAAGGACCAGGTTGGGAAACACTGATCTAAGCAGACACCCTACTCCCCTACTTGTGACCAGAAAATCACTGAAGATTAATTTACAGCATATTGTTGCTTTGAACTCAGCTTTGAACTGTTGCTTTTAATGATTTGGGTGGATAAAACTGTATTAAAGGGGCAGCTCACCCCAAAACTGACAAATACATGTCTTAGGGGGGCTCAGTGGTATCTGTCTGTCTGGGTCGTTCTGCTGGTAGATGACTAGTTTTGAAGATATCAGGTGTAGAAATGTCAGGCTTCGCTCTAATATAATAGGAGTGAATAGCATTCTTTCTGTGGTGATTAAGGCACATGTAAACATTTGAAAAATTCTCTTACCAGAAATCATGACCCAGTTATTGAAAATAATCCACAGACTTTGCAGTGAGCAGTTTAATGTACACACTGTTTTCAACTACATAACTCCACACACCAATTGTATTACTGCATAGAAGATATCCTACGCAGTTATACGATTGGTGTGTAGAGTTTGGGAATCCAAGGGACAGTTTTAATTTTAGTACAGCATTAGCACACCTAATTTGACTAATCAACTAATCATCAGGCCCTTGATTAACTGAATCAGACCTGTTAGCAGCAGAGTATAACAAAAATATGCTCACTTCTGCGTCCCCAGAAGAGAGGATGAAGCAGACAGCTGTAGGATATTCATTAAAGGCTCCTCCAGATATAATCCTTCAGCCTGATTTGAAGCGGCAGCCAAACTCTCTGGGCACTCTGACATTTGGAGCAGTGCCCCAGCTGTCTGGACTCCTCAAGAGGAATCACTCCCCGTTTCTAAAGGCCCCTGCAATTAATGTGCGTGGAACTGGGCAAAGCTCTGCTGAGGGGGTGGCAAGGCTCACATGACCCTCATGGACCTTCTACTTTGCAGCACTCAGAACAACCGCTTCTGCCAGTTTTGCACAAGTTGTGAATTTTTGCCGATGAGTGACTCACACATAATACCCAAATTTTTTATATTTATGCTTAGAATTTACATTTATTTAGCAGATGCTTTTGGTGACTTTTAAGTGAGATAGATAATGCAATACAAGCTGTCAAGAAGCCAACTTAGGCAGAAGTGCAGCTGGGTGGAGCTTCCGATGACTGCAACAGCTGTACACATAGCAGAGCACTGTATGAATCTAACAAAAGAGGGAAGCAAAACACCATGAGGGGTAGGTTCCTACTACACAACTGCAAAATACAAGAGCATCCAATGTTGCCGAAAGAACGTAACCAAGCGGCAGCCAGTGGAGAGGTAGCAGGTCAGGTCAGATGAGCAAGCTGAGGTCTCCTCTTTGGATTTCTTGAAGGTTTGCTGACAAATCAATTTGAGAAACTCAGAGGCACAGGGGGATACGAGGTGCTGCTGTGGGGTATTTCAGCATTCAGAGCCTGAGAAATTGTGTTTCTTTTTCTTTTTTTTTTACAAAAGTGCCTGTGACCCTGTTAAATTGATGGATTGCCTGCTGCAGTGGAGGATCTATGAGCACACCACTAGGCAGTAATAAACACAGCTCTTACTCGTAACCTACTCCTATCTGCAATACTTTCTTCATCAGTTGCTTTTATTTCTTTGGCAGCTGCCTTCATCCAAAGCAACTTAGGCAGCTTATAGACTTTATGGCTGGATATATCCTGAAAGTAATTGCAGCTAAGTGCAAGAGCAGGGATGGCACTTTGGTTGCCTACATAGGACCACAAACCACAAGAGTGCCAACAGTGGCTCCAAATGTCATCTGTGCCTCCACATGCTTCCTACTCCCCTACTGACAAACAAGGGCCAGAAAACATCCTTCCATGGCTTATGATGCCTACAAGGCTCTCATGCAAGACAGGAGTTTAAGTGTGCATTTAGGCATTGAATATTTAATAAGCTGCTATATTCCACCTGTAGTCTGCATTCACTATTTCTGTTATTATTTCTACCATGACTTTGTACTCTGTATAGGCACTCATGTATTAATTATGGAATTAAAGAAATGTGCTCGTTAAAACAGCCAGTTGGGTCTATGTGATCTCCTTTGCAGAAGGTGTCCCAGTACAACATCATTATCCAAGCCACCGACATGGAGGGAAACCTCAACTTTGGGCTCTCCAACACAGCCACCGCTCTCATCACCGTGACTGACATCAATGACAACCCCCCTGAGTTCATTAGCCGGACGGTGAGTGAGGCGGAAACGGCAGCACGTTTGGTAGTGAGCGACGCTGGGTTTAAGCAAAGCACCTGACCTCATTGCCTTCCGTTATGAAAGTCTATCCAGTTGTATTACTGGGCCGTGTAGGGGCTCAGATGTTATATAAATCATCCATCCAGGCACTGTCTTCTTCCATTAGATATATAAAGTAAATGATAAAGAATGGGGCTGACTGACTGACTTACCTGAATTCTTCTAATCAGCTTGAACACATTTTTTCATTTCCTGCTAAACATTTCACTTGCTTTGACAAAAAAAGCAACACTTTAGGGCGGATTTATGAAACTAAACAAGGGCAAACACTGATCTAAACATTGTAGCAACAATTCATCACTGGTTCCATTGTGGACAAACTTAGAAGACATAATTTTATTCTACTGTTGAACTAAAGGTCATTTGCAGATGAATAAAATACATAGCGCACAGTTCACTTTTCATGAAGAATGTGCAAATAGCTTTGGGCTTGGCGAAATGCGAAATGCCTCACTTGATTCACAAAAGCACAGTTGATATTAAGCTCAGACAGACCGCTTGTGCCCTGCAGCCTTTTAGCAGAGGAAGTAAGCTTCAGAATGAGGAGATCTGGCCTAGAGGCACAGAAATGGCCTGGCAGTTCTGGGCATTGCTGCCAAATGCAAGTCAGCAGTCTTTAAATAGTCTATCATCGTGCCCCAGCAGAGCAGAGAAGGGGCCTGCACAGCCATGAGAGACATTCCATCATCCTGTCATTTTTAGAGGCGAAAAACATTGTATCCTCCTCCTATTTTCTTTTTCTTCGCATATGACTATTCGACATGACAGCGGGGTCCCGGTTGTGACAGGCATGATGGGACTGTACCAGTGGTCCATGTGTGCAATGTTGACATCTGCCAGTCAGGCACAAGAAAACAGACATACTTCAATGTGAGGCCCACATCTCCTCATGAGAGTCAAAGCAAGACTAAATATCAGTGCTTCACAGCAGCAGTACCTCTCAAAGTGGACTTGTCTCTCCTTGCAATTGCCTTTGTTCAGTTGTTCTTCATTAATTACTATTCAATAATTAAGCATTAACATGTGGACGTTGTTCCTTTAAAAACTGCCATTTAACAGTCTCACCATTGAGAGTAACATGTTCTCCTATGAGCCCCCCACCCCAAAATCTACACGTATGGTGGGATCCATTAGCATATAACCCAGTTAAAAGACAAAAGCCCTGCTTCAGCAGAGTAGCAAGCAGATCATTCCTGGAGGGAATGGATAATGAGAAGGCTGCTGGGGCCCTTTCCAATGCAGAGAGGGAGAAGCAGAGGAAGGGACCAGAATGAGGGCACATGAGTGCACAGGGCAGTATGGAGGCAGCGGGGACATCTGGGCCACCTGATCGCCTGTATGTATTACATAATACGGCTCCAAAACAATAGTAATAGTAGTTAGGCAGGTGAGATTACGTTAAATATGCATAAAACTGGCACACTGTGCCCCTAATGCCAAGCTGTCTGGCAAAGGATCACTGAATGCTAATCAAGAATTGACCATTGGAAAAGGAGAATAATGTCATTACATTAGAGAGAAAAGGCAAAGGAGTAAATATATTGTGTGTGTGTGTATATATCCGCACACACACACACACACAAATTATATATATATATACACACACACGCACACATACACACACTACCGGTCAAATGTTTTTGCGCACCTCCGATTTTTTTCACCTGTTTCCATGCAGTGTAAAGTGCAAAATATGATGTGTTTTCAGTGCATATACATAAACTTTTCTCCCCCCCCTCCCCCGCCTCCCCAACAAACAAAATCAATCAGGACAATTCTGGCAAACTGCAGCTACCCAGTAATTAGTGATGCCCTAAAATGTTTCAACAATATACACTGCTCAAAAAAATTAAAGGAACACTTTTTAATTAGAGTATAGCATCAAGTCAATGAAACTCCTGGGATATTGATCTGGTCAGGTAAGTAGCAGAGGGAGTTGTTAATCAGTTTCAGCCGCTTTGGTTAATTAAGTTAGCAACAGGTGCACTAGGGGGGCAACAAAGAGATGACCTTCAAAACAGGAATGGTTTAACAGGTGGAGGTCACTGACATTTTTCCCTCCTCATCTTTTCGGACTGTTTTTCACTAGTTTTGCATTTGGCTATAGTCAGTGTCACAACTCGTTGCATGAGGCAATACCTGGACCCTACAGAGGTTGCACAGGTAGTCCAGCTCCTCCAGGATGGCACATCAGTACATGCCATTGCCAGAAGGTTTGCTGTGTCTCCCAGCACAGTCTCAAGGGCATGGAGGAAATTCCAGGAGACAGGCAGTTACTCTAGGAGAGCTAGACAGGGTTGTAGAAGGTCCTTAACCCATCAGCAGGACGGGTATCTGCTCCTTTGGGCAGGGAGGAACAGGATGAGCACTGCTAGAACCCTACAAAATGACCTCCAACCGGCCCTGTGCTCACTGCCCGGCACCGTGGAGGATGCCTTGTTCTGTCAGCAAGGCTTCAAACTTAGGAGATGCAAATTGGAGCCCATTATCCGTTGTGATGGCCTGAGGAAGTCCCCATCGAGTGATGAGGGTGTCTAAAAAGTCCAGTTGGAGATGTTTCCAAGGATTGGCAGGCTAGACCAGAGGCTGCAGAGGGGGAGATGCAGGTGGGCCCACTGATAAGGCAGGTTGCACAATCCCTAACTAGATTTTCTATGTCCCTATCAATGCTGGGCCACCATACTAGGTCCCTACAATGGTGTTTGACACATAGAATGGCCAAATGGCCTTCATGCTCCATGCTAGGAACGTGGGCCTGAAAGCTGCTTGGCACCACTATGACAGCTCCACGAGCCACGCAATGCTCGTTCCAGCATGAATGCTCTGTGGTAAGGGGTCATCTCAGCAGAGACTTCAGTAATACAAGGTGAAACTGTACTGCTGAAATCGCTCTGACCAGAGTTGGAGTGGTTTGCACCCTGTACCAGTTGTTGTCAGCAAGGCTGTCAGTGCCTGGTGGTCAGAGCGCAGCATAAATTCCCTGCCATAAAGATACATCTGCCATCACTCACAGGCCAAGACACAGGCTATAGCCTCGTGTTCCTCCACAGAATATTTTTGTTCAGTGGATGTGCGGGAGGCAAAGGAAATGAGTCCGTCCACTCCATCCTGCAGCTGTGACAGTACAGCTCCAACTGCCATAGCTAAGGCATCACAAGTGACAGAGGTAGGGCATGAGAGGGAAAAGTGTTCCAGGATAGGAGGCATTGTGAGTTGTGACTTCAGGAGCTGGAAAGCCTCAGAGCAGGCAGGCGTTCAAATCCAGCATGCATATTTCTGCAGTAGCTGACACAACGGAGCTGTGTAGTGAGGTAAAAAATGCAGGTAGTAGGCTGTCCTACCAAGGAAAGAGGCAACCTGGGCAGCATTTGTGGGCTGAATCACCAACTTTGTTGAATGGTGTGGAAGGAATCACCTCCTGATAAACGCCAGTAAGACCAAGGAGATGGTGATTGA
>JAODKM010000118.1:12296728-12311556 GCA_026780845.1 Petrocephalus sullivani | reverse complement strand
AATTAGCGGGAGAACATTTCAAACTGGATTTGAGGAAGCACTTCTTTACACAGCGGGTAGTTAGAGTATGGAATAGTGTTCCTGTTAGTGTAGTGAAAGCCAAGACCTTGGGTTCCTTAAAATCAGAGCTAGATAAGATTTTAACAACTCTGAGCTATTAGTTAAGTTTACCCCAGACGTGCTTGATGGGCCGAATGACCTCCTCTCGCTTGTATATTCCCTATGTTCTTATGTTCATCCTGCATTTGCATTCAGTGACAAGCATGTTCACAGACAATGCTTTTGGAGGTATTCCTGAGCCCATGCAGTGATTTCCACTATAGTTTGTATTGCAATTGTAATGCTCATTTGGAGTTAAAATAATTGGACCCCCCCACCACCACCACTGTATTAATTGATTTTATGTTATTTTATTCTGCATAACTTGTTTTCATGAATTAATTGTTTGCATTTTATATTTTTGTTGTTATCTATTGTATTTTCTTTACTATTACAGTTTCTTGTTTAGGCAATGCAAAATTGTATGCTGCCTAGGCACACGAGGCAGCTAAGGGTCATGGCAGTTAGCAGAAGTGCTCTTCTGTTTTAATGAATGTGCAAGAGAGAGCAGATGGGGTATCCCTTTGGTTGGAGAAATTAAAACCTTTTTATTTGCATTAAATGTATACGCGCCTGGACATTCAATTATTTTTAACACAACTTTGTAACGCAGTGCTGCTTGAGGTTTATCCAGCTTTATCCCTTGAGTACAGAGATTTCTCTATGTTCTCTGAGTCTTTCAATTATATTATGTGCCATAGATGATGAAATTCCCAAACTGGAGCATTTTTCTGAAATGGTTACACTATTTGCCCAAACAGTCTTACACAGAGTGGTGAACCTCTCCCCATCTTCACTGCACAGAGACTCTGCCTCTCTGGGAGGCTCTTTTTATACCCAATCCACTTACTGACCTGTTGAAAATTAACCTGATTGGTTGTGAGGTGTTCAGCAAGATGTTTTGTTTTAACATTACACAACTACTCCAGTCTTTTGTTGCCCATGTCCCATCTTTTTCGGAAGCATGTTGCTGGTACCAAGTTCAAACTGAGAATGTATCTGTCACAAAACAATAAGATTTCTCAGATTCAAATTTTGATATGTTGTCTCTGTTCTGCTAAATATGGGTTTATATTATTTGGTAATCATCGACATTCTGTTTTTATTTACATTTTACACAGCACACCAACTTTTTTGGAAATGGGTTTTTTTGCCCATTCATACAGGAATGTTGTCCCACTTGGTTGTCCTTTTCAGTAATGCCTTGCTTCAGCAAAATAACTTGCTATACAAACAGAGGAACCTGCAGTGTAACATTATGATAGTATTGAAGAATACTGATCACTTTTTAATGGTGTGCTCAGATAATGCTTTTGTGAACCTCAGTAGTGCTGCATGACAGCCATCACCTGCTTCTTCAGGTGGGTCATGTCATTTGCAGGATGTGGCTGTAAGGCTGCCAGTGCACAATCATGCATAAAGCAAGAATGCTGGTATAAATCTATGTCTACAAAGAGCTCTTACTTTGTGGGGCAGTAGAGGGCAAATCAAGGTTTTATTGGGCTGAAGACAAAAGCAATGAGTACTACTAGAAGGAATCATGCAAAAAATCAATCCTTATAAGCCTTGAACCTATTTTTCTTCTAATGTAGCCCAAATAAAGTACATTAAAGCATCAGATCAGCTGACTGTGAGGATGTTTGTTACCTACAGTATGGGTACTATTGACTTTTTAGTGTGTAAATGTTCTGGTGTATTGCTTCAGACAGAGAGACCAACAGGTGGATAGATAAATAGCTGTGGCTGTGTTTGTGTTTTTTGCAGGATATTTACATAATATTGGGTCTAATGTCTGTGGAGAAAGGGATGGTAATCATGAAGCGAAACAATCAAATGGCTGATCCTGTCCAGATTAAGGACATGCATACTGCCTGTTGAACAGGATCATCAAGCAATTTCTGGCAGACCAGACTAATTGCTATCAGAAAGGTAGATGTAGCGATGCATTTTAACTGGCACTTTCTTGAGACATAGGGATGTAGAGGAAGCTTGAGGCATGCCTGGGCAGATGCAAGTATACCCCAGAAATGTCCCCCACAGCACTTATGATGCCTAGTGACTCACCAAGACACAATGATTCCCTCAGGCTGCTATACAATTTAGCTTCAGCCTAAGCCCCATGACTGGCTCCATGACTTCAGGCTTACTTACAACATGAGGTGTGTGGATAAAAAATACCAAGAATGTGTGAATCACTCAAAATACCAAATCCCAAAGGAGGAAAAAAATATCTGTTCATGTGACAAAACTGACAAATACGTTTAAAATAGAATATGATCCGCATGTCTCTACATAGCAGCTAGGTAACTGGACATGCTGTCCTGCATCACCTCCACCAAAGCTGCCAGGACTGGCACAGTACCTTTGGAATTCTTTAAACAATAAGACAAGAAAGGTTTCAGACTGTCCTTACCCTTCTCTGGTATCATCAGTGGCAGCATAACGCTTGAACCTTCGTGCAAGAAGAGTCATTTTTAAATGCCATATTTTGTTATGTTTGTGTATAAACGTTTTATTCAGTGCGATTTTGTTTTAGCTAACAATGTGTAACCATTTGTTTTGTAATTATTACTTTAATTTTTTGTTTTAACTTATGAATGCTTTACATACTACGGCTTGGCCATGGTCTCAAAAATTACTGTCCAGCCATCCATCCAGGAATCTTCCCACTGCTTATCTGGTAGAGGGTATGGGAATCCTGGGCCAGACAGAATGGGCCAAATGCTGGGGAGCACCCTGGACCGGATGGCCGGCCATCAGAAGGTGTTCATGGGAATCCTGGGGCAGACAGAATGGGCCAAATGCTGCGGAGCACACTGGACCGGATGGCCAGCCATCAGAAGGTGTTCATGGGAATCCTGGGGCAGACTGAATGGGCCAAAATGCTGGGGAGCACCCTGGACCGGATGGCCGTCCATCACAGGGTGTTCATGGGAATCCTGGGGCAGACAGAATGGGCCGAAATGCTGGGGAGCACCCTGGACCGGGTGGCCGGCCATCACAGGGTGCTCACACACAAAATCAATCACTTAGATTTACTAACTACCCATCATTCTTTAATTGGCCGTTTGGCAATATTACTGGTTTGTTGACCTTTTTATAGTGCATAAAACAATACAGTGAAAACTTCAGTTAACTGGAACAATTCCACAATCATTGTTAATTTTAATTGTTCATGAGTATTTGTTGTGGCACTTCGGTCAACTTTTGTTGTTCTTAAATGTGTTATATAAATAAACTCATGACTAAAATATCAGTGTAAATATTTTAAATAATAAGTAATAGCACTTTTCTATTACAAATTCACACTAAAGTAACTAAAAATAACAAAGAAAAGCATTGCACAACCCAAATGTCTGTCCGTACGTATGCATTCTGCTTGTTCCTCTATTGTTTACCTCATAGTCTAAGAACTGAAATGTTACATTCAATGCTTCGCAAGAGTAACATTCAGCAGTCTGGAAAATTCAATGTGCTGAATGTGCTGGTGCCATGGTCCCAGCATTGCCGGATACAAGAACTTTTACTGTAATACTTCACAGTTAATTCTTTGAAATGAAACATTTTTCACTACAGAAGTGGAAAAAGTCCACTGCAGTCCCTGAAGCAATGCAGGCCTGCTGAGGAGCTGTCGCCGGTGTAATTTGTCTGTCTTCAGTTGTGCTGTTGGCGATGACACTTGCCCAGGAGGACAGAGATTAATGTCCTGCACTCTGCACACCCAGTGCCCTTATCTCGGCCTCCTTACTTCAGAATGGACACTCTGCCTTTATTGCATCACTCTGTGTGGGTCACCGTCAGTTTTTCAGAAAGCAGTGGGATGTGTGTGGGGAACGTCACCTGCAGGCTGCTTGCTGATCACCCTCTTTATCTCCTGCCTTTTATCCCTCCGATATCATGGCAGCCCCTTTCAACAACATTTGCCATTATAATCCTGCCATTTACTTTCAGCATTAGAGATCTATGATAAGCAATTTCCTACATATGTTGTTAGGCCTTAATCCCTATGACTGCTGGCTTCCAGGAACTTCCAAGAAGCAGTTAGATAAGCCTGTACCATGCATACAATTTCAGGGTTACAAAATTTTTTATTTATTTTTTTCCCCTTGCCCTGTCCCGATGCATTAGACAAGCAGAATGTGTAGACTAATTGCCTTATATAGTCGGGCCAGACTTGCTCTGCAATGGAGGAGTATGTAATACTCCACCTATTGCATACTGAGTACAGTATGTTATACTCCACCTATTGCATACTGAGTACAGTATGTAATACTCCACCTATTGCATACTGAGTACAGTATGTTATACTCCACCTATTGCATACTGAGTACAGTATGTAATACTCCACCTATTGCATACTGAGTACAGTATGTAATACTCCACCTATTGCATACTGAGTACAGTATGTTATAATCCACCTATTGCATACTGAGTACAGTATGTTATACTCCACCTACTGCATACTTTACATTTATTCTGCCAGTCAAGGCACATCAAGATAGGACAGGGAAGTGACACATTAGCTCAGTAACAACAGAAATAGATTAATGCAATAGTATAATACAATAATAATCAAAAGATGAAAAAAGAAGGGTTACTAGATGTTTGTGTGCCATATAACAATGAAGCAAGTTCTAAACAACAATTGCTTAAACAAGAAATATCTAACACAATAACATTAAATTTCCTTTTAAAGTGCTTGCTAATGAAGTATGGTACATAATGCAATCATTTGTCCATATTTACATTAAAATATAACTTTCTTCTAAAGGATTTAATTAAGAAATACTTAAATAACTTTGTTTCAATAGTATGAAGGTGTGTTTTGTGTGTCTTTTTTTTTATTACATTCCCCACATCAGTGAATAACATCAGTTTTCCCATCAATCTTGGAAGTAGGAAGGAAAATTTAAATTAAAGTAATCTGCATGCAAAAATAATCTACATACTTAATTTGTTTACCGTTTGTCACAGTAGTGTTTCTACGAGGGGGGGGTTAGATTCAATTTCTGCAAGATGATGAAGCTATTACTGGTAACAGCAGTTGGCAGAGAGACTCATCAGCGGTTTTGCCATCATGGGAAGACAGGCACTCGCTATCACACAACGATCCGTGTGCGGTGGGACAAGCTGTCAGCTCTCAGCAAATTAGCGAGCTTATTGGTGTAGCATTACGTCACTGGCTTCAGTGAGTCACGTATGGTCAGCAGGCACGGCCACCTTTGGCCTGTCTAATCGCATCTGCAATGCCTCCAAAGTCTGTGGTCCTATTTAGGGATAATGAGATGTTCCAGCTAATTGCAACAGGTATAATATGCTCATGTTTGGAGTGAAAGTGGCTAAAAAATTGCTGTAAAAAGTATGTGCTTGGCTAAGCATTTGAAAGACGAGCATTGGATAATATCAGAATTACATGCATGTGAGGGTGAGGAGTTTGTGTTGTGAATAGTGTATTTTCTGCAGTAGGTGGTCATCAGGTAACTCTCATTCTCACAGGGAGGGCAGGACTGGGAACTGACACACCGGACAGTGCATTTTAATCCATTTGGTTAGATGAGGAATCATGAGCTCATATCTTGTACCCTCATGCTGCGTAAAGCAACAGTGTACAACATAGCATGATGTAGCTTACTTCACTTTCAGATTTCCAGAGAAGCCAACTGGCCATCTTGAAAACCATGATAAGAAAGGAAATAAAGAATAAATAAGAAACTGTTTGGTTCATTAGCTACTATAAACTTTCAGTTCTGCCGCTGCTCTCCTTGCCGGTTTAGGGGAAAAGAAGCATTTTTCACTGAGTTATATTTCCCAAGCTTTATAGGATCTGGAACTTCCGTAAAGGTCTTTTTCATACTTCTCTGCACACCTGCAACATCTGCGCATCCGCAACACGTATGCATACACGGTAACGTTCATACTTCTCCTGTCAAGCCGCGCACTTTGCACATGCGCACAATCTGTCCTAGAGGAAAGTCTCTCTGCGTTTGAGGAATTCAGAGGGCCAGCTCAGGGCGTCCAAATCGACGGTGGTCCAAATCCACATAATTGCTCGTCAAATGCGATCACTGCCACCAGCATCCCAGATTCTTCCCTCCATTTTCCCTTTCCTTTCAGAAACTGATCTCTCAAATATTTTCTTTCCCTAATGATTGCCCTATTTCCTTCCATGAAGTGTTGTCATATGGCTGCCCTTATAATTCTGTGAAGACGAATCATAGAAATGATTGTAATGCTGAACTTCTTAACATAATTGCTCGTCAAACGTGTCCACATTGCTGTTGTATGGAGCACAGCTAAGTGCACATGCGCTGTGTGTCCAGAACTGGGCGCCCACTGCCTGTGCGGACACAAATTTGGTGGACAAAGTGTGGTTCAGCAGGTTAAGCGCTGTGCTTGTAATTGGAAGGTCACCAGTTCAAGCCCAGCCTCGGCACATCTGTGGGCCCTTGAGCAAGGCCCTTAACCCCCAGCTCCCTAGGCGCACCTTGAGGTTGCTGCCCTTTATGGCCAAGCTTGCTCTCACTGAGGTTGGGGGAGGTGAGAAGACAACAATCAATACTTTATTGATGGGGATCAATAAAGTATTGCCAAAAAAAAAATTTGGAGTGCAGCATGCGTTTGTCTGCAGAGCAGCACATTGACGTCAAATGCGTCACACACATTGCTGGTACGCGTGCTGAGAAGTATGAACTGGCCTCTCTCTCTCACCATCTGCTCCCACCAGTTCTCGGGGGAGGTGCCAGAGAACAAGGTGAATGTGGTGGTGGCCAACCTGACTGTCAATGACCTGGACAAGCCGCACACGCCCAACTGGGATGCGGTTTACCGGATCGTCAGCGGGGACCCCTCTGGTCACTTTACCATTCAGACGGACCCGGTCACTAACGACGGAATGGTCACCGTGCTCAGGGTGCGTATGCTAATGTGACTGCTAAATTTTAACATGAACTTTCACTTCATATTGATTTGACTGTATAAACGTGTATTATGTATGTATGTTGTTTTTTTTTTTATATCCTAATCCAAGCGGCATGCTGTGCAGGCAGCCCATCTCCCTGTGCTGCCTGGACTAGGTTCTAGGCCAAGTAGTTAGGCTAAGTGTGGATGGATGGAGCATCCTGTATAAAGGCAAATATTAAAAGTTCACAAAATTATATTATTATTTATAACTTTTTTCAGTCAGAGATGACATGTTCAAGTTAAAAGTAAGATGTAGTTTAAAGGTAGAGTAATGTATGTCTTCTTTTTAGTGACATTAGTGTGTGTTTGACTTTTAGTGTGTGTCATACGTTTTGTGTGTCTGCACAATGGGTGAGATACACTGAAAATGATAGTTCCCGCCAGCCCAGTCACATTCAAAGAGACAGCAAGTCTTTGCAGCCACCATGGGGTAGGATGTACAGAAACAGCCACATTTTGTGGCCACATTTGTAGGATGTACAGAAGCCATTGCTGAAAATGTAATATCGATTTTTCAGTCTCTCTGGCATGTTTACTTTTATATAACCATAATATTTGATCAGCTTGATGTTTAGCTGTGTGTAGGTGACTTCATTTAACCACTGTTGGTTTTTGAGTCTCTTCATTACACCCAAGTGCAAGATGGATTAATGATCTGCTTTGGGGAGTGTAAATCTGGATCAACAGAAGAAAACAGCAGAAGAACATCTAAACCCCCCGCTGAACTTTGACATTCAATTCAGAGGATTATAGTCCAGACACAACATGGGAAACAGCAACATCCAGTGGTTAACAGCCAGGGTTGCCTGTTTTTACCGGCATGCTTTTTTTATGGTCTACGGCAGTCTACTTTATTTATGGATTTACAGACAGGTTGAATTTAATGCAGACTGTCCGTAAATTTACAAATGGTTTGCAAACGGTGACAACAGCACAATATTCAGCATCTTCTTCTTGGCCTTCAGTGGGATGACTGTCAGCCTAAAATACAGTATTTTGGGGGTGTTTATGGCAACTGGGCCAGGGACTGAGTGAAAATGCATAAGAGCAGCTGGCATAAAGACATTATGACAGCCAACCTTTTAACCCTTCAGTCCACCCTACAATTGAGCAATTCTCTATCTTTTAGCCTGCTGCACCCTGTTGCCCTGCAGCGTGAGCAGGTGTATCTGCAGAGGAACTCTAGAATTTGCCAGTTAACGTGACAGATGTTTCAAAACGTGTAAAATTTACAAAATTAGCAAAGAAATCACACTATATAAAAGGACCTTTGTGTCGGGGAAGTACATCTACTAAAAAGTGTCTATGTGAGTAGATGTATCAAAGAGATAAAGCGAGTTTGTTCTGTGGGGATGTTTGTCACGATGTCTGAAAAACACTTCTCTGGATGCCTTGCAGACCAGGGACATGTGAAGCACAGATTACACACTTTTGTAACATTAATTTACAAAGTTTATTTATTTTTATGCATTTTTGTTCAGGAGAGCTGCCTTTAAGAATTGAAAGTCTTATTTGCATACTTTACTGAAGTATAAGAAAGAGTTATTCAACGATGCAGAGGTAACCCTCACACCATTCGATGCTTGAATCTGACCTTGACCTCTCCCTTCTTCACCACATGCAGCCTGTGGACTATGAGATGAACCGGGCCTTCATGCTGACAGTGGTGGTGATCAACCAGGAGCCCCTGGCCAGTGGGATCCAGTCTTCATTGCAGTCCACAGCTGGGGTCACCATATCAGTGGCAGACGTCAATGAGCCACCCTTCTTTCCTGCCAACCCCAAGCTTGTGCGCTTTGAGGAGGGTGTCCCAGCAGGCACTGCGCTCACCACCTTTGCTGCCACTGACCCAGACCGCTTTGTGCACCAAGTGGTCAGGTAAGCCCTCGGCCAGTATTCTCACCCTTACACACATGTACTCTATAAACAGACCCGTGCCAAAGCCAGAGGCGGTCACAAAAAATGTTTAGGCCTGTTATGTATGCTAGTGGTCAAGTCAACAAATACACAGGGGTTTTGCAAATACTGCTGTGACTTCAGGTTTTGAAATTGCTATGCTAACAAGCGTTGACACATATATATCAGTTTCACAGTATAATCATTACAAATGAGATGTCACTGAATAGGTCGGCTCCCATCAAATACATTTTGCTTTATCATTCCACACAGCAAGAGCATTTTTATGGACAAACTGGTGGAATATACACTCAGGTGGTAACTAAAAGGCATTCAATGTTGCAGTCAAATCCCAAGAAGAGCATTTTGCAAAAGATCTCCAACCTGGACGACTTTGATAAATAATAATAGAATAATTGAGTTTCTTCACACAACTCATGATGTTTAAGTGTTATATAACTTTATAATAACTTATTATTAACTACTGTAGTAACTTTCCATGACAGTACTGCACTTACAAATGTCTGAGCTCCTATCTTCGGCAAGTGGTTTAGCTATCTATCCCAAACACAGCTCTCTGCTGCTGCTACTTCATGTGGCAGGCATTTGCATTGACAGTCGATCACACAGCATGAGAAGACAGAGAATTAGGGTCTGAGGGTGGCACAGGGTCAGTGACATGAGCATGGTATTTTGGGAATTACATATACACAGTATATGGTCATCAGCTGAAGATACACTTTACGGCACCTGAAGACGGCAAGTGTAAAAGTGAGAAGAACTGCATAACAATCTGATACTCAGGAGGTAAGCGATAATGTGTTTGATGAAAAAAGGTGGCTTGTGTGTATAAAAATGATCAAAATAGTGTTAACAGAAGTGCTGAATTTATTATGCACAACCATAAAGAACCTGTGGACTATGAAATCAATCCCATCATGCTGACAGTGGTGGTGGAGCCCCTGGCCATCTAGTCCTCATTGCAGACTGTGAAGTCTCCATGTAAATATGGAATACAGACTCCACTCTGCAGAGGTTGCAGGTTACTTCATGTATCTACTTCAAAAGTGAAGTAATTACCCCAAGCCAAAGGTATGAAAAAAAAAAACGTCCTTTTATTACTTTGCAAAGCACTAATTCAGGTAACAGCCGTTCTCTACACAGTTTCTCTCCAATTCTCTCCTGTGCGCTCTGTTCATGCATATGCCCAACCCACCTTAGCCAATTACCAAAAGTTATACAAAATACACACCTTTTGTGTGTGTACACATACACCACAGTTACGTATGAGTTAAACCAATACTGCTTGCTTCAGGATGGGGGGCCTCTGTTGTGGTATCCTTGGGCAAGGTGCACAATATATATTTTTCCATTAAAATAACTAAATAAAGGTAAAACAAATGTAAAATGCTTTGAATAAACCATTTACCTATTAAACAAAATAACAGACATGAGAAGTAATACGAGTTTTCTGTGATTTTTCCCATTTTGTTGCTTACTCTGAAGTTAATTGGTGGAGTGACATAATTCTGCCACACTGTGGGATAATTAAGTATGTTGTACATTTCCCTCCCCACTCTGTCGTGGTGTAATTCCCTGAAATTAACAATTTAATCAATCACAAAGTGTCACACCTATGTCAGTAAGCATTAACAAAAGGCGAAATCAAAGCACCTAACTGATTAAGACAGTACATTTCCGTGATTCTCTTCTGTAGTGGTTCATAGGACCATATGAGCATCATAAGTGAAGTTTTTGTTCTTGATTTGTTACATATATCTGGTTTAAGCTTAGGATCAGCCCCAGCTCATCTAAAGTGCAACTGTCTTGGGGGAAGGGATTTCTGTTTAAACCATTCGAAAAGCATCCACAGAAGAAGCTGATCTCTATGTGTTCTGCTGTGTCTGCTTGTGTTCCTCCAGTTTGGTTTGGTTTTACCTGCAGAGTACAGGTATGTTCTCTGAAATTCCTTCACCCAGTGTTAAATAATGACAGCAGAAGTGAAAGCCATTCAGTCTCTTCAGGAATGAGCTGCAGACGGCCCCAATCTGTTTCACATAATTAAATTTGGTGATCAGATGGGAAGTAAGGATTTGCCAGGGATCTTGCTGGAGTTGGATGGAGTCAAATGATGGGGTCTGGTTGGGGGAGTGGGTTTGGCAATGATATAAGCGAGATACACTGTGTTCTTCCCCTTTCCGGTGTCAACCCAGTGCCCCCGACCTATGGGAAAAAGCAGGCCGGACTCATTTATTTTGCAGCAGATGGTAATGAATGGGACTGAGTAAATAAGAACTTGCCAGCTGGACACCAGCAGAGTTGCTGACTTTGGTCAGCTGGCTGGCATGAGATTTTCAATTCGAGACAAGTCTGTACACACATTTACAGTACATGTATGTAAGTTTTATTACCTTGTAAATAATCTGGAGAGTTTGCAAACTGCCCCAATGCTTTTGATGTAGGTAATTTAAGGTTTTTAATGGAATAATATTTATTTGCCATAAGATTTCTTGCATGAGCGTGATAGTCTGAAAGCTTATAGAGCTGTGTATATATGAATATTTATTGGCCATATAACTCTGTTGACTTTGTGAAAAGAATCACGTCAAGCTTGGTTTCAATAGCTTACCTGTTTAAGCCATAGATTTTTACTGAAGCAGGTTAACACAAGAATCAGAGGTACAGCAAACATGGTTTTCCCTCATAGAACTTCAATCAACATCATCTAATCTTTTAGCAGTCCAACTCTTTAACCATGCAAGGACCATCGGTAATGTGTTTTTTCTTCTTTTGTTACACTGCCAACCCTGTAACACTGTAGGCTTTGTCAATCACCACTACTCATGCATAGGAATGTGTTAATTAGTCCGCGAGTCCAGTTGATGAAGCCCTGTGGATTATTCTGGTTTAAAGCAGGCATGAGATGTAAGAAATATAATTCCAGTCTTGCTCAGTGTAATCTCTGGTGTGAAGGCTATGAAATGTTCCTGTCTTGTTTGTATGCATCTTTACAGCCCATATAACAAAACATGCTTAATGCACTCTAGTTAAGTACCTTTCAGACGCATGGTCTATTGTTCACATTCCATATAAAGGTTAATCATTTTAAGCATTTTACATTGTATTGGCATATAGGCTTCAGGGGAAGTCAAAGACTGATTATTCCATTTCAGGTTTACATGAATAGCAGGTGGTACAGGGCAGCAATATATACTGTGTATATATATATATATATATAAGAGAGTAATGTGAGAGTATCTCACATTTTAGGTTTGTATCACAGTGATCAATTGTTGTATCACAAAGTCTGCTTCAGTAAACAGCTAGATATAAATTCTGCCTGGAGAAATCTTTAAACTTTCAATCTCATCAATGCATGAGAGACAAAAATACAGTAAACAACCAAAACCCAACCAATACCCACACTGACAACAAGGTGTCTGTTGTTCATTCCCTTGAATCCTAGTTTTCCTCTAGCTGCAAAGTACTGTCATTTATTCTCAGATTTTATCCAACAAAGTGGTTCAGTCCACTAAGGAGATGATTTGCAATATGTATGCGTCAGACTAATCAACAATAGGCCAATGCTTTGAGCTGTCACTGACACATTGCCGTCAAGAATTAAAAATGTGGAAAAGGCCTGGGGGTTAATTGTGCTGACATATGATAGAACAAAGTAAATTTGTGAATGCCTCTGGGCCAGTGAGAGAATCTGGTTTAGAGAATAAAATACAATTTCTCTTAAAACAATAGCGATGATGATTACATCTGCCATTATCCTCCATAGAATATGCCAAGAGGGTAAGTAACTCCCTCAAGTCAATGGGAGCATGAGCCACTAAAGCTTATACCCGGGGAAAGGTCATGTAGAACAATTTTTCTTTTTTTGTAATATCTTGATTAGTGATCGGTATTATGTTAAACTATATGAGTAACCAACTACTAACACCATATCAAAAACTATATTTGCTTTGCCACCATCTTCAGGATTGTATGAATGAGTATTATCCTTTCATATATTAATGTGTTCTGAAATAAGGTTGATAGTTTAGCTAAATCAATGCCTGTGAACTGTTGCACTCTTAAAAATAAAAAATGTTGTCAGTTGATTGTTGTATTATAACAAATATTGAAAAACCATAAGTTTCTATGAAGGACTGTGGTCAGAAACAGAGTTGGTAATCAGGGCCAATCTCTGTCACCTCTAGGTACTCCAAATATGATGATCCGGCCAGCTGGCTTAGTATCAACTTTACCAACGGCCAGATTGTCACCACAGACCTCCTTGACCGTGAGTCCATCTACGTGAAGAATAACATCTATGAGGCCAAGTTCTTGGCGGTAGACAATGGTGAGTCTCCTGGCCAGGTTCACCCTGCCCCTGATGTGCTGCAGCTGTACCATCCATCCAGTTAACTAGGAAAAATGGTAGCAGCCTGATATTGTCCGTGTTTATCCTCCTGCTACAGAGCTGCTGCACCTGATGTGATTTCACAGCTCTAGCTCTACACTTTAAAATGCATTTCTCTGTGATACAATGACAGGTTTTTTTTTGTTTAAAAATAAAAGAAAAACTTTTTGACCAGTTGATATAACCATCTGGTTCCCAGCCCAGTTCCATAACCACAGCACCACCTGCTGGTCTGTACACTTCGTTAAATGGTTAGACTGTATTATGATTTGAGCCTCTTAATAGTTTTTCCGGATCCCACAAGCGTTTCTTTAGCTGGCATTGTTTTCACTCTATTAACAGTTTTTTAATCATAGTTTTTGGCAAATTCCTACAAATGCCTAAACTATTAACATCACCTATTTAAACCATATTGCTTTTCTAGGCTGATTTGCTGCTCACTCTGCTCACACTACCCTCAAAGCTACTGAAAGTGGTATCGTAGAATTTGCATTTTGGGTTCAGGATTATTCAGGAGATTTTTTTTTGTTTTAGTTTTTGTCATTTTTATGGCACTTTTGTATTGCTAACCATATATTGCCAACAGATCAAAAGTTAAAACACTAAGATCTTATTCTTACGTCCATGTTTTATTTCTGCTTTCCCTAATATCCCTAATATATTTTAGATCCAACAAGTGTCTCATTCTTAGTCATTCCAAGTGTTATTAATGTTACTTCAATACTTTCAATAGCTCAATTTTTCTAAATTTTCTGGAATATACAGACTAAAGTGTAAAGAATGCAGATCTCCTGCATCATATAGATGTAGCCTTTTTGTGTTATAGGAATGATGGGAACTAGATGGCATTACTAGAGATGTGCAAGCAGACCAGGGGTGGCTTTCCCAAAAGCTTCATAATTCTAAGTATTCGTTATATCTAGCACTTACGATCGATCGATCATTAAGTAGCAAGTATTTCCTGAAACCTTAAACCCTAAAGTAGTTTGTGATCTTGCTTGTAGATTTGCGAGTGATGTTGTTCATTATTTGAACTTTTGCCCGTGGTCCTGTCACAAACACACAGAGATCGGCCGAAATAGATGCCAAAAAAACACAGATAGTCTTTTTTGGACATAGTAATAATGCTGATGATGTAATAAGAGGTCAATATTAGAATATAAAACTATAATGTAGACTATAAATTAGCTCAAAAAAGTCTTGTTGTTGTAACACCTGAATGCAATTTGAGTACATAACAGGGTTCTGCACCATTCAGAACTTGAGAATAACCTGAAAATCAAATTCAATTCGGAAAATTGGTTGATTGGTTTGCATAAATTCATATAAGTGCTGCTTTAACAATACCACTTAATATTTCAGTATGAATTATACAGCATATTAACATAAACAGTATATACTGAACAGCAAAAATTATCCATTGGCCATACCCCCCCATTTGAGCACCTGCCTGAAAAGTCTG
>JAODKM010000118.1:12251060-12262247 GCA_026780845.1 Petrocephalus sullivani | reverse complement strand
AGTGGGAGATGTGTTTATGTCCCATCATACTGCCCAGCCCTAGTGCCATGGCTCGGCGGAGGGCTGTGCTTTATGCCTCATCATACTGCCCAGCCCTAGCGCCATGGCTCGGCGGAGGGCTGTGCTTTATGCCCCATCATACTGCCCAGCCCTAGCGCCATGGCTCGGTGGAGGGCTGTGCTTTATGCCCCATCATACTGCCCAGCCCTAGCGCCATGGCTCGGCGGAGGGCTGTGCAGAGACTTTCAGGGGAGCTGGAAAACTGAGAAGGGTCTGGCTGCAGTATGTACACTGTAATGTAATGTGGTACTGACTGCGATGGGAAATGAGATTCTCAATAATTATTACATTTAACTAGGGATGTCCATTTGGGATTTTTTTCGTCAACCATAGTTGACACTCATCAGTCGACTATTAACAGTTAACAAAAAGAAAAAAAAATGTACTATTTAGAATGGATGCATGTCCATCACCAAATACCAGAAACAATTAGAAGTACTTTATTTTTTTCAAGTGCAAACACTTTATGATGTATGTAAATACTCATCAACAAGTTGCCAAACTTTGCAAAGAACAAGACTAGGGTGACCAGATAATCCATGTCATCCCGGACACTGAACTAGGACAGGATTTGCAAACTACCTGGATTTCACTTAAGCGCTAAGTTCTTGCTGTATGTTAATTGGTCAGTCTCCTATAATGCATGTGTCACTAATCTTAATGTGAAACAGCTGGATGATTCTTTCAATCAAGAAAACCAACCTGAACTATTTAGCCAAACACAGAAGCCATTAAGGTTTAATGTACTATGTAAAAATCAAGGTTTAAAGTAGTTTGTAAAATCTGAAGTAGCTCAAAGCATCCAGGATGACATGGATTATCTGGTCACCCTAACAAAACAGATTTAGAAAATCAACCAAGCATTTATTCCTCCAGTGCCAAGTGCGCTTAGGTTACATCTCCCGTGCAGCCTACATCTCCCGTGCAGCCTACATCTCCCGTGCAGCCTACATCTCCCGTGCAGCCTACATCTCCCGTGCAGCCTACATCTCCCATGTAGAAAATATTGTAAAACTCAAAATTAACTGCAAGCAGCCTGCACACTTTATAAAAGTATAGCATGGAGAGTGCTATAACAAAAACTAGTTCCGCTATAGATCTGTATATTTAATCTAGCCTAATTAATGATCACTGTGTGGACATGCCTTCATGAGTTGATAGGCTGTGTGTTTAAGAAAATATTTCTTTTACCCTCTCCGTTCTATTCGTTTTCCACACTGCAAACTTAACACTTTTTTTAAAAATTATCCGTTTAACTGACAGTATTAAATCAGTTAAAAGTCTTATTATCGTTTATCAGTTAAACAGGGAATTATGAACACCCAATACATTTACCTCCTCTCATTCTATAAGCCCCCTGCTCATCTTCTAAAGCAGTAGCATTTCATCTATAATTATGTTTTTTTTGGGGATGAAACATTTCCTACAACTGTACCAAAGTAATTTCCCAGGAATATGACGTGAATACCGAACAGCAGAGCTAACTAGTGTCAGGTATTTCTGTTTATTTGAAACAATGAAATAATATGGTATACAATTCTCATTTATTTGACCTCCATCTGTGTGTTGCAGCCTATTTAGAAGCATTTTAATTGTGTACACATGTTAACATTATGAAGAATATAATTTCATATCGCAATCAGCAGTAAGCGATTCCACGGATACATTTTCCGTCATGGCAGAGTGTGCACGTGATGTCAGAGGCAAGTGGCTGAGAGTGCATGTACTGCAGCCAGACCCTCTTGGTAAATTTCACCATCCAAGCAGATAGTCGGGGGGGGGGGTTGGGTCTCCCTCAGTTAAATTCAAAAAGGGACACTCAGGACTCACAAGAGAGGCACGTTCAGCTGTTCAGGCAAAAGGGAGAGGCACTCAGGGACCCCCCTAGACATCCCTGCTAGGAGGCTACTGCAAAAAATAAGGTAAGCTGGTCTCTAGGATCTTCTCTCTAGTTTTACGATTCACAAAAATGTTCATGTTCTCAAAAGTACAGTTAGCTAGCCAGCCAATCTACCCAGCCTAACCCTCTGACCACAACTGTTAATGTTAGTAGCAATGTAGCAAAGTTTAAAGTATGTTTTAAAATAAACCATGGGTTGTTTGACTTACCACAATTAAACCAATGTTATTGTTGAATCAATTAGAACCTTTACTTAGCCTAACCTTCACGTCTGTATTGAATACATTCAGTAGCAATATAACGTTAGGTCCGGCTAATGCTGACACGATTCTATAAGAGCAGAACAATTGTTTAAGATGTTCTGCATGTTACTGTGATATTTAGTGCTATTTATTAGTTCCACTTTTTGCCCTTGGAGGCAGGGTGCAGGAGGTCGTAGTTCGCCACTGCAGCTAACTAGGGTGGCTCGACAGTTCAGTATTTTTAACTCGATGTCCGGCACAGAGTCAGGATGGATGCTTATTTGTCCTCTTCACCGTTTATATAATTTGTAAGGGAAAGCGTAACACTATGTAATTAATAATTAATTTTGCCTTCATTCATACTGGGCAGAAGAGTGACTACAGAGAAATAGGGTGGGATTAGCTCATGATCACAGGCACCATCCCAAAATGGGTATGGAACACGGGTGTGGATATGAATTAACCTACACCCCTCGCCAATTGCTTGTGTGTGCCGTTATTGTTTTCAGTGTTTCCAGTTGCATCTTAAGTGATTTTGCAACTCTTTCCTATATCTATGCGAAAGAGGTGCATTTACAGGTTTTTGCGAGAAAAGGGCCTGTGGATTTAGCTGGTTTTGACGCAAAAGACAAAATTATTTGTTAAAAAGCAGTGAATTCGCTGAAGTTACATTTATATAATTTTTCACTAACTGATATCCTTATTATTGCCTTTAAAATTAAGTTACTGAACTTGAACATAGGTGCCTAATAAAAATGCTCTTTTAACAGAAAAGTGGTCAGGTGGATTTAGAAGGTTTTGCATATGAACTCTTCATATAGACATCAGCTTGTCGTTCAACAGTAGCTCTCAGGCTCCTGCCAGGCGACTTTGATCGGATGTCTGTATGTAGTTTACCGTTTGTTTAGTCCTTTATATTTGTCATAGCCTGCCATATAATAAGCCCATACCAGTATGTGCAATCATTATTTAAACTCGTGTTTTTATCTTTACAATGAATTATTAAAAATATATACCCCACTGATGTCTCAATTAATGTCATTTTATTGGTATATATTTTGATGGCTGAAACCAGCTGCTGCATTTCCCACCCTAGGCTTATACTCGAGTCAATAAGTTTTTCAGGTAGCTCTGCTTATATTCGGATCGGCTTATACTTGAGTATATACGGTAAATTTCTTCTTCCATTATAATATTTAAATCACTAAGATTACAAACTTGCAATGTGATCGTTTCTAATTTCATTCAGCCCTAGTTTCAAGGCCACTTTTAATGTTTTAAGTTACCCTTTTGCAGTAATGATGTCTCCCTTTGTATAGAAATAAATTTATTGAGTGAGTAATTAATTAAGTAATTAACTGAATAAACCAGAGAAGTAACGTTTAGGACTGCTGTTAAAAACCGCCATTCACTGTAAGTGTTATGTGCTACTGTACTTCAGCAATCTCTTCAGTTTAAGTTAATCTCAGATTAATTTATTCAAGCTACTCTATAATGATCCATACTCCATAGTAATGCAAACTAACAAAAGTAGAACATTGCTACCACTAGCAACCTAAACTTATTACATATGAAACAATATAAAAAAAAATTGATACTCAAAATGTATTTATCCAACAAGCTCCATTTACACTAATTAGAGTTCTAGAGGGTACGTTTATATTTGCTAACAATGATAATTGGCTGGCAATTAATCTACCAATTTTACATTAAACCGTATATTATTTTAGTGTTGTATTGTGTTACCTGTAGAGTACATTTCTGCCTTACATCTTTTTTGGAACATATCACCTTGGGCTTGAAGATAATAGGTATTAGTGGAATCTTAACATTATGATGTTTGGAGCAAAGTAGCTCTTAACTTTGCATGATTAATTGTATTTTTCGGGTGTTTGTGCACGCTTACACACACACACACACGTTCCTGCCTGTTATCTTTATGAATATTCTCCCACACAAACCGTGTCTGCACCCAGGCACTTACCTTGAAGGAGAAGTTCTTCTGTTGTGCGATCTGGGACACTTTCTCCAGCAGATCTTGGAGCCTCTGCTGAGTGGCATGGGACACAAAGTTCACCACCTCTGGTCCCAGCTCCGCAATGCCATACTTCTTACCTTTAAGGTATTGGATGGGATAGTGAGAACTAAGCAGGAATGCTGACCGCTATATCAGAACAAGAAGCTAGACAATTTAGTATAAAGAACTAGTATAAAGGCTTAAAATACTCCAAGTAAGAATCTACCCAGGAGAAGTGAATGAAAAGGGTTAACTTCATGGTACCATGGGGAGCTTTATGTAAAGACTATGGACACCAGAGCAGGAGTGAGGGGGCATGACACACCTATGTCCATCACCCTCCTGTGCAGCGTGGCGGTATAGAGGAAGGCCTCGTCTTTGCAGGAGCGGGTCACAGCACCCACCAGCTCGGAGTTGGTAGCCAGGATGCGAGCATTCTCCTCGGACAGGTTGACCCCGGCCATGGAGGCCACATCATTGATGTCGTCATCATCCCTGGAAGAGAGACAGAAATTCAGGAGGTGGTCAGATCTAGACCATCGTCTCTCTGGACAACAGTTTGAAAAGTTCAAATATGTGCTTAAGAGCTGTGCAACTTCCGGAGCTTTTAAAAATTTGTCTTCAAGACGTTAACATACTAGCCTCAAAAACAAAAAGGTTGAAACAGCAGCATCCTAAATCAAAATCATTTAAGCTATAAATCGAGCTGCAAATTTAAGCAACTTGCCATAACATGACCTGCTAAGCCAAACAGAAGAAAAAGTGTAGCTAGAATATATACAAAGTCACTCACAACAAGCCACAAAATACACCCATTTTGACAATTCACAAGACAGAGAGCTGGATAAGCCACAGTTACCATAGAAACATAGGCCGACGGCCCTATCCCAACAAACGTTTCCCCCGGCGACCAACCGGAAGGTGCCTCCCCCTGCATCTTTGGGCTTGTTCTTCTGCGTCGCGGACAGTGCTGCTGTGGGGGGCGTCGGGCCCCGTGCCCCCAGAAATGTGCTCGACTTCACCAGGGGAACTGTGGGAGGACAGAAAGTGGGGGGCACGGTAATGAGCGCTTCAGTCATTTCCATAACTGGTTACTTTGGAAGACCGAATAAAGATGGCCGAGCTGGAGCCAAGCAAACAGCGCCAGCTTGAACCACAGTGTAATTAATTGCATAAAAGCACAGGTGTCAGAGAGCGGGCCTGGAGTCTCTCTGGACTGCGGCAGTTTTTGCTCTCAGTGCTCCATCGCTTCCCGGTTGTCATAATGATGCATGAGCACAGCGGCCGTGGGAACGGGCTAGAAGCAGCACCTCACACATCACCGTCTCTCCTGAGAGCAGGTAGCTGTCCAGCACATAAAGGCCACATTACGTCCCCTGAGCCACAGAGCCGGGCTCACCGAGGTCTGCTCGACCCAGCCCAGCTCCCGAGAAACAGGAGGAGGGCCTGTGGGGGAGTGGCTACTTCCATTTGACAAGTGACTTTATGATCATGAGCAAAAGCTCCTTTCTTCTCCTACATTAGAGTGTGAGCAAGGGACTTCTGGGCCAGCAGGATACATTAAGCAACCTCACAACATTTATAATATCCCTATGTAATTATATTTTCTGTATGAACTACGATGGTTGCATCGGTACTGAATATGTACAGGCTTTTTCCTGTCATTACTGCCTAAACAATACAGTATAACTATTTACACAGCATTTACTCTAGATTAAGCATTATAAGTAATCTAGAGATGACGCAGGAGGATGTGCATAGGTTATATGCAAAAAGTACACCGTTTTATATAAGAGACTGTCGTATGCTGATATCTGACATTTTTGTGAACAGGCTACCCAACTTAACATTTAAAAGTCACACATTTTCAGGTTCTCTGTCAAACTGATAAATTTAATCATTCCATAGATAAGGGATCAGGATTCCGCTGCTCATTTTTGCACACATTTTGTGGGTGTGATACCAGCTATATGCTTATCCAGTGGCAGGAGGTGAGCTTCCCCAGGAGCTTGGCGTGACATGCAGACGGGGTTTATAAGCGCGCAGAGGGCAAACACACACGCTGACCTGTCTGCAGCGGCTTCACTTGCACCTGCGGCTGACCCAGCACGATCCGGCTGTTGGGGTGCCGCAGGGTCACCATGGGAGTCTGGGTAAGGGTGACCTGTGGGGGGCGCACAATCGCAGTCTGCTGCTGCTGCTGGGATTGGTGCAGAACCTGCAGCGGCGAGATAAGACTCACGATCGATCACAGGGACACAAACACACCTCATCAGGTGGCAGTAAAAAAAAAACAAAAAAACATATATTTAGGGAATTAACCATTTGAAACAAACAGCAGTATCAATCTGTCAGCCACATATACAGCTACATGGAAGACACCCAGGACACCCTGTGTGATATGCTAAGATATGCTAAGCTGCGTAGAGCGTAGCTTATTCATCTGCAGGTTGCCCTCTGCATTCAGGTAGCCAGTGGCTGATGGAAAGGCACACAGCACAAGCCTGACAACCGACTCTGATTCTTCCCTGCCAAGCCAGCTAGAACAGCACACGCTGGGGATCCAAAACAGTCATAAAAAGCAGATTTCGTCTGACCTAATGGCACAGGGTCAATTTGAAAGCAAACATCTCAAGCCCATCTGTGACAGCGAGCTGAACAGACCAAAGGATTATGGGTGGAGATGGGGAAAGACAGGGGCTTTACCCCCATTGCAGAGACGACCAGACTCGCCCATCCCTACTCAAGCTGCGATCGGCAACCGAGCAGTTACCAGCGAGGCGGCCTGGCCGGGCTTGGGGTGGCCAGCTTGGGCCAGGCTGATGACGGGCTGGTGTAGGGTGCTGGTCGCCGTGGCAACGCCGGCGGGGGTGACTGCTGCAGGCCGCTGGGCAGTGCTGCCCACAACCACAGTGGTGAGGGAGGTGGTGCTGGCGGGGGCCGTCTGCTGGAGCTGGCTTTGCTGGATGAAGGCCGCAGAGTCAGGGGTCATGGCCCGGAGGGTGGGGAGGCTCCTCTGTCGGGGGAGAGGGAGCATGGCAGTTTATCTGGCACTGACCCGTCAGTAAGGCCTGGCTTATAAGTGGGGAGAAACAATCCCAAAATAACACTGCCTTTCAATACTGGGTCAAAACTCTGCCGTGTCTCTTCTTGTCATACATGAAATGCAATACTGTGTTTATACAAGACATGTAAAACTTCACCGTAAGTACCTGACCTCTGAACTGATCCTAACCTCACCAAAGAGCTAACTGACCATGATGGTTTATACTTTATAATTACACAATGCATTACCTTTAAGAAAGGCACAAGGTATGGTTGTGGGGAAGAATTGAGCTCCCGATATAATCTGCTGGTAAAATCTTCTGCCTCAATTTTTCCTTCCTAGAAAACAAAATATAAATATTAAACAGCAGTATCCACTAGAAAGGGTCGACGGAACAGAATGCATGCTAAAAAATGCGGTCCCTCGTTTCCGCCGGAGACACCTACCAGGAGATTTTTCACGAGCTCCTTCACATTGGCCGCCGTCTCCGATGACTGTTTCCCACTAGAGGCGAGTTTTATCAATGTGGAGAGGAAGTTCTTGCACTTCTTCACATTTTCCATGGTTTCCTATCCAAACAGAAGCAGCAGTGTTGGATCCTGACTTGCATATTCAATGCCATCGCCTAGCGTCCACCTCGTGCATCATCTGGATACATATGTCTGCATGACCTAAGAAGGCTTCCCGCCTCCCCTCATACACTGCAGTGACGGCGGGGCCCGGTGTCCCAGTGACCGTCCTCTGGGCTACACCTGGACGCTTACATTAGGGTCAAAGCATAGCAGTGCAAGCGATTTAAATTGTGATTTATAACCTTTTCAGTACTAATTTGTCTGCATCACTTCTTATTTTTTTTTCCCAATGAAAAGTGAATTATCTGATATCAGACATTAAGGGGCAATTGCTAAAGATTAAAAAAAAAAAAAACCACAAAGGATTAGTTATTTCAGCTGTGACCGAAGCCTGTAAGAAAAACAGCTGGCCACTTGAAGACTGTGCAGAGAAAGCAGACACAGTGAGCCTGAAACACAATCCGCACAGTCGCTGCGCAGCTCTCTGTGCAGAGGGTACAATGCACAGCTACGCAGAACGGCCTTCAAAAGTGACGATAAGTCTGGCTCTCGCCAACTTCGACACCCACGACAGGACGGGCACTCCGGTTTTGGGAACACATTACATTTCAAATGGGGGGGGGGTTAGCACAAGACTTAGAATAAGAGACAGAGAAATACCCCAAAGACAGAACAAAGACTCCACCTCCAAACAGAAGTTCAGCATGAGAGTCACTCACCTGCAGCACGGGAGGCCGCTGCAGGGTGGTAGTGGCCTGCACTGAAGCCTGGACACCTGAGGCTTGTTTGATGATGGTGGTAGGAGCTACCTGCCTAGCCAAGATGGGAGTGCCGGGCGCCTAGACATGGGGACGAGCGAGGGACACCGGTCATGCCTCATGCCTCCACAAAGGGCTCGAGGACTCTTAGCTAATAGGCCACTCTAATCACTTGATTCCACACCTCTCATCTTACAACATCCTGATGGTTTTTGGATACAAGGAGTTTGCGGCTAGTGAGTGAGAAGCAGACTGTGCGCACACAGTGAACCAGCAATCACAGTCAGGACTACACACCACGTCGCGTGTCATGCACATGCTAATTTACTTTTAACTGCTTTTGAGTTTATAAGTATTGCAATCTTCATCGCAAAAAATCACACTGGAAATGTTCCTATTTCGTGCAGCCATACAGAAAAGGCAAATCACTTTATCGTACCCATGTAGAGTGCCTGTTTGTGCACGTCACAAATAAAACTTGGAACTTGCTGCTCAGAGGGAAATGTAAGTGTTGTAGCCCCCAAAGATGGGCTGACCTGGACTGAGGTGATCTGGACCGGGGGGGTGCTGGTAGGCGTGGCGGGCCGGGGGGCCATGGCACTCTGGGACTGGGACTGCGCCTGCATCTGGGCCAGCGTCTGCTGGTGGATCATCAGAAGCTGGCCGCTGTCACTGCGCACCAGGACCATGCCTGCAGAATGCGGCGGGCAGAGGGTCACACACAACACAAGGGCAGCGCAGCAAGACCCCACATTAAAGTGGGGGGAAAATTATATGCAGAGAACTGCTTCCTAATCTGAGACAATCTAACTGAAAATTACTGCTGTGATCCACCCAATAATAAATCATATGGTTTCCACACCAGGAAGACATTAAATAATGCAGCGAATGTGTAAGCAGCTCGTTTCAGTAACATCCACAAATGTACTACAGTTCAGGAATATTTATCAAATGTACAGACTATAACACACCCTACAAGTAGCGAGATGTTATTGAAAGTGGGGTTAGAATAGACACATTAAAGCAGGGGGGGGGGAATACGCAGAATAACAGTCCTTGCCATTTCCCCCTTGTTTACCAGAAAAGAGTCAAACATCAGGAAACTTTTAAAGGGACACTTTGCGGGGCTTTGGGCTCCCGCCGGCCTGCCACGGCACACGTGGCTCCGGAATAGCGCTGCGCGGCTCTGCAGCTGCAGCACCGGCCTGCGGCGGCACACGTGCATGTCGCACCCAGGGATGGCGCTCGGGATACAGGAGGCGCGGATCGCCAGGGCGCGGCGGCAGTACCTGGCGGCAGCTGGATGTTCTGGATGTTGGGCTGACTCGGGGCCGCCTGGGAGAGCCGGGGAGCCAGCACGGGCGGCGCGATGCCCCGTATCCCGGCCGGGCTGGAAGGCGTGGGAGCCCTGCTGCCGGCCTGCAGAGCGGGACTCCGGGCGATCGGAGCAGGCTGGGCGGCTTGGCCAAGAGTCAGGCCGCCGGCGCCGGGAGCGAGCCCCTGAGGTACGGCTTGCGTGACAGTCTTAGGCGCCTCCGCCTTGGCGAGCTGGGCGCCCGCGGGTACGGACACCGTGACTGGCTGCGGGGCGGCGCTGCCCCCGTTCGGCGTGGCGGCCGATCCCGCCGCTTGCATAGGCGGCCGCAGCAGCGCGACCGCGGGCGCCGTGCTCAGTGCCAGCGCCGGGGGCGCGATCGCCGCGGAAGCGACAGTGTTCTGGGTGTTCATGAAGGCCGCCTTGATGACGGTGCCGGAGGCGGCCGGCGGCGCCGCGCTCCCCCTCGCCGCCGCTCCCGCTCCGTGGTTGACAGCCGCGCCGGTGGGCGCCGCGCTCTCCGACTCCGGCGTCCCGGCGAAAGCCGCCGCGCTTCCCGAACCGTGCGAGTTACTGACGCCGCTCCCATTCAAAGTGTGCAGCGCCGGCGCGCCGCTCTTGCCCCCGGCACTGACAGCCACAGTCCTGCCCTGGCCGAGCGCCGCCGGCGGCTCGCTGTCAGCCGCCGCCGCCGCATCCATAGCCGAGCCCGGGGAGCTCGTATTACTAATAACACCTCCCGGCACTCCAGCGCCTGTGTTTTTTCAAAGGAAACAAACGGAAAGCGGGGGTGATGGAAAGCCGAAGTGCGACGGACGGCGCCCGGGCGCCGAGCCCCGCTCCGGCCGGCCCTAGCGCGGCGCCGAGCGCCCGGAGCGGCGCCTACAGCCCCAGCCAGCGAGCCGGATTACCTGCGTCTGCCGCCTCCTGCGCGACTCCCGCTTTGCTCTCCTGGACATTAGTATTAGGTCGCGGCCCGAAACCGGCAACGTGCTTCGCCAAAGCCGGGCCCCTCGCCTCCGAGTTCGCGTGACCCGAGCCCGCAAGCTCGGACTCGAGAGATCCCACGAGATCGCTCACTACTTTCTCATCCACCTCGGTGTGAAAGAAAACCTCATCCAGCAGATCGGAGCCTGCCGCCATCTTCAGTCTGTTGTGTTGGGGGGGGGGGGGGGGGGGGGGGGGGTAAACCGGGGCGCGGGGGGGGGGGGGGGGGGACGAAAAAGGGGGGGGGGGCGCTGGGGGGGGGGTGCTGCCGGAGGAAAGGGGGGGGAGGA
>JAODKM010000118.1:12235475-12248774 GCA_026780845.1 Petrocephalus sullivani | reverse complement strand
CGCCGTGCGGCGACGCCGGGTGACCGTCGTCTGCGGGGGGGGGGGGGGGGGTGGGGGGGGGGGGGGGGGGGGGGGGGGGGGGGGGGGGGGGGGGGGGTGTAGTACTACGCATGCGCATTAGGGGTGGCGCGTCACCAAAAAGGGATCCCGGAGCTTTCGATTGGTTGCTTACAGATTTAAAGGGTGGGACAAATGGCTACCAGCGTCATTATCGAGTGAGTGGAGGATGATGCAGCACCGTGAAGGAGATATCTGATGGGGATGGAATTGAAATAATGTATAAATGATCGTAGCGTCTGTAGTTCCTAACATGTCACTACATAACGAGCGAGGAACTGTTCGTTGTAACGTTTTCGGACGCATAATGCTGGTTTGGATGAAGTGGACCTTGATTAAATCCGTCCGATGCACTGCTTTGGTGCCCCGATGTTTTGTATTTTTATTCCAAGATGGCCGCGGTGTTTTGTTCAGTAGTAAGTCTCGGCGCCATTGACCGGAGGCACACGAGGGCGCCACCGAACGGCCAACGCGAGTATTGCGCGATGTCTCCCTGAAACACTATCTGCACAAATACTATGCCAATGGGCGCCGCTGTTACTTTCTCTGAATTTTTTGTGTGTTCATGAAGAATTATCCCATCTTTGCACTTACCTTCTGTCATCTTGTAATTAAGTAAGTAATAATGATATGGTAAATGTGCAAAAAAGGAAAAAAATTATAATAAAAAAAAATCATCTGTCATCTGTAACGGCTTGTCTTATCCATGGCCATGGGGTGTCTGGAGCCTATAGTTACAAGGCAGGAAAAAGGATGAGGTGCCAACCCATCACAGGGCACTAGGCACCATAAACAGGGGGAAAGTTCAAAGGAGCCCCAACTGATAATATCCAAGTGAAAGAAAGAATGAACAACAGTCCTGAAAAATCATCCATTTTCTGCTGCTTATGCGAGGTCCTTCTCCTGGCTCCTTTTGATGCCAAGGAGCAGAGGCTATACTTTGAGCCCCTCTCCAATGCCAAATATTCACCAAATACTCAGCAAACCGCCCCAGTACATGCTGCAGGTCACAGCCCGAAGACACCAACAAGACCACGTCATCTGCAAAGAGCAAAGACGCAATCCTGAGATCACCAAACTGGGCCCTGTCTGTCCTTTGGCTATACCTATTAATTGTGTCCATAATAGTTATGAACAGAATCAGTGACAAAGAACAGCCCTGGCAGAATACATGCGTAAATGTGCAGCAAACCAAGGTTCTGCTGTTTGAAGGCAAGTCCACAGATAGGAAAGCTATAATCTCCACACTACACTCTGAGGGGCTGCAGCTCAGCCCGTAACTTACTGTTGGTGTCATATTAGATACAAGCCTCTCATTCGTTTCAAAGGCGTGCTTCCTGCAGCTATGCAACATCGCCAAACTATGACGATTCCTTAATATTGAAGAAACTGAGAAATAGATAGAAGCCTTTGTATATAGCAGGCTAGAGTACGGTAATGCTCTGTTATCTGGGAGCATACACCACACATTACACTCCTTGCAGCATGTTCAAAATGCAGCAGCTCAAGTTGTCACCTGCAGCAGGAAGTTTGGACACATAACCCCTGCCCTTAGTTCCCTGCACTGGCTTCCTTTAAGGTTCAGGACTGATTTTAAAGTTCTTCTACTTACACATAAGGCACTTAAAGACTTGCCTGTATAACAGAAGTTTTGTAAACTTCAAGTTTACAAGCTGCATCGTCCACTCAGAACACAGAATGCAGGTGTCCTTTTCGTTACACATATAAATAAAGTGACAGTTGGCAGTAAAGCATTTTGCTACAGGGTCCCAATATTGTGGAAGGGTTTGCCAGCCCATGTTCAGGATGCTGAATCAGTCTCAGTCTTTAAATTTCAACTGAAGACCTGTTGCTTCAGTTTAGCTTACCCACAACCTAACACATAACACTGTAACCATTTTTTAATCTACTATGCTTGTCCATTAAGATCTAATCGATGAGGTGACAGCCGCGGTGCGACAGGCTCAGGCTCAAGCAGGTAGAAAGTGACGCTGCGAGCGAGCAATTCTAATCTCATATTGTCTCACAGCAACATTAAAATAGTGTATATTAGTGTACAATGTTTTCTGTTAATACTTTATTTTATTAAGTGTCAATTTTATTTATTAAACATTTAATATTCAGTTTTATTACAAATAATTGAACACACAGTTCCATTAAAAAGGGGGAAATACAAATTTTTTGACATATTTGAACATCTAAAAAAAAGTAATGCAATAGCTACATTTAAATTCTTTGGACACCTCATCGATGAGGGTACAGCCACGGTACAATAGGCTACGACCACAGCCACTACACCCCAGCTGTGCCCAGCCGCCTCACTTAAGAATGTATTTTAGAAAACTATTTAGGCAAGAAATATCCTCCCTGCTCCCGCAGGTAGAAAGTGTTGGGCACGTTACTTTAAAAATTAATTAGAATTCATCCGTCTACGTTATGCTGTCACTTATCATTCCACGCCCCGCTCAGCAGACACCACGCCCCTACGCCAAATCAGCGCCAAAATTAAGTCCGAAACTGGAAAAAAGACCTGAATCTGACAACAAAAAATCTGAAACTGAAAAAAATAAGACCTGAAATATATATTAACGTGAAACATGAAAATAAAACATTTAATTTTTAAACCGAAAAAAAATTCAAACACGTATTTTTTGTTTGAATACATCGATCGTTGTACTTTTTAAAGTTCAACAGCTAAACTTGAACTTTCAGTTTCAGATCTTTTTTATTTTTTTCAATAACGAAACTCTTGACTCTAATTTAGCTCCATAATGCAGCACAGCAAATTTGGGTGGTCATTGCATTTCGGTGTGATGTGGTACGATTTCTTCGTTTAATTGTATGTAATGCAAACCCTTCTAATTGTTTTTCTGAATGGTAGTTAAATAAGAAGCAAAGCAATGGAATGACGCTTTTGCTTTTCATCATGTCACGCTCTCTTCGCGACACTCACTGAAAAGCAATGCCCGTTATACACTGCCTTTCCACATGGCACGCTTTCTGCTTTCTGTCGATTGTTTCCCCGCGTATGCCGAAGTCCTGTTTGCATCCCAAGGTGGCACGAATTCCGCTCCATACCAGCAAGCTCGTCCACACAGGACCGCAAACCGCATCCTGATATTTAGGTAAATTTAAGCAGTCCAGAAGTAACAAAAATTCTGCTGTTACACAGCATTGCGATACGCCCAAACCACCAAATAATGGAGTGCATACACCAAGAATCCCGGGAGATTTATTAAAACAACGATTCACTTGTACATTGTCAAATACATAGTATCCGCGCGCAGATCGACATCCTCGTTAATTAAATGGGACGTCTAATGTAACGTAATGGTCGATATTTACTAGTGGTGAATGTTAATTTTGCCCACCGCTGTTTCCTTTAAACAAATCTGCACACAACATAATTTCGGTGGTTATGGAGGATGTAGGACGACAGCAAACAGAGCAGGCGTCCCAAGCAGCGCTCCATTGGGGAGCGTGTTTAAAATGTTAATTAGCGGACGGGGTCGCACCTGTTTGCGTGCGGCGCCTATAAAGTAGCCGGCGCCTCCTCCTTTCTGCTGATGCGCTTTAAAGTCTGTAACAAATATCTGTAATATTAGCGCTAAGATCGCCGTAATTATGAGTACTGGGACGCCTTATATAGGGAGTAAAATAAGCTTAATATCTAAAGCACAGATTCGCTATGAGGGCATCTTGTACACAATTGATACGGATAATTCGACAGTGGCCTTGGCTAAGGGTGAGTGCCGCTTGTTAACCGGTTATATATTTATCTACAATATGAGTGTCTGCTTACGGCTAGTCTCAATTTAGTTGTTTCTTTACATAGCGTTAGAGTTTCTTTAGGCGTCTGTGTTCGGTTAAATAAAATTAAAAACTATTCATCCAAGCCAGTATTGCCAAATCTCACGCATCTGGCGGGACACTCGCACTTTCAGACGCTCCCGCAAAAACCTATATTATTCCATAATGAACACAAAACTGGCTATAGCAAATGCCTTGAGGTAGTCTGCAAGCCCGACGGACTATTTACGAGGCAATGAAACTCATTCATGCGTGCGCAGACTCGTCTTGAATTGAAAATCACGCCAGCCAGCTGACCGAAGTCGGCAATCCTGCCAAGCACATGGGCTCTCCCTTAACATTCATTTTCCATAGTGAGATCCTTCGGTACTGAAGGGCGTCCCACTGAGAGGCCGGTTCCGCCGAGAGACGAAGTTTATGAATACATCATCTTCCGAGGAAGCGATATAAAAGACATCACGGTTTGTGAGCCCCCGAAACTCCTCCACGGCTTGCCTCATGACCCAGCTATCGTTCAGGTATACGTGCAATACCGATCCGTTACGCGTTATTCATGAGCATTTCATTACGGATGGTAAAAGCCGCTCGGCAATCGGTCTGTCCTAAGTCTTCCCTTAGCAATGCGTCAGCCGCTTACCAGCCCCAGGCGTCCTACAGCCCCTATAGGAGCATGATGCCGCCCTACAGTCAGCTAGCCGCCAGCACTTTACTCAATCAACAATATGCAGCAGCTTTGAGTCTGGGTAAGCTGCAGTGTTTTTGCTTGCTTAATGTGTAGTCAAGTTGCCTTTGCATTCCCCCCCATTTTTGGTCTTGAAGTAATGTCTAAAGGGGGAAAATACCTTTTTAAATCTGGAGATGGCTTAATATTTTGGTCCAGGTGGTGGCACTCATTACACAGGTTACAAAGCTGATGTTTTGTATCAAGGCTAAAAGAGGTCTTGTGCTGAAGCAGAAGTTGCATGGGGGGGGGTGTAGCATGAACATGGTATGGTTTGACTAAAGCACCGATTTGGGGTTTTAGGAGCAGGCCTTCACGGTCTCCCAGTGAGAAGAGGTCCTATGGTAGAGCAAGCTGTGCAGACTTTGCCGGCTGAGAGCTCTGGGCAGAAGGTCCAGCCTTCTGCTCAGCAGCAGGACCATGAACCTGCTGGTCCCCCTCAGCAGCAGGACCGCTCTCTGGCCCAGAGGAGGCCCAACAGTAAGTTCAATAAGCCCCACCAAGCTCCAAACTGGGGGGGGGGGGAATCTTGCAGTAATGCACATTATCCCCAAAGGCATGGCTGTCATAAGCCTCTAACACTGCCTATATTGCTATTGTTTTGTGATGTGTGTTTTGAATCCTGGAATTACTTTTGAAGGTCAGATGCAGCGTGACCTTCAAGGAACTCGAGGGCAGAGCAATGAGAACAACCGAAGACCTCAGAGACGCCGACAAGGTTAATGGTGCCCCTTCCCACCCACCCCCTTTGGCTCCATGTTGGGGTTCTGGACTAAGAAATGACAACATGCTTCAAATTTCAGTTGGGGTGGGGGGGGGGAGGATACATTTTGTTTACTGCACACAGTAATGGTCTTTACCCCGAGCATTTAAATATCCTGTTTTTAAGTGGTCAGATTAGTATGTGGAAGATTCACTTCCCCTCTCCTGAGTTCAGTTTGTTTGCATGGAATTAGGTGTAGCTTTGATCAGATGTCATGTAGGTGTTGCCAGCATTCTGTGTGGTATAAGAATTAAAATTGTAGGACCAGCATTGAATGGCTGGTTTGTACATGTCCCTGCTGAAACAGGAGCTAGGCGTCCTAGAAACCGTGGGAGGGGGCAGATCATTGTGGAAAGCTCAAAGCCCAGCACTCTTCAGTTTGAGTCAGACTTTGATTTTGAAACTGCAAATGCCCAATTCAACAAAGAAGAACTTGAAAAGGAATTGCAGGACAAGGAGGCTGTCAAAGGTACATGTTTGACCTTTAGCCACTCAAGGGTATTTGTTTGTAAAATGATCACTAAATCATTATCAGACAACTTGTCTTTCCAACCAGAATTGGAGGAAAAAATGGACTCTGGGGTTGACACTCAGAACAGTGAAGGCACAGTGGAAGAGGACCCACTTGGGCCCAAGTGCTACTACAACAAAGCAAAATGCTTCTATGACAACATTTCATCAGAGCTGAAGTCCAGGTTGTCGTTTTTTATATAAAGTGGCACCCAATTCATTGATTTGAATGTTGGCCCTAACTCTTAGCTGGGGTCAATCAATTTTAAAATGCTGGTATTTTGCAGTAAAACGCATTTCTCCCTCAGGAGGACCACCTGGGCTGAAGAGAGGAAGCTGAATGTGGAGACCTTTGGCGTCCCCGGCAGGTTCCTCAGGGGTAGGGGGTTCCGTGGGGCCTTTAGGGGAAGGAGGGGACGAGGCATTTCCCCACGAGGCCAGTCTGTGCCGAAAGTAGGCAGTGGAAGGCTGTAAAGGTTGGTGAGATTCTTCCTAACGGGCCTGTTCAAACATGGCTCCACACTAATTCCAGGTGTCTGTTGCAGGTTCCTTTTGCTCATCAGTGGGTGACCGAATGTTCTAGCAAGAAATGATTTGAACCTTTTTTTGGGGGGGTGTGACAGACTGAGGAACTTGAAGTTTATTTTTGAAAGTGTTTTTTTTTTTTTTTTTTCCTTTCTCTCCCCTTAAGGGGAAACCTTGTATATGATATGAATTTACGATTTTCTTTACAGTAGCTTGTATGGTATTTGAGGAAAGGGGGTAAAGTCAGCTTTGGATAGTATTTACTGATCCTTTTCTGTATGTATATAGAATTATGTATGCGGTGCAATAGACTTTATCCATTGTCATAAGTCCTTCCCTATGTGTATGGACAAGTGCTGATGCAAAATAATTTTGTGAAATTTATTTGATCAGTTGCCAATAAAAATGAATAACTGTTTTGGTTTGGCCCAATCTGCCCTGTTCTACAATGGAGCAGAGATGAGGCGGTGTATGAAAAGCATTGGCTGCAATGATCTGCACAGAATGCCTGGTCACAAAAGATGTTGGACTTTAATGATTTTAAAGGCACTTCAGCTCTCCAAGTACAGTTGTAAGCTATGCTTTCTTCTTTTTCTTCTCACTTTCTTCCTTTTCTTTCTCAATCTCTGAGACGAGGAGCTCTATTTCTTCTGGGCTCAGTAGCTGTCAAACATTTCAAACTAGTTGGCCTATATCCATTTACAATCTTGCCATTAAGTGTAATTCATGCCAAGTTTTTTTATTTATTTTATATATATATATGGGCTCCTTACTGTAGGACTTGCAGCTAAGCTAGCATTATATACGATTTCTTCAAGGTCAAAAAATGAGACTGATTTCCACAAACCTTCAGTGGTTCATTGCGCTTCATGACTGCGAGCTCAATGTTCTTGCCTCCAGACTGTACAACCTGGACAAAATGTGGGAACTGTAGTATCAGGCAGATGTAAACTGTATGTACAAGTGTTGGTCAACAAAGCTTATATGTATTTGGTACTGAAATGTTCTTTTGAATTTACTTATGAGCTGAGCAAGCTGTATCTGTTTGTACTGAACGGTAACATTTGCTTTGATGGCTATCACAGTTAACGCATTTCACCCTTAAAATGGCAGTTACCTCCAGTAGTGCTTTGATGGCCAGCTTTATGGCTTCTTCATCTGACTCCATGTCTTCCTCCTGGTAGTTCTTTTCTAGAAATTCTCGTACAGTTTTTGCAGATCTGCCAATGGCATTGGCCTATAAAACAGCATAAGGGCAAAGTGAATACTGCTGTAAAGTCTCATCTATGACACAGCTCAGCAGAAGGTGCTACACCATTTTCAGTTTAGGAAGGCATTTGAATATGTTCAGTGTGGTGTTTCGTAGGGATGCACCGATTTTATGGGGAACTGTAGACCGATATCCGATTGTTTTTCATGTTTGTCTGCCGATTTAAACACACTTGTAATGTGGAAAAATGAACTACCACTGGATTAGACATAGTAGATTGTAACTTTTTTTTTTTTTCCTGGCAGACAAGATTTCTCCTAAAACACCTGTACAAAAATGGGCTGGTCACAGCCTTAAACACTTTCATTTGGTAATTTAAAAACTATTTTAGATAAACCTGGAAGTTCTGGTTAAGAACATAAGATGTTACTGGAAAAGGTATTGCAAACTCCATGCTTTGTCGTGCTCGCTGACTTTGGGGGAAAAAACTTCCACGCTGCGGACATTTTAACTGGGCTGTGCTTTTCCTTTGCATAAACGCCGCCTTTCCAACATACACTTGGTGTGTCATCAAATACCGGCTGGAAATATCAGGCAAATCTAAGCATTGGGGCAAAGCATTTTATAAAAAGCAATTATCTGCTGATACGATTCTGAGGTCGTGCATCCCTAGTATTTTGTGCTTGGGCAAAAGTCCCGCAGTACGGTACGAAATCTGCTGCATTTACCACAGCTAGCTGCCATGTACGTGTGCTATGGAAGCCCCAACACACAGGCCTTGGCCAAACATGATACTTGGGGCCTACCTTCCATGCATGATATGTCCCAGAGGGGTCTGTCTGGTACAGCTTTGGCATCCCATCAAAGTCAAAGCCCATGATGAGGGCAGAGATGCCAAAAGGTCTACGGCCATTGCTTTGAGTGTATCGCTTAAAGGGGGAAAAAATGGGCATGGAGGTTAGGTTAATACAGACAGGATGACTTTGCTGTTTCATTCTGGAAAAAAAGGCTTTTACCCTTTATCTTCCATGCCACCTTCACTGTGTTAACCATGGGCCATAGGATTACGTCAAAAGGGAGTACGTTACCCAAAAGCAGAGCTGCAATGTTAGTAATTTACATAGATGGCACAAGTGATGCAAGCCACAAGGTGCCAACTATGTAAGTTGCTAACGGGAGCCTTTGGGAAATGGGAGGCAAAAAAATCCTCTTCCCCCCCTAATGGTGATAAGAACCTGTTTGATGCTGGAAATGAAGCGCGTTATGTACTCCACAGTCACAGGGTCCTCCACAGTTAGTCTGTGGCTTTGGCACTCCACTCTTGCCCTGTTGATGACAATTCTGGCATCTGCTGTGAGTCCTGGGGAGAGCACAACATTGAATGCTATCATTTAACGTGAAACTGCAACCATGTTTAAAGTAGTAATATAGGAATATGAATGGATTTTTTTTCTGGGGGGGGGGTGGATAGAAGGAACTGTAGATGGATTGTGTGCATGTCCTTTGGCCCATGTACAAGGAAACTGGCTCAGATTCAGTTCACCTGCGAAAGCCATGAAGACGTTGTCGTCCAGGGCACAGATTTTGCGCACTGTCCTGTCATCTTGGAGTTTTGCCACCGATTTCTTCTCCACACCAAGTACGACGATATTTTTGCCCCTTACGCCAACCTAAGATATTACAGAATGATATTACATCTGCACACTTCAATATGATTGTCCAATTTTGTTTAAATGTGTTAGTCCTATACAGTGCTTTATATATGACTCAAAAATAGGATATGGCCAGAAACGAAGTGGTATAGCTGCACTGGGTGGTGATAATTTATAAACTATGCCATCTCTAATCTTAACTGAACTGCTGTACAGGGTTTCCAGCTTTGGTCAGCTGGAGATTATCACAAGTCTGCACCAGTTTACTTGTATGAACAGGGTTTGGAAACTACCCCATTAACGCCTTCGGTGTAGTTAATTCGAAGTTTATAATGGAATAATATAGATTTGTCGTAAGATTGTTTTTTTTTTTGCGTGTCTGAAAGCGCGAGTACCCCTTCAGATGCGTGAGAGCCGGCAGCCCCGGCTACATATTAATACTAATTTCGCTCTGTGTGTGCTGCACTGACCACATCCTACTGCACAACGCGGAAATAACGTGAGAAATGCATTGCGCCTGGTATTCATCTGCTCACCAGTTACACCAGCTGCAAAGCACAGAATGCGATGCTTGCCCCCTTCAGGTGGGCACTCGCCAAAAGGCATTAAAGCATTAGAAACGCGGCCAGCCAAGCGGCAGAAGCGGCTTTCCCCCCCACGAGGCCGCCGCCGTCCGTGCGCACTCACCGCCGTCGATCCCTTCTTCACAGCCTCCTGCGCGTATTCCACCTGGAACAGGTGCCCGTCCGGCGAAAAGACGGTGATGGCTCGGTCGTAACTCATCTTCCCTGGCAGGGAGGAACCGCGTTCGAACGAGCAGAGTCACTTTCCCGTGCGATCCGTGCGAAGAAGCCGCCCGGGCGCCTTCAATAACAAAAGCGAAAGTAAATCGGAGCACAAAAGCGCAGATTCACGGCGCCGCGCCGCTTCCGGGGATGTACAGCGTGGCCAATGCGGGCGCGGGTGCTGCGTGCGGCGGGCGGCACTGCATGGGCGGCACTGCATGGGCGCCGGGAAGCCGCCGTATTCCCCGCTCCGAATAAAAATGGATATCTGCAGCCCTACTACAGTACAGTAGTAGAGCGGGGTCGTACCAAGGACAGTGACGGGGGTGTCGTGACTTCTTAAGGGAAGGGGCTCTCTTTGGCATCACCAGCCGCATGAAAATCTGGGTGCTGCCATGCAATGGAACGAAAAACGATATTGACTTTATACAGCTGTTACATATATTTAAGATTACTTTAGAGCTTACATTGGACCAGTCCACATTTGACCGAACACACCCCCCTTTTTGCGCTCGAATAACGGGAACCCTAAATCCGTAATAGGAGGTAGCTAGAATTAAATATTAGGTAGTATAATAGAAAATAGGTTTACTGTATATCGCAAATCAAGACAATGTCTGTCGCGTTTGCTTCGGCTCGGCCAAGGAGTAAAGGGGAGGTGACACAGCAAACTATACAAAAGGTAACAGTATCAGACGTAAGCGTTTTAATTTTAGAAGAGGTTACGCTGGTTGGTTAGTGTGATGCGTGTTGTAAGGGAGATGCAGTGATCCTGTGTCAATGGCAGCTTCGAAATTTATTATTGCGAGTGAAAGAAGGAAAGTACTACAAAGCCAGGTGATGGGCATTGTGGAGTGTGCGCGGGTTAAGAAGCAGGTAACCTTTGCTCTGCATGCAGTGGGAAAATGTAACCTGCAACGCTATTAACATTTGCATCTTTGGCATGCATTCCACGTTAGTGAACTATTTAAAGCATTAATAATGCCTGTTGTATTTCACAGCACATGCACGCTTATTTTTTTATTGTACGTAGCCGATCTGTCGCTGTTAGTGTTGATACACTGCAGGCTATTTGCACATGCTACTTTGAATTTGGCTGCAGCAGACACACATCAAGTCATCTGTCCATAAGAATAATTTTGTTTTAAACATTTAAAATAAAAAGGCAGCATAAAAGCTGTTATGGGGCAAGTCAAGATGGTGAAAGTGGCTGCTGGCTGCGTGTAGTTAATAGAGAGTGATGAGGCTGGACGACTGCCCGTCACGCTCGGTGATAATGGAAGGTGTGTGTCGCACATTATTAGGATGCTGCACTGTATCACTCTGCCAATATCCACACCTTTGTTCATCTTCTCACAGACGACAACAATAATAAAAAAAAATCAACAGCAAGACGCTGCCCATCTCTACGTGCCGATTTCAGTGAATATCTGACCCGCAGATGACGGGCACACGTGAGCTCGGCGCGTCTGGCTGTAACGGGCTTTTATACGGGAAAGGGGTCGTTTTTGTGTGATCGCAAATGAAAAAGGCACTAGAGACGGAGGCAAAAGTCAGAAAAACGCCGGAATACTGACTTCGCTCAGAGCTGCCCTCGCCAGCTTAGAGGGACCAGGCAAATGAATTGACCCATTTTTTTTCGGAGTACGGATGATGAAGTATAACTGCCCTTTTCACGGACTATTAAACGCTTTTCGCCTCTTCATTCCTCTGCGCTATGGACTGGTGTTTTTCACCTGTCCAGTTTTTTTTGTCTGTGCAATAAGAATAACAATGACGTAGCTATTTTTTTCATATATACCATCATAGTAACAGATTATAAAATCCTGATGATGGTCCTCACACAGTCATTTTCTCTTCAAGATGCTTGATGAAAACCATCACCTGATACAATGTATTATGGACTACCAAAGTAAAGGCAAAACAGCAGAATGCACTCAGTAAGTATATTTAATTATTGGTAAAATGCATCACAATCATTAATGTCCTATTGTAATGTGCTTCAGAGAGACTTTAAACACGTATGTATTTGAGTTCTCATAATTGACCAGCTTCACATTATCTGTATAAGTTAAACCAACTTTTTTTTTTTGCTGAAGTGGTATCCTATATTTTCTCAGGTATCAGCAGATATTACACAGAAACCTGGTCTATCTTGCTACAATAGCAGATTCAAATCAAAACATGCAGTCATTGTTGCCTGCTGTAAGTACTGTGCGTGATGCTCGGCGCGTGTGCGTGTGCGTGTGCATGTGCATGTGCGTGTGCATGAATCAGCGGCCAGCGCCAGAGCCCCCTGCTGGAATTTCCTGTGCATTACCTGAGTCACTGAATAAATGTTACCATCAGGCACATGTTCCGTCACAGCTGAACACACACTGTCAGGGAATCCATCACCACCTCGCTACAGCTGTCTGATGAAGGCATGCATTTGTTTTGTTGTGGAGCATGTGAGGGAATCATTGAAATAAAAGTAAGCCGATTAAATGTTTATCACCCCAGTATACCTGCATAAATTTGGACAGAAATTCACCCATAAGAGAGAAATCTGAAAGGGGCTCTATACATATACATATATACACAAGGAACAAGGTTAGTGGCAAACTTTGGCAAACTCTAATCTGCATGCTCAGTTTAAAATGAACCTACCTCTGAGTTTAACATGAGCTTCACTGTAGGTGGCTCTGCTGTCTCACACATGCAGGGCTGGGCATCCTAGTCCTGGCCCCTATGTGTGTGTGTGCAGTTAGCATGCTCTGCCTGAGTTGCGTGTGTTTCCTCCTGCAGTCCAATGACATGCAGTCAGTTTTATACAGTCAATAAATTGCCTATAGGGTATGATTGTGTGTGTACCCTTCTGTTTGGGATAGGCTGCTGCCCCCCAATGTTTTTGACCAAGATAAATCCGTAGCTGAGATCCAGTGTGTATAGAAGGAAGTTATGCCCTGGATAGTCACAAATATAAACCGATTTAAACATAGGGATTCTTACAGTTGGATATTGCAAAGTAGTTTCGTTAATCCTTTTGTTCATGTAGGAACTATGATTTATCGTGATCTTAGAGTATGGAGTAAACCAGGCAACCCTTTTGAATGGCAGGAATTTATTTGACTTTGTATTACAGAATTATCGGTATCAGTGTAAACAACAAGTTTTCATTTGGGGGGGGGGGGGGGGGAGTTTTTTTAAACCTGTGTTGTTTGGGTGGCCCTTGGGGGGGGGCCTGGCTTTTTGTGTTGGTTTTGAGGGGCCCCGGGTGGCCCGGC
>JAODKM010000118.1:12214345-12228084 GCA_026780845.1 Petrocephalus sullivani | reverse complement strand
GCTGTGTGCTTCACTGACAGGTGTACAGAGGACTGGTGCTTGCTGTGTGCTTCACTGACAGGTATACAGAGGACTGGTGCTGGCTGTGTGCTTCACGGACAGGTGTACAGAGGACTGGTGTTGGCTGTGTGCTTAACTGACAGGTGTACAGAGGACTGGTGCTTGCTGTGTGCTTCACTGACAGGTGTACAGAGGACTGGTGCTTGCTGTGTGCTTCACTGACAGGTATACAGAGGACTGGTGCTGGCTGTGTGCTTCACTGACGGGTATACAGAGGACTGGTGCTGGCTGTGTGCTTCATGGACAGGTGTACAGAGGACTGGTGCTGACTGTGTGCTTCACTGACAGGTATACAGAGGACTGGTGCTGGCTGTGTGCTTCACTGACAGGTATACAGAGGACTGGTGCTGGCTGTGTGCTTCATGGACAGGTGTACAGAGGACTGGTGGAAACTTGCCCTGCTGCTGTGCTTAGCATCTCCTGTCCCCATCGTTAATCTCCCAGGCTCGGGTCAGGCAGCGTCCTCGCAGTACTCCAGCTACCAGCCGGGCCAGGGGCAGCAGTACAGCTCGTACCGCACCTCACAGGCCACACCAAGTGGGCAGGCGCAGAGGCCCTATGCCTACGAACAGGTATGTCTGCTGTATTTATTACATGCCCACATTGGGGGGGGGGTCTGAATACCAGCTAATTTGTATATTTGTGTCTCTACAGAGCCAGTATGGGAATTATCAGCAGTGATTGGCCAAAGGCTCCATCAGCAGTCGTTCCGCCTCTCGAGTTTCGCCTCAAAACCATTTCGACATTCCTCAGCTTGTGGGTCTGACTGATAAGCGTGTCGTAGTGCTGCTCAGTGGGAAGGTAGAGTACCCAAAATGGATTACTCCGCTTTTAATTAGCCTATTTCTTACTGAATAAACGAAGCCAGATGGTTTCAGCAGTTCCAGAAGGAGGCATTCTGATTGTCAGAGCATTAGACAGGGTCCTGGGGTTCTCACTGAAGGGGCTATTATGTAATTACTGTAGTAACACTTGTGTTAACAACTGGCACATGTCACATGTTCCCAGTTTGCTACATTCGAAGAGTGGAAGGAAACTTCTAAAAGATGTAGACTAGGTTTTAATCTGGGTCTATAAACTGTGTCCATAAACTGGTCAGTCTGTAAGCTGACCCAAGCTGCCACTATTGCAATAGCATAAAGGCAGTCATGTTGTGTGCTGGTGAATTTCTCCTTTTTGAATTATTCTTTCAGCTGTTCTCTGTCACATCCCATCTTTATTAATATCTGGTTTCGAAGCAGGAAATCATGCATCCCACATTTGCTTATGGTTTTCCAAACAGTATAATTTAGAAGACAATTCTGGCAGTATATTCAGGATGCATTAGGCATAAACGTAAATTATATTTACAATTAGACATATATTTTTCAAATGAAACAGAAGCCGGCCTACTTAGTTAAAATTATTTAAAATGGAACACTTTGAATTGCAATGCATCGTATATTTATTTTTAAATAGATGATTTGTGAACTGACACAAAATTTTCCATTTTTTAGTTATTTTTGCCGAATTCAACACAATAATGGAGACGCAGTATATTTTAACTCCCTTAGAACTGGGATCTTGATTGGTATGTCTGTATCGTTACAGTGTCTTACCCATGCAAGTCCTTTTTGCTTTTTGTTTATAATCAGTACAGTGCATTTCAGGAGTCCTCAGCAAAGCACAATTAATCTTGAATCTCCTACCTTTGTCAGCACCTCTTCTAGCTTGTCATGTCGTCCTTTCTTTGAACATATGCAGGGGACTTTAGCAATAGCACCACTTAGAATTCCTGCAGGGTCTGTTAGTCTCCGTGTTCTCTCAGACTGCCGCCTTGTGAACAAGGCCATGTTTCTCACCGTTTCCCATTCTAATTTAAATCCTGTAAGATCAAGGTACCTGCCTGAGTTTGAGTGTGAGTAGTTTTTTTATTTTGGTTTTGTATCTTGTTCGGCTGGATGTGGTCTGACATGGATTTTGGAGATGCACGTACTGTGGTTTTTAAGCTTTTTTCAAACAGGTTTTATCCTGATCCTATAATAATTCTAGTTTACAGAACGAGGAAGATTTTTTACATTTATTTCTGTGCCTCTCTGTGTGTATCTATGTATGTATGTGTTTATATGAATGTATTTCATACCCTTTGTTACACACGTTTTGTACATTGTTTACTTAGTTAAAACTGAAGTACTTTGTAACTTGTTTGAATTAGTACCCTTTTCTGGAAAAATGTGTATTTGTGTATTAAGAGTCATGTTTTGTGCATATAGTTTTTATTACTGAATTTCAGTATTATCACCTCATCGATCCATCTTCCCCGTCCTTGCTATAGGTACGGTAATGTCTGCTAATACTTTTGTCATATGGATATCTGTGTATAGGCAATACTAACAACGACTGGTGTACAAAGGCATGAGTCTCTGCATTATCACCCTAACCGACTAATGGAAAGGGCCTGATTAACTTAAGCTGTCCTGCCGAAGAGCTGTGCTTAAAATAGGAGGGGAGGAGATGATGGGCACAGTTTGTACAGAAAGCTAGAATCATAACAGGTAATTCAAGCTGTACACTTCTGCCTTATTGTTTCTACAGTGCTGTGCAGTTCAGACAGATAATTATGTCAGTCAAAAAGTAGCAAAACCACCTGTATTGCCAATGCAGTATCAGTGTCTCATAATAGACAGGGAAATACTGTAACATCCTCTTCAGTTTGCAAAGTTTTAGAGATTTAGTTGTGTTTTTTTTGTAAAAAGACATCAATTTGCTACAGCAACATTTGCAAATGAGTTTATTTATTTAGAAATTTTGTTAAACTGTTTGGAAAATGAAGGTTACATGTATCGATCTGTAATAATATAACAGTACAAAACAGGATAGCACAATTCATCATCATGTTGATGTTGCTAATAAGCTGGAGCGTTTGTGTTTGGCTGTAAAACAGCTTTATCATGTTTCACACTCGATGTGACAATCGCTGTCCATCTCATTCTGTCTAGTGCCTATAAAATGGGTGAACTACATGTGTTTTAAGTTTTTAGTGGTGTATAAGATGTTGTTGTTAACCATCTGACTGTGTGTGTGTGTGAATGTGGGTGTGTTTGAGAGACAGAGCAAGAATGAGAGTATGGGAAAAAAATCATTGACCAAATATCAACATGTATATGGTTATGGATTGCTTGTTTAGTATTGTTTTCCCTCTATTTCGTACTGTTTAATATATAAAAAAAATAAACATTGACCATCTTATTGTTCATTCATGAAAAAAGACCGAGAGAAAATTTTGTACCTCTACATACATAAAACAACGTCGAGACCCTAACATAGCATGAGAACGAATATAAACACTGAATATAAACACTTCCTTGGCACAGGGTCAGTGGCAATTCCCCACCTCTGCTTTCCTCTGCCATCTCATGGGCTGCTCTCCTGTCCCGACTGTCCTGTCTTACTGCTTTTCAGTTAGGAGGGAGAAGGCTGGAGGGACGATGCCATTGTGCCTCTAGGGGGTTTGCTTAACCTTAATATACATCTCTTATTCATGGAAACTCTTTGTACAATTTGATGTTTTTATGTAAATAATTAATGAGGTCAATTATATCCTCACTAGTCATTATCTGTCATTTTTCAACTGCACTGTTGGAACGACAGCACAAATAAAAGCTGATAGTGAATGATAGTGAAAAGGGTCAACTTTTATGAACAGGTTTAAAGTTATTAGTCAAGGCTTGGGCGGTATGATGGTAATAAGACATGCCACAATGTTTTGAAATCCTTATAACAAAATTAGCTGGGACACCAACTCCCCCCATCTGCTTGGCGAATTTTATCGCTAAGATTTCAAATTGCTGAAATTGTGCTGCTTTATACAATGCAGTGTCCCCTGGTATGTCTTGACATTATGAGAAATTAGATATGGCGGTTCCTCTGACCCTCCACATACAGCTGCTCACCATAACAGCTACTACAACAGCAGCTATTCTTCCTCTACTCTTTCGCCGCTGACCGCTGATCTGTGAGAGTCCACACTGCCACCTACTGGAAATACCTTCTTACACACACAACTCCTGATGTCAAAATCACGTCCCCTTGTCTGCAACCAAAAGCGTGGAAAAGTGAGTTGGCCTTTACTGGTAAACTGGAGAAGCACCACAACCCTATGCGTCTTATATTCTAATCTATATCTATATACACACATTATTCAGATCCATGTCTGTGCCATATTTAATGCCAGTAGAGTCCAGTTTGTACCCTTTGTGCACAGTTAAGGCAAAATGTAATCAAAAAGTGCCCACATTTTGGAAACAATCTGCATTCTTCCCTTTCCACTAAAATATGAGCCTCCCTGACCCTTCAATGGCATATTCTGCTCAGAGTTCAGCGGGTGTGTTAAAGGCCGATGTCGCTGGGTGTAGGTCTGGGCTCAGCGGGTGTGTTAAAGGCCGACGTTGCTGGGTGTAGGTCTGGGCTCAGCGGGTGTGTTAAAGGCGCTGGGTGTAGGTCAGGGCTCAGCGGGTGTGTTAAAGGCCGACGTCTCTGAGTGCAGGTCAGGGCTCAGTGGGTGTGTTAAAGGCGCTGGGTGTAGGTCTGGGCTCAGCGGGTGTGTTAAAGGCGCAGGCTGTAGGTCAGGGCTCAGCGGGTGTGTTAAAGGCCGACGTCTCTGGGTGTAGGTAAGGGCTCAGCGGGTGTGTTAAAGGCTGACGTCTCTGGGTGTAGGTAAGGGCTCAGCGGGTGTGTTAAAGGCCGACGTCGCTGGGTGTAGGTCAGGACTCAGCGGGTGTGTTAAAGGCCGACGTCGCTGGGTGTAGGTAAGGGCTCAGCGGGTGTGTTAAAGGCCGACGTCTCTGGGTGTAGGTCAGGACTCAGCGGGTGTGTTAAAGGCCGACGTCGCTGGGTGTAGGTCTGTCTGGGGCCTGCACAAAGCTGCCAGGTTGTTGAAACGAGGGCCTAGGTGAAGAAGCTCTTCTGGGTTGAATTTGACCTCAGAGATGGAGATGGCGTCGAGTTGCATGTCTCCCCTGTCGTTGAGCCCCTCATCATCATACACACGGGGCTCATACTTAATGGCATTGTCTTCCTTGTCTTGGATGGCGGTTGTTTTCTACGAGGGATGAACAGGGAAGAAAAAATTATATGCAACCTTCTTTTCATTTGTCAAACATGCATGAAGCATAAATCCATTTATGACAAATAAATATACTAAATACAAAATGTACCTGGTTTAGTATTGAGAACAGTGCGTCGTTTTTTGCCAAAATATTTTGTTTTCTGAATGAAGCATAATTCTGTCTGAAGGATGTTTTCTGTAATAAGACATTTTTCAGAAAATTAAGTGTTTCCCATACTGTTGTTTTGCATGTTAAATGAATCCACGTTATGCACCACTGTATGATTTCATGCCCATTGACTCTGGGTATCGACTGAGTAATTGTACATTTAATGTCAAGTGATGTGTAAGGTTACGGAAGGGGGCCGGATACCTGACAGTGTCCCTTCATGCTCTGAGATTGCATGCTGCCTCTCTGCTGAGCAAAGAGAAGATGGTGTGGCAGAATTAAAAGCTGACTGCTGTTTAAAGGTGCTGCACGTCAAAGATTATTCGTACCTGAAAAGCATCAGTTGCACTGTATTGCTGGGAAACCTGACCCTTGCTGTATGTGGCGAAATCCTGGAATCTTGACTGGCTATTTGCCTAAAAGTAAATAAAAATGTAAACCATCCTTATCTAAAAGACTGTTTGAAGGTCATACTTGTTTAGTTTATGTCCTCAGATAAAACATGTAAATTTAAAACACACTCAAATGTTTCTACAGAGAGGATCTTTGGGATTGGGATACTTTGAGTGGTTTGGTATGACTGCACATAATATGTTCAAAATGATGCTGAGCTGGTGAAATTAAATATTTGAGAGTAGTTCTCAATATTGATATGTAAGAAGGCTCACTTACTTCCTGTTGGAATGTACCATTTTTGACATCTGAATGGTTAGACATCACGTCATGAAACCGTCCACTGTGGATCACTTGAGCGTCTGGAACCTTGCCATACAAAGTAAAACTGCAGCTTAAATGTAAATCCTCAATGGCATTTTGTGTGACATAAAAATATATATTTTCAGGAATGTCTAACTTTTAAACAATCTAATTACAATAATACTTACACTGAGCTGTTTTATATTCACCTCGCAGTCAGTTCCTGGCGTTTCAATATTTGATTTAATCAATGTTTCTCCAGAACCGGGATCAACAAGAAACATTGTCCTATCTCTCCCACAGGATACAAATATTACCAACAGCAGGACACCTGTAAGTACAAAGTGTTAACACAAACTTGTAAAAGCATAAGTGTAAAAGTGGCAGCCTTGCGTTGCCTAGCACCTTCCTGTGACCAGAAGATTTAGATCTGGTAAAATAGTGTCTATGGCTTTAATGTCCATAGGAGAATATCTTTATGCATGTTTTTTTTTTCTGGACGACCCCACCATAGTTCACGGAGCGGTGGGGTGGGGTTGGGTCCCTCTTGGTAGTCCCCTTTTCACCGATCTAGGCCCAGAAGACTTCTGGTACCCTACCCAAACTGCCTCAAGATGGCAGTGTGGGCTTCTAAGCTAATATTCACTAATTTTTACCAAGGGTTTCTGAATGAATGTCCAGACTCTGAAAAGTAGCATACCCAGCAACAGGAATAGGGAGGCGATCACGATGCCAACTGCCCCGCTGCCAGGTGTGACAGAGGTGACTCTGCGGGCGTGGCAGTTAGGAACAGCGGAGCAGTCGCACACCGTCACCGTCAAGTTTTGCTGCAGAGACTCGCCCTGGGCGTCGGAGATCTTCAGTAGCAGCTTGTGAGATCCGGCATAGACCACGTCCTCCTTTACCAGGTTAGCACTCATCCCTTTCAAGGTACAATACACCATATTATCAGACAATAACACTACCATCGTCTTACTGGTTTTTTATATTTAAAATAAGGGCCATCTCAATTCAATTCAATTTGATTAATTTTTATAGCGCCTCTCATGATTTGTTTTTGAAAGTAGGTTTGTTTTGATTTGTATAGAACAAATTTCCACTTAAGAATATTTTAAATGTAATGAATCCTCACCAACTGATAAAAAATGTCGTAAACCCTTTGATTATTCGTAGAAATTAAAGGAACTGATAAAGTACTGGAATCACAGAGAAATGGGAAAAGACATTATTGGAATGTCAATACTGGGTTATCGTTTTCTCAATGAGGAAATCCATTTCTGTAATTTTATCTAATATTCATCTCTGACCTGACAGGACATGGCTACATTCTGTATGGTAATCACCATGAAGCAATATGAAAAATGGGTGGATGGATGTACAGTGTTTGGGTATATCACTTGTTGCTAAGAAATGTTTTCAATATATATATATAAATGAATAGGAGTGAAAATGCTTGATTATAAAAATACAGTACTACTGGTCAGTAGATGATAAACTGGTACTTGATAAGTTCACAAACAAAATACCAAGTCTGAATTTCTGTGCCCTAGTACAAATAGCTTTTTTGTATTACTGTCTTGTTTTTATATACTGTCATTGTAGAGGTTTGGGTATTAGTGTGTATCTATGTTATTTGTTTGTGACCTCTTTGACAAGTCATTATATTCCGATCAAGACTGAAGAACTGGCAGATGAACAGATGAAAAGAAGCCTATAGAGATAGCTGTGGGTCATTCATGGCCTCTTGTTCTTCTGATTAATACTGTCCCTGCCTAGATTAGATAGATAGATAGATAGATAGATAGATAGATAGATAGATAGATAGATAAATAGATTGATAGATAGATAGAAACTTAGAGTAAATAATTTACTGTTATTTACCTAGAGTAAATAAAGCTATGTAACTTTCTATTTCAAAGTCCATCAAAAAACATAGGGCTGTCCTGCAGCCCTTGGTAAGTCAGCAGAGCAGGCAGCGCTCATGGTGTGCTAAGTGACTGGCCCTGCCCACAGCTGAGCATATGAAGGGAGACACAGGGAATTACCGAAACTGGGCTCGAGCCTCCACTGGTCCTTGACGTTTCCCAGGAGCTCATAGTGGAAGGGTCCGGCATATGGGTCTCCATCCAGGTCGTAGGCTGTGATGTTGGCCACACTGGTAGACAGACACATGGTCAGCATGTAGCTTTTCAGCTTTGGAACATTGTCGTTCTGGTCAATGAGGTGGATGTTGAGTGTGGCTGTTCCAGTCGTTGGAGGCTCCCCTGTAGTTGAAAGAGAAACAACCGTTTTGGTGATGGATAACCTTGAATAAAAACAAAAACAAGAGTAGCTTAAGTCTAGCTGGTAATATGGCCCAGGAGGTTTTAACGTGGAGATCAGATGGTGGCAGAACAAGAACCTGTGAATGAGGAAAGGATCCAGAGCAGAGTATGTAAGGGGAGCGGAGCGAGGCGTGGAGCGGCATGATTTTGCCTAGAGCTTGGAGCAGTATTTTTTGAAAGTCGGAGCGTCGCGATTTTCTCTCACTCCGAGAGCGCTCCACTACCGCTCCGGCCCATAATGCAACTGCATTAGCTATAGCATGAACCAATTCATGTTGTGCAAAGCACAGTTAAGCACCAGTGACAGAAAGATGGATTTTCTGAAAAACTACCTTAAAGAAAGTGGTCAAAAATACAAATGTATCTTAAAAGGTAATGACGACAAAGGAAAAAGCGAGTGCGGGGAGGTGATTACAACGACGAAAGGTTCGTTGTGGAATCTTAAAAGGCATGTGTCGAGAAAACACGATACAGTGTTCCACTCACACTTGGACAGCAAATCTAAAGATCGGTGGTCCATAATACATTTCTTTGTCTCTCTAAATATTAGCGGTAGAAATTATAATTTTCTAATATAATCGCCGTCACCTAAAATGCTTTAACAACCCAAATTGCCAATACCAACTGCATAAATCAATTTGTTAATAACTGAAATATTTTAAATTGAAAAATTAAAGTGGAGCGTTAATTAGAGACATTTTTTCATGGAGCGAACATGGAGCGAGGATCAAGTGAGGAGGTAGCGGGGAGGGAGCGAGGAGCGGAAAATGGTAAACCCAGAGCGGAGCTGGAGCGGAGTGATCATGAAATGCTCTGAGCGCGGAACGGAAATTCTTGCCGCTCCACGCCACTCACATACTCTGATCCAGAGTTATCATTTCACCCAATTGTGTGTATGTTAGAAGTTAGAATGTGTGTATCTGTTAGAATGATAGTTAGTTACCGGGTGTGGTGGATGAAGTATTCATTTTACTTATGTAGAAATAAACAGGCAAAAATGTACCTTAGTAAAAGCTAAAGTACCCCATTTGCCTTTCTATTTATGTAAAGTAAATATTTGCTTGTATATACAGTCATGTGAAAAAGAAAGTATGCCCTCTTTCAGTTCTTTGGTTTTACTCATTAGGACATAATAAAACCATCCTTTCCTTTCCAGGTTCTAAAATTGTATAAAGTTAATCTCAGGTGTACAACACACAACAGATTCTACTGTGTCATTATTTATTAAAAAAAAAAAGCCAAAATGGAGGGTTGAAAAAAGTAATGAAATAATAGCCTGTAGAACGACCTTTAGCAGCAATAACATTAAAAAAATCCTCCATCATTGTGGAGGAAGTTTGGCCCACTCTTCTTTGTTTTTAATTTAATTTTTAGATTTTTACAATTGTATACCTGTACAATGCATGGATCCATGAATAGTTCACTTCTTTTAGATTTGAAAACCATGCTCGACCAATTCACTGAAAAGGGCCGGTTCAAAATCTTGCAAATGTCTCCTTACACATTCCCCCTCTCCTAAATCAATCACAGCTGCAATTTACATTATATTAACTTAGCAGACATTTTTATCCTACGCAATGTACAAGTTCAGATCAGAGAGCAAAGTCAGCTGGTCCCTGGAGCAGACGGGGTTAGGGGCCATGTGATCGTGATAGAATAACCCAGAATACTAGTCACATGGTTTTAACAATCCAGCTGGACCTTTTCATTTGTTGTGTTTTCAAATTAAATCTAATGCTTTTCAAAACACAGGACGGTTTGCATATTTGTAGCTGTCCACTGTGTTACAAATATAGAAAGGCAAAACACACTTTGCGACAATGTAATGTGAAAATGCACTATATAAATAAATCTGAATTGAAAATTGAATTGACCCAGCATCTCCACACTGTCTTGCGAAGCCAGAGAGCTCGAGGTCAGATGACTCCTATAAATGCCACCAAACCGTTCAGTCCTGTTCCTGTGGTCAAAACTTCCTGGGCCTGGTTCCCCCAGTTAGCTGGGTGTCTTAGACAAATTTAAATAACAACTACTAATATACTGAGCCTGTTGTTAACAGTACAAAACAATCTTTAACCATGTTTGGCAATGGATTGGTATCCCACCCACGGGTCTTGGACTCTGTGCTGCCTGGGTTCAGGATTGAAAGTCAGACTGATGGGTGGTCTTTGACCAAACAATCCAGTAGCGAGCAATTATTTTAGTTATTATAGAAGGGTGGCATAAAAATTAAGTATTACAATTTTATTCAAATGGCGTTAAAGGTCACAAAAATGGTTAAGTCAAACTGTATGTAACATACTGTACAGTCTAAGAACACAACTTATGGTATGTAACAGGCAGCATCTCTAATTCTTCTGAGAGAATCAAAATAGACTTTTAAAGCACTTACCTTTACCAACTGCATACAGTGTTATAGTGTAGGTGTTGTTCTTCACATAGTCTGACTCCCTGTCCAGTACTTTAGCTGTTGTGATTGAGCCATCCTGGGGACCCACATTCACCCAGCTCGCAGGATCAGAGCCTTTCAAGTACCTGTTATCAGATGTATAATGTAAGGGTGCCATGGGGAATGTAGGTCCTACACATACTGTAATACTCTTAATAGCCAGTAAAATCATATCAATCATGTTAAACTTTTTTTTCTAAAAGGATTAAAATCAGATATCCCATGTTTAAATAAAAAAAATTAAAATATTTGATTAACATGAAAATTTGTAAGTACAGCTGAGCACAGTTTAATATTAATTTTAGTTTATTTTGGACAATATTAAATAAAACTACAACACAATGATAAAATGAATGTTCACCAAATTAAATTAAATTGTGTAGAATATGTTTTATATGGAATAAATAATATATAACAACTGAGATCATTCAAGTTGTCTTAATTCTTAAAGACACAATGGAAGCTCTGCACAGGACCACACTGGGAATGACTTCTATCCCTGCTATAAAAATTCAAAAGACCTGCAATATACCAACAACACGTACGCCTACCAGTCTTACACAAAATCGCTAATGAAGTTCTTGTCCTTATCCACAGCAGAGAATGTTGTCAGCAGGTGCCCTATCCCTGTATTCTCCTCCACCATGATATCTTTAAGGGGAAAGAGGAACTCGGGGGGGTCGTTGGCATCCTCTACAATAACAGAGATTTTTTCCATGGGGGGTCTGGCTACATCCCCCAGCCCTGAACTTCCGTCAAAGTAATCCACCTTCCAGGGCCCTCGAGGGGGCTTCTCCTTCACCACACACGAGAAGTATGGTGCCTCATTCTCCACACTGATGGAGAAGTTCCTCATGGAGCCTTCTTCAAAGTCCAGGGCCTTAGGTGACAGAGAACAGGAAACCATTACTGAAACATCCAACACTAGACTAGCGTTTCCCAGTCCAGTCCTTCCGCGACCCGCAGACGGTCTACATTTATGCTCCGGAGCTGGCAGGGAGCAGGAATGTAGTCTGTGGTTCCCAGAGAACCGGCTTGGGAAGCACTACACTAGACTGTTGCACATTAGCTATGGACAAAATTTGGACTACCATGCCAAACCACGTTTGGTAGTTTAATTGTAAAAACACAGCTGAGAAAGTAGCTGCTCACATGCGATACTGAAAATTTTAACTGTTTAAATGAACATTTTGATATGGTTAATAAACCTTCAGTTTATCTGTAATTTACCTGAACAACAGAAAGGACTCCCTCGTTGGTGTTGGGGTCCGTTTGGACGTGGAAGTTCTTTCCGGCGTCCCCGTGTATTGTGTACTTTGCCCTCCACGCCAGGCTGCCCTTGCGGTCTTTGTCATCCACTTGCATGCGGAGGAATTCCTGTCCAATCTCTCTTTCCGTCACTCTTCCGGTTCCCTGCAGCAGAACATGAAATCTGAATGGCTCCAAGCAGCCAAACCATTCCCAGAATGCAAGGCAAACATGTCCCAAGCCAGTATGATAGAAATTAACTACATCACTAAACACATCTGAAAAATACAGGCTGGTATCGGTTACTGTCAAAAACACAAATACTGCCAAAGCTACAGAGAAGTGAATGAAAGGCCCTTACTGTATGACCGGTGAAACTGGGAACGTGGTTGTTCATGTCTTCAATATTAATGATGACTTTGCATGTGCTTGAAAGAGGGGGACTTCCGTGGTCCTTGGCTTCAACTGTGATAGTGTATTTCTGGGCTTTCTGAAAGGAAACGAGATATTCACTCTATTCCATCGCAGCAGAATTATCTGCCTTTGAATTGTGATAATTAAGCTATGAAGATACGCAATACGTTTGAACTTGGGGCAGGCAGGTGGAGTAATGGTTAGGGACACAACCGAATAGTCGAGACGTTGCCGGTTCGAGTCCCTGACCCGTAAATACCACTGAGGTACCCTGAGCAGGGTACCGTCCCCAAGCACTGCTCCCTGGACTGTGTCACAATGTCACAAGGGGTAAATGCAGAGAACACAATTTATTGTTGTGCACTGATCACCTTAATTATACAAAATTGTACTGGCCTCCCATTAACAGTTTATTGTACAGTTTGTTCCGCTGATTCTGTGTACTAACCTCATAATCCAAGCATCCCTTGAAGAAGATTGTGCCATTTTCCAACATGTAGAACTCTGTATTTTGAGTTGTGGGAGTCATAGAGATTATTCTGTAGTTAGTGGCTGAATTTGGGGAGCCTGGTTTGTCGAAGTCAGTTGCCAAAACAGTCATTATAAATGTACCTGGATTGTAAAGTATAATATAATAATGATACACATATTGTCATGTACCTGGAGTGTTTTATACATATATAAAAACATAAATTTATTTAGTTAAAAAGAGCTAATATTAAGTTGTATTTTACCTTGACGTTCTGATTCCTTGATTGTGATTGGATATTCCTTGTGCTGAAATTCGGGAGGGTTGTCATTTATGTCCATAATGTATATCTCTAGTCCAAGTTGGGTGTCCACTGCCATATTGGATACATTTCTGGCTTTAAACTGCAGCTGTTAAATAACATGTATAAGATCATAAAAAATGCTGAGGTAGGATTGTCCAAAAAAACTACTTTAACATAGTCTAAGGTGAATGTGTGACATGGCAATGTAAGTGTCACGTTTGACTCTGAGCTCAGCTGTATCGCTGATAACTTTCACGTGAGTGAACAAATGTTTCGGCTGTGCAGAAATCATCATCAGAATGCCACCGGACCAGCCTCGTGCCCGGCTGCAGACTGGCCTCCCATCCAGGCTGTACCCCAGCCTCGTGCCCGGCCAGAGACTGGGCTCCCATCCAGGCTGTACCCCAGCCTCGTGCCCTGCCAGAGACTGGCCTCCCATCCAAGCTGTACCCCAGCCTCGTGCCCTGCCAGAGACTGGCCTCCCATCCAGGCTGTACCCCAGCCTCGTGCCCGGCCAGAG
>JAODKM010000118.1:12174423-12184791 GCA_026780845.1 Petrocephalus sullivani | reverse complement strand
GAGGGTGGAGGAACAGGGCCGCAGGACCCATCCACGTCAGGAGAGGGTGGAGGAACAGGGCCGCAGGACCCATCCACATCAGGAGAGGGTCCGCAGTCCTGGTGCACTATGCACTCTTCCCACGGTTACGCAAAGAAGCTAGCGAGCTGTTTGGCATTTTTACTTTCTGACAATAAAAAACTCAAGTATTATCTTGAGTACCGTGTTTCACACTGTTTTATGCCAAAAAAAGACTGACTCTGTTCAGGATGACACCATGAACAGAGGGGTTGTGATATGGAGGCTCGAGGATTTCACCAGAAAAATAGGGAAGCTCCGTTATGAGGAGAACGATTCTCAGTGCTTCTTCCTCCACGATTGCTGACTGTAGTTTCAGCACCACTGCTGAGTGCCAGTTTCAGGATTGTCTTTAGAATGGATTCATTTATGTATGTTGCTCCTGGTGTTTGTCACCCATTGCATGTGCTGTTGCACCATGAATTCCAATATCATGTGGTCTCTAGAGGATGTACACTGGGTGAGTGTTTGCTAAAGTGATACTTTAATATGGTTTCTGACTCATCTTGTTACAATTTGCATCTTTTACATAGGAATGAAAGCAAATAAAACAAGTGATATAAAGTCAATGATATGACTCAATGGAAGTAGATCTATGCCCGTTTATGGAAGGTTGTGAGTTACAATCCCAGGCCTGGCAGAGTTATCATATAAGAGTTGGGCTTGTCCCTTAACCGCAAGTGCTCCAGGGTTGCCAATGGTGGGCCTGTGCCTGCAGGAGATTCTCGCCTCTCTGTATACTTGTGTGTCTGGGTCACCCATGAAGAGTGAGATGAGACATAGGAGAACCACCTCGTTTAAAACAAGGCGGCCTTTATTCTATGGTTCTCTGAATATGAGAGGGCCTCAAACATAACTTATGTTTTTTAATGCTTGTATTTCCATGGAATACAGTGTGGCTTTTGCTCCATTTAGTCAAGGTAAGGTTTGTTCTCAAGGGTGACAATGACAGAAATGGTTCCAAAGAGTCACTGCTGTGATGCCCAGTTTGCGTGCAGAAGGTCCTGGCGTCTAGATTTGCAGAAAGCAGCAGCCTTATGTACCAGAGATTCTCACATGATATGAGCTGAATGCATGGATGTAGAGTGTGCAAAACTGATGTCACATATCATATAATTGTTAACTCTTTTTTTGTTTTTTGTCAGTACAGAAAAAATAAGGCAAAATTTGGCTAAAACTGTCCAGTACGAGTACTATCCAAGCATAATGCCTTATTTCGTAAACAGCCCTTTCATGTCACAGCAAAGGAGCCGCTTATCTTAAAGCAGACTGCCAGGCTTTCAGGTGGCGTGTGTCTGCCTGTCAGTGTCAGCTACTGCTGGTGCCACCGTTTAGCCAGCATAGCCCTGTCTGCGCTCGTCCCTGCCCTCCAGTCCCGGTGGAATGATGTAGACAGCGAATAACACATGGTTCCCCTTGTTTTTCTGGGGCAGCAGATGGTAAAAAAGACGCAAATTTAGACTGAGCAGTCACATGCTGAGTGGCTGACTTGGTTGCCCGGTGCTCAGCGATACCTTTTTAAAGACAAGTGATACTTGGGTTAGTAAGCCTCCTCAGCTGCTCGTGAGCACGGTCATTCATTTCACATGCTCCCTGCTCCCAGGCATTATATAACATTCAGTCTAGTTTTCTCTCACCCACCTACATGCCTGACCCAGCACCTATCTCTAGCCCCTTCTGCCAATGTGCTCCTGTTCACCAGTCTGCTCTCAACAAGATGAAGCGTGTCACCCCAAAATGCCAGCATCACAGTCACCTCCTTTAGATGCACTGAGGTCATTTAATCCTGAATGTCGGCACGCTTGGTCTGACCTGGGTCTGATGTCAGACTGATTGATTGATAAAGCTTTATTGATCCCTCTAGGGGACTTCCTTAGTCCAGCAGCAAGGGTAAAAGGAAAAGAGGGTAATGCACATTTAAGAAGTTGAAACAGAGTAAATTAGATCCAGAAAAGACAGAATAAAAATAAATAAGAACAGGAATGCAAAAAAATAAATAAGAACAGGAGTACAGCGATATTCAGGTTTTTCTGGATAGCCTTCCTGGAAATACGGGCACGGATATTCACGCAACTCCAATGTGCCTAAGGGTATGAGGAACTCTTAATGACAGTTATTTAATGATAGTTTACAGCAGGCAGACCTTAAATTAAAATGAGTTTTATATGTATGAAGGTGTCAGTCTGTCGTAACTGTACTACCAATGGGACAGGCTTAAGCAGCCTCGATAGAGGGTTTGTTTCCTTAACGCCGACACATACTTGGCACGACGTTGCTGCACATACATATGCCAAGGCTTAAATAAACAAATCAGATGGACAGCAAGATCAAAATCAGATATAATGCCATGTGTCACATCATTAATATGCTGCTGTCAGAACCAAACCAAATTATGTTTATGGTCCAAACATCATTTTTCATTTTTAATATGTTTAACCTTTTTGACTTTTTATTCTCGTTATCTAGCACAGTGACTCAGTAGATGGGTAAATGCAATAAGATTTAGGTGTTTACATATATTCCCTTAGTTACATATAAATGGAAAAAAGCAGTGTATGAAAAGAACATCTTGACCTGTGCTTGGGAATCATTTGGGAGATATTCGCACACCTTGAGCGCGGATGCAGTGGCTGAGCCGTAGCCAGTGACCCGAGTCCCAGCCCGGGCAAGCTGGGAGGTTAAGAGGGAGTCATATCCAGGCGGAGCGCCAGAGCAGGGGGGCGGGCGGGCCTCGGTCCTCCCACGGTGAGCCTGAGGAGTATCACAGCGGAGTCACATCTAATTATACACCCATAGAGAGAGAGAGAGAGACAGTGAGAAAGAGAGAGGGAGAGAGAGAGGAGTAGAAAGTGAGAGGGAGCAGGAGTGAGCTCTCTGCTGGGTGAGTGAGCAGCTGAGAGGGTGAAGGAAAGACAAGAGCAAACCAGAAGAGGGGGAAGGGAGAGAGAGAGAGAGAGAGGGAGGGAGCAGTCACTCTGGCCGAGCGAGCAGAAAAGGAGGGAGGAAGGGAGAGACATATAGAGGCTATGTGTATCAGATCTGGATACTCCGGGTTGCTGTGCCATCTCCTGCGCCAATGAGGACACTTCTCTCAGCACGCTTGGGTACAGATCCGCAGAGGTAAGCCACTCGGACTCCTCTACTTCTCATACTCTGTGTGGCTGTGTGCCTGTCTCGGCACGGGCATGTTTGTCTCAAACGGACAGCGTGCGATGCGAGTCTCTGCGTGGAAAGGGGCAAACTGACTCTGCTCCCGGGGAACTGCAGCCAGTGGCATGGACAGGCACCGACAGGCGCAGGAAGTCGGGCCCGGACAGCGCAGGTACAGCTGGGGGAATGGGATGGTGACGAGAGGACGGGGGACAGTGGACGGGGGAAGGGGGACCCGACCGAGGACGGCGGTAGGTGACAAGGTGGGGCCTGACAGCATGGACAGGTGGCACAGCAGGTGGCCAGACGATGAGGATAAAAGGAGACTGAGGAGGACGGGGATGTGAGCAGAGACATGGACACCTGGGGGAAAAGACAGAAAAAAGGGGGAAGCGGCACTCAGGCAGCGAGAGGAATGAGGACCTTCACAAGTACAGATATAGGGAGGTGAATGTGACGCGCCTATCATGACGGCGCCTATCAGCACGGCCCGCCATGGCTGCCAGCTCCACCCCCGTGTCCACCTCCATATCCCTGACAGGCCCATTCCGACAGGCGAGCCCTCTCCCGCTCTGCACACGTGGCCGGGTGACATGCGATAGCCACAGCAACAACTGTTTCAGTGATTATCAAGAAGAGCGGAAGAGAGCCTTCAATCTGCATGCTCCACGCTCAAGGGTAAACCCCATGGAATTTATTCAAAAGACACGGTCAAAACAAACAAACAAGCAAGGCTGTCCCCTGCTGCTGTCCTTGGCTGCGGGACCATGGTCAGCGGATATTTGATGTTTTCTGCATTCTGGTTCCCTCTTTCAGGTGGTCATAGTTTCCACTGAGCTGCCCCTCTGCCTTAGATCTGTAATGTCTGATATAGTTAAACTGCATGTTGAATGGGAATCCACCTTCAGCTCTATGAAAAGACCTATTTATAACCAAAAGTGATATAGAAAATGCTGCCATCCTTCTGGTGTGTCAGAAGCTCAAACAAGCCAGCGTCTCTTTGTAGCTAATTCTGAGTAATAACAAAACAGGGCATGATTTAACAGCACTTTTATGGACACCATTACTTGTCCATTGACTACAGAATCCCTTCATGTGGCATCTATTGAACTTGATTTTCACTCACTTAACGCAAGGTCATCACTGCTCATGGTGGATACGTGCCGCAAGTTTCTAAGTCAATAAAACCTACGGCATTTATGTGATGCTTACAAGATGGCCGAGCGATGCGTCGAGGTGGCTGTGGTGTCTGGCTGGCATGAGCAGCGTGTGGATGCAGCCGCCTGCCCGTGTCACTCGAGGTAAGGGTACACTGACAGAGCTTACAAATAAGTAGTGCGGTTTAACAATGAAAGGCGTGATCCAGATAGTACAATGAAGGGCGTGATGCACACCACCCAGTTCTGCCGATGCCTGTCGTTCCTGGTGGCTGACGTCACACGTGCCACCTAGAAAACAAATGTTCTGGCAAGACTTCAGGCAAAGCTGGTAAAGCTGTTACAAGGGCACTCTACTCCTGCATTACTGAGCGAGCGCCGGTCGGGGCTTTGCGGGACTCTGTGGGACAGGACTCGTGCTTTTGGTCAGAAGGGAGCCTGTTTGAATCCCGTGCCTGGCAAAGTGATGACGCCACTGGGCCCCTGAGCAGGGCCCCCAACCCCCAAAAGCTCCAAGTACCAGTTCACCCTGCTCTCTGCATTTTAACAAGGCGCTACTTACTGGTGATATTGTGGTTAGAGACTGCCCGTTCTGAGATGCCAGGGAGGCGAGCATGGGCACAGCAGGGTTACTGGAAGCCCCATCATGGCTGGGGACTCCATTGGCTTGGTTGAGTCACACTTTCTCCAGGGTGGTCACTGTTGTTCTTGTCTCCATAACAAAGCCCCCCCAAAACTCGACGAGGAACCTCTGTGCCTTTATCGGGTTTATTTTTGCAGAAGCTCACCGCTGCACGCCAGGATGATGTGCAAATGAGTCAGTGGGTGTCTCTGGTTTTTCCTGAACTCCTGCCTGTAGCAGAGTGGTGGGTAGCGGGAGGTTCTGTCCCCAATGAGGATGGCCGCTCACTCCTGCAGGCTGGCCGGCTGTGTCAGAGCTCATGCTGTCTTTAACATTAGCACTCTATGCCAGATATTTTATTCCAATTAACTTAGAAATTGAGCAGCAATAGCCTTCTGAGCATTTATTTAAATGATTTTGTGAGACAATCTCCGGATTCTGCTGTTTTACCTATAACCTACTACCTATTACCTATAAGGCAGAAAAAGCTGCATTTTATCAGTATGGTGTCCAGTTGTGTACATTGGCAAAATATCTATGGAGCTGACTATAAACAGGAAATTGCATAACTCTGTAATGTAAGTAGATGTCCTTAGGTCCGCCGTCCATGCAATACACTGAAGGCAGATTTTGTAGGTATATCTGAATGCCTGCAAAGAAGTAAATGATATTATATTTGCTATTTGCCCAGGTGCGTAGGATCTTTTCACTGTTCGCATATCCCACCTTACTCTCTGACGAGAAACATAGACACATGTGAGAGAGTGAACCTCAGTGCCAGAGATCAGTCATCCCTCCTCCTGCCATGGGATTAACACCAGCAACCTCGCAATCAAAGGCACTGCTGCCGAATCCACAGGGCCACACTCCCGAGATACGCGCACACACTGTGTGTATCCCTAACCCTAACCCTAACCCACCCAGAGCAGGAGCCTCAGTCAGGTCATGGCGATGAGAGCATCTGCTCCTGATGACCAGACCACCAGGGAAGGCTTAGGGACCAGGGCAGCAACCTGGAATGGAGGAGGGAGGGTTAGCTATATAAGTGCAGAGTCTGAGCAGGAGGATCTACAACGTGTTGTAGGTAAATAAGTGAAGATGGAGGTGATAAAGTCTTGGGATCAAGACAGAAGGTCCAAGCATGTAGTATTGACCCTTTGACCTAGATTCCCCTCTGTAAGCAGTGCAACCAGAGATACAATGTATCCTTTCAGTGTGCCTTGGCATATATTTGGTGCTTCAGTAGAGTCTTATGGCTGGAAGTCAAGGTCTTTGTGTTGCTTAACTGTTTTCCAGCGTCTTCACATAGACACATCAAATGTTACAGTAACATGACCTAAGCGTGATGTCATTTTAACTATAACTTAACTAGGGTGGAGCGATACCCAATACTCTCAGGTAACGTATTGTTTGTAGAACCTTCTGTTTCTGGGCCCATGGCCCTCAGATGGACTGAACTCTTTGGAATGTAATGATAATGAGGATGTGTGGTGAACTTGGGTGGACAAGGATTTCAGTAAGAAAGCCAGAAGCTTGCCTTATACATAAGGAAGACCACTGAATCATTTTTAATATGTATTTTATGTGTATGTGTATGGGCATGCAATGTGTATGCCAGAAACTTAAGCTGAAAACCCAGAAAGAAGCTGTGAACTCAAAGGAATCATTTGCAAAATCGAAGACGCTGGTAGCAAAACCTCATTGGCTATGTGACGCCAACTGCTTTGCTAAATAAATATGGCTTTCGTTCATCATGGATCGCCCCCCTGGATCACCTTTAGCCAGTTTTAATACTATGGGGTATCGCTGGCCAAGTTCCAACCCAACACGTTCTGAAGGACCAGAAGAGGCCAGCAGGGGGCGCTTTTCATTCTCTGCAGGCCTGGTGGTCAAGGTTTGTGCAGGAAGCCAAACAAAGCAGCGGAGGGTGCGAATTAGGTCACGCTTTTAACAGCCACCACCTGGAATCCAGCTTTAGTGAGCATTCCTCGCCTATTTATACCTTAAGGCCACAGTGCAGACACCAACCATTGTATAGGTCTGTTTTAGTATCTTCCTCCAGGGGAGTTGTGGGGTGGGGTTAGGGTGAGACAGAGCGGAGCGAGGCAGGGCGGGGTGAGGTCTTGCTCCTGGAATTAGCAGCATTAAAAGCGTAGTAGCCCATTAAGTCGCCTCTCGCTCAGTTTCCAATGGGAGTGTTCTTTAAGCACCTCATGGATGACGATGAAACTTACAGCCAGATAATTATTAGCATGCATTTTTACACACCGAGTCCGGAAGCTCGTCATGAAACGCTTCAGTAATCCGCCTGAAAAGCACAGAATAAGACAGACTGGATTAGATTTCAGGTGCACTTTTAAATGAAAGCAGGGGATGCTTTCTCCATTCACAAAACCGGAGTGCTGCTTTGTGACGACGTGGCTAAGCTGGAGAGGGACCCGTTTTTCAGCAGCCAGACGTGCCGTGCTGTGCATTGTGTAGTATGCTGTCAGTATCTATTTATAGAGTGCATTTCTGGTATGAACATCACACTGAATACTGTAACAGTAAATGGACCAAATTAAGAATAAATTGCATTTTGTGTGCTAGCATGTGTCTTATATTCATCTGGCAGACAAATTTCTGACTTGTCTGTTCCAGTGACAAGAAGCACCGAGACATGCAGAGAGTCCTGATCAGCAGTGGGGCCGCCGGAGATTTTGGGCCCCATGAAAGAACATCATATTGGGCCCCTAACCCAGACCAATCCATTTATGCTCCAAATTTTTTAGGGTCCTCATGGGTCCTACACTCCCCTTTGCAGCACCTCTGCTGGCAAGTAATGACTCTAAAAGCCACATACATATTTAAAAACAATTTAAGCATCACATGCATGTTATCTACATATAGGTTAAAATGCGCATATTGAAAATCACAGGGAAGAACAGAGAATAATAAGCTTTTTATTTGCCATCTAGGCCATGCACTTCCCTGACGTCAGTTCGCTTTGCCTGCTTTGACAGGTTAGCAGCTGAACACTGAATATCACTGACAACTTTATGCAATAGTAGTTATATTCAGCTGCTGTGGCTCGATATGTCTGCTTTGATTAACCTTTAATAAATGTGAGGTTCACGCTACTCTCTGTAACTGGGGTCCAAGGTTTTTTGGTATTGGATACAATACATAGGCACGAAGATACATATGAGCATGTTTTTGTTTGCTTTGCATATCTAACAAACAATCCAGATGTATGTGATTCACATGACTAGCATTGAAATGTTGCTTGCGTAAAAGTGACATATTAAATTTGCTGGCTGCATGAAATGAACTTGCAGAATAAACACGTCTGAGTGTGTGCGGTTCGAGGGGCAGTTTTGGTTTGAGTCAGCAGCAGCCCTGCTCCTGATAGCGGCACTGCGTGCTAGTTTTGGTGTGTGTGGGTGTGTGTTTGTGTGTGCATGTGCGTACACATGGGTACGTGTGGTGGCGGTGTGCCTTGCAGTCAGCAGCAGATTCTTGACAGATTTGACATCACGAATGCGCTGAGAAGCGAAAAGCTCCAGAAGAGAGCCAGTGGGTCCGTCAGCAGCCTCTCTCCCACGACCTTGCGAACTTCTGGAGGTACACGTTATTCTTCGAACAGATTCCTGAGGATGTCGTGTTTGAGAAGCAGTGACAGAGGTATTTCCATGCCTACCCTCCTTTTTAAAGTTGATTATTTATTGCTGAAGCCCGTATGGTCTTCAACCATACTATTGCTGGTTGTGGTGCAGAGCTGGAGGCTTTTTAGATAGAGGCTTAGGATCAGTGAACCCACTTCACTCTTTTCTGTCGAATAAAAGAGACCTTTGTTTCATTATTACTGCATATAACAACTCCACATGCCTGGCTTCAGCTTCATTTCTGACCTGATTTTATATTTAAACATTTTAAATGAATTGAAATGAATTTTGTTCCTTATGCTTTTAAGACCATTCAGTTTACAATTGCTGCTGCTATTGCTTGTAGTAAGTATCGTGCTTAAGGTCTTCCAGCACATGTGCGTACATTTATTAATTCAGCAGCATTGTAAAGGTGAGAATGCAGGATCAGTCAGTCCCTAGAGGAGGAGGGGTACAGTGCTGACTTCACTCTGCTGATTCAAACTGGCACCCCCCCCCCCCCAATCATGGGCATAGGATCCGAAACCTGCACAGCCACAAAGCACCCCTGAAAGCTGATACCTTGTACAAACTAGTGTGCATTCCCTCTAAACTCTGTGTACCATTATATGATTAGTTCATTTCACTTTGATTCATCCAAAATGTTTCACGCAGGTAATCCCCTTCATTTGTATAGCAGGAATAACTTTTGTTGAGTGCTTTACTCAAGAACACAACATCAGTTACTCTGTTGGAACTTGAACCTGTATGCTTGTCATAACCAGTCATTACATGTATTAGAGCTATTGTATAAGCTAGTTACATATGTACCTGTGCAGATGTTAATAGTACTATTTGGTGTCATTGATTAAGGCAGCATTTCCATTCAGATTCACTGTGGTAAGATTTGCAGTTATGTCAGATAAGTGTGTCACGCTGTCAGTGTGCTGCCTCCCACTGGCCTGACGCCATTGGATTTGCGAGCGATTCACAGGTAGGGTAACACTTCAGGGCTCAGTGACTGAGGAGCTCATGCCAGAACTTGCTTAAGATATAACTCCCTTTTGTCGAAAGGTATTATTTAGCAACACCGCTGCTGGGAATTATTCTTAGGTCCCAAATATTGTGCAGTCATGTGTGCTGTTCAGCCTGTGGATTATGCGGATTTGAAGACTTTGAAGTGTGAATAAATATTGGCAGTTGAAACATTTCTTTTGGCAAAGATTTTGTGATGCCACCTTCGGATTAATGAGGAAGAGGTTGGGAAGGTCATGCACTCCCACTACAGTGTTCCTGGGAAAGATACCAAACTGTAATTATTTTAGGAAGTGCCTGATATTTACAGATAAAATACAAACACTAATTATCTTCGCAACACCGCATTTTCTCAAGGACTTACGGCTGTTTTTCGTTAGTTATCGTTCATGTTGTTTGAAGTTTCTATGAAAAGCTTACGCTAATGTTTTTGGGTCACACCTATGCAACAAATGCAACCTGCCAAACAGGCTTTACTCTGAAGTATAAAAATGCCACTGACCACAATTGAGCTGTAGTTGTTTACACCATGCTACATCTCTTCCTAGGTTGTGATGCCTTAATGGAGAAAACCACATCCCACCAAGCAGGATGAGTGCCTTCAAACACAAAATACCAGCAACATTTAGGGCCTTTGCCCTTAAGGTGATGGTACACAGGGCGATGTTCTGAGCAATGTTGCTGACAAATGTTGCTCGGGTACTTTCCCATTGATATTGGGCAA
>JAODKM010000118.1:12134385-12148596 GCA_026780845.1 Petrocephalus sullivani | reverse complement strand
ACCATCATTTTTGTCCAGGCCAGTTTCAATAGTTTGTTTTTTAAAATGATTCTGTTGAACCACAATTCAAAAGCAATTTTAAGTAAATTTTTATTTATTATTACTTTTGTCTGTTTCAAGTTATTTCATTGACCATTGTGGGTTTTTCTTTCTTCAGCACCCTTTAACAGAAGGGTACTAACAGTTTTGTCCACATGTGTATCTACCATTAAGTTAACAGGCCGCCTTGCACGCCTCTGTTCGAATAAAAGACTCTGATGCATGGTGTTCAAACAGACAATCTCAAATGAAATTAAATCTCCTGACCCAGCAAAGTCCATAGCTTATAGTGCAGCACTGTCTGGTCAGAGAAAGTGGCAGATGGCCAGGCAGCAGTTTCTCAGGCCCATTTCTCCCTCCATCCTGGTGTAAGGCATTGCTCACTAGAGTAACAAACATCTTTGCACTGGCGACACTGGCGAGCAGGCAAGCAGAAGTAAAGCATCTCCTCAGGCCAACTTGTCCAGCATGGAAATATATTAACACATTGTTTAATACACAATGAATTGTTCTTTTATGCTGAAACTGCCACAATATGTAAAAGCTGATGACAAACTTCAAAATTTGTCACACTGTTTCTGTGCGCAGTTTGTAGCCATACCTTGAAAATATTCCTTCACAGTACAGAGCTGAATGGAGGCGCAGTCAGGATAACATCAGATTTATGACCAAGCATACATGGTAGGCATGACACACTGAACACAGGCAGTCAAGTCCAGACCGGTTGTTTTTCCACAGTGAAGGATCGCGTGACCAGACAGGATTGAGAAGGCCTTTAGAAATCTGGGGTACTGCAGTAGGCCGATATGGCCACTGAGACGATGATGGTATGATTTCAGGCATGATAAGTGTTAAACTACACCCCCCCCCCCACCGATTTTGTGTAACACATGGGTAGATCATCTTCACCATCTCCACAGACAAGGTTCATTTTTAATTTGTTGCACTTGGGTAGTCTTGTTTGTTGAAATCAAAATTCTTATTATTGTGTCCAAATATTATACTTTATGATTTTCATTAAAACAGTTAACATTCTGTCACAGGGCCTGTTTATCGCGGAAGTATAGTTTGTTCAGGATGCTGAATCGGTCTCAGCATTTAAATCTCGACTGAAGACCTATTATTTCAGTTTAGCTTACCCGCAACCTAACGCAAAACACAGCGTAACTATGGCTGCTGCACGTGCCATTTTTGCATGTTCTGACCATCCCTGCCCTCTGCCTTCCCACATGTCCGGATGATGGCTGGGATGGGCACCGTCTGAGCTGGAGTCGCTGTTCAGTTCCATGGAGGAGTGACATCATGGATGTGACTTAAAACCTGCAACAACGTGTGTGCAGCCTTCAATCTGCCACCCTACACAGGGCGGTGTGGAGAACCGACTCATCGATGGACTTCCACTTTGCCCTCCATCACAGTTCTCTCCTTGGTTTTAGCAAGCAACCCACTCTTTCTTTATCAGTAATAAAGATGCTTGGAGGGATGGGCAGCCAGTTGACCTTGGACCCCCACAGAGTTTTTGGTTCCTCTCCACCATTGTCAATCGGCTTTCTTCGGTATTGTGATGTATCCCAGCACACCCATGTAAATCACCCTGGGAGAACTCTGTTATGAAGGGTGTGCATTTAAGGCAGCCAGACGCTGCTGTGTATTAGATAGGCACGTACTACATAGTTATGTTCACCATCTTCACCAGATACAATGTTCCTTAGCCAGAAACATATAAAATGTAACCGCACAAATTTCTTGATGAGGGTTTTTTTTTCAGGATTTACTTCAGTTAAAGGTTGTTTTTTTTATTTTCATTTTTTTCAGGTGAAGTTTTATAACCCTTTTTGCTCAGGTTTCTTTTTCCAGAGGTGCCAGTGACTGTGGAAGAGACTGTAGATGTTAGTCACTTCCTTTAGTCACATCCTTTAGTCACATCCTTTAGTCACTTCCTTTAGTCACATCCTTTAGTCACTTCCTTTAGTCACTTCCTTTAGTCACTTCCTTTAGCCCATATCTGCAGACTTTAGTTAAAATAAATGTTTTGTTAGAAAGTAATTAACCATTTTTACTAGTTTTATAAAAAAAAAAGCTCTGGGTAGCTCTGTTCTTTTAAAACACTCAGTTAGGTCTAAGACTGGAGAATCTTTTATTTGGTTAGATCCTTCAGTCCAAAGTGATTTAGCTACCAAATTTCATGTTGATGCCTTTATAGCTTTTACGGAGGCAATCCATTCTAAGACTTCCTTAACCGCAGAGAGTTCTCTCCTGTAACACCGTAAAACAGGGCAAAGCAAGACCACCCTAATAAAATAATAATAATAATAATAATTCCCCACTTCATGATCTTGAACCATTAAGTGGGGTACTTGTCATCAATTGTGTTCTTTCGCATTGTTCAACTGGAAAAAGCCAGAAGGTCACATGACATGTTCAGGCTGTAGATGGATGTGGGAGTATTCACCATTTATTGCTTTATCCACACTAACACCCCCTCCCCCCCCAAAAGATCAACTGTGCGTAAGTGTTGGACACCCTGCGAGTCCTGCCTAAGGGCTCATAAGGTCCATGGGGCACCACTGAGAGGAGCCCTGCTCTCTGTGCTCCCCACCTGTCCCAGGGCACCATGCTACTATCCGCTGGTAACAGGCAGCTCTGTCAGTGGCAGCCGCAGGCTCTGACCACCATGTTGCGGTACTTCTTCAGAATAACGTTGGAGCTGTCGTCGAAATAGAGCACAGAGATGGCGTGAAGCTGAGTGGGGGCACAGCAGGGCCTGGGGACCGTCTCTGGATTTATGAAGTGGACCTACAGACCAAGACATTGATTGTTGGACACGTGCAAGTGGATAGAACGGACAATGGCTGATAAACAGGCCCTTGACTGCTGTTTTTACAGACTGCATGTAACATGATTAACAAACCCTTAAACCTGGAGTGATGGAAAACTAAAAAAGACTAGAAACCTAAAAGCCAAAGAACATGTAATTTGAGTGACATACACAAGATATGTACATAGAATGGATAATGGTCCCAAATCAAAGTGTCGCCCAGATAATAACCACACATTCCAATTTTCATGTGAGTTGCCTGAGCATATATCTACCCACAAAAATGGGTACCGTGCATATTAGCAGTAAGATTCACACACAGCAGCTTCAGCTGCCTGGCCACCCGTGGAGGCTTACCAGCGTCTGCACAATGGCATGATTGGTGGCATTCATGTATGAGTTGAGGGGAAAGGCACACTCGCCGTCACAGTAGTAGGCCGCGTAGCCCTCGGGAGCAATGATCCAATCCTGCAAGGCAGGCCACACGTCACATGATTCGCAATCAGCGGTAACACTTTATATGAAGCCCGTATTCATAACACCTAATAACTGTTCTTATAATTAATCGTCACACATTCGTAAAGTATCATAAACATGGCTATAACAACACATCAAAGTCATGTGTATTATACATTATGAATGCTCTCTGAAGCTCTCATCTATATAATGCACTATAGATACCTTTATAATGCAGTACAACGCGTACTTAATGCTTATACAGGCCATTATAATGCATCATGAAGGTATCTACAGTTCATTATAGGGGAGTTTCATGAAGCATTCATAATACATAATACGCGTGGCATGCCTTTTGATAAATAGTATGATGCTTTATGAATTATTATTGTTTGTTATAAATGTGGTTAGACGTTAGTAAAAAGATTGTGGTCAGCTGCTGGCACACTGAAGACGCCGTTATCCTATCATTACCCATGTCAAACATCATCCTTTGCTTTCTATCTCTGCAATTATTTGAACAGAAAAGACCATTTAAATAGTTTTGTTTTAATATTCCTTAGAGCTCTGCAAACTCTGCTCAGCTGTCTTTGTTAGGCTGTCGCTAGGGGATATTATGTGGGTTTAGACGGCCTTTAGAGAGCATTCCATTCAAAGGCTGTACCATACCAGGTTTATTTCGGCAGGGAAGTTAGATAAAAACATGAAAGAAGGGCTGGGGCCCCAGGGTGTACCTGCCAGCCCAGGTCCCTGAAGCTGACAAAGAGCTCATGCTTCTTGCAGCCCTGTTTCTGGTCCATGCTGCTGTTTCCTGGAGAGACGAGAGGAACCAAAACAGGCCGGGGGGGTGTGAGTCGGCAGGTCACACTATACAGCTGGAGAGGCGAGCACGGATGATTAACAATGGCCAGCTGGTCCCGACCCCACTTAGTCATGGCCGCTCTGATTGGCTGCCCGTTCTCTGTTTTTTGTACCCAAACAGCCAATTGCCGGGGCTGTTCACCCAGACAGGGTCGTGTCACAAGTGCTAGAAGCACAGCACCACTCAATCCTTTCCCTGTCCACTTCAGCCCCACAGTCCCACCTGATACCTGCACTGCTGGAGCTTCTCGGTGCCTCCTGGCTCTTGGGGACCTTGGGCCGACCGGGGCCTCGCTGCTTGGGACCAGCGGAACGGGGGCTGCGTGGGCGGCTCTGGGCAGCTTTGAAAAAAGCCACCATAAAGGCTTGTTTGCTTTGGGGCCCACTGTGGCCCACCAGCCCTGCCAACCTGGGATTCACACTCCGGCCTTCAGTGAAAGGTGGAAACAGAGAACACATACGGGTCAACTAGGTCACCAACAAAGAGCAAATGGCTGCACACATCCAAGCAGAGGGCCACTGTGGTTTCCCAAGACACCTTTGGATATGCATGTACATAAACAACAAAAAGTATGCCTGGATTAGATGACATCATTAGCCTAGGGCAGTGATTCCTGATCTGGTCCTCGGGGACCCGCAGACAGCCCACTTTTATGCTCAGAAGGTGGCAGGGAGACTGTCTGTGGGTCCAGCTTGGGAAACACTGGCAGGCTGTGGGGGGGGGTTAGGGGTTTCACTCCAGCCTGACCTTAATTAGCATCAGGTGTTTCTTAATGGCCTAATAATGAAGGTAGTAGGTTGTAAGCAGTGCAGATTTGACTGAAAACTGTCTAGCAGGTGGTCCTCCATGAGCAGAACTGAGAAACACTGCATTCTTCTAACTCAATGAATACCAGATCATATCTGAAGATAATTTCATACATAAAAGCAGGTAATTAGAATGGGTTCAAATATATTCCTTCTACTTCATCTTCAAACAAACTACTGCAAACTGATGTTCCCTGCTCCCTCACCGTCCATGCTCTCCAGGGCCAGCCGTAGAGCCAGGTCCCACCCTAGGTGGGAGGGCCAGCGCTTACTGGCGGCCGTGACGTCAAACACCAACCAACCTTCTTCTGCGGCCCAGGTGAGTCGTGAATCCAGGAGCAATAAGTCTGGCTCCCTGGAAGAGGTAAAGGCAGAGAATCGGAACGCGAGTCAGGGCTGGCAGGCTGAAGACTTTAAAGTAGTGTTAGACTATTCGATACATGATATGGGGTCGGTTTTCTCAGTGAGGGACTCATACACATCATGTGTATGATGTGTATGAACATGTCAATAAAATGATTCAGTTGTTGGAATGTTACAGGTATCGATAAAGTCAACTGAGCCTATGTTAGCCTCAGCGTCTGGGCCGAGAGGTGAATGAGCCGTCCGTACAGACGAGCAATGAGGAATGCGGGCGCATCCCGCGTCAGCAAAGCTCTCTGCATAACATGACCTCAGTTCTGTTCTATAAAACCAAGACTTTTTGAAATAGCTATCATGTTTGATGTTGACATCTGCCAGCCATAATTGTATAAGTGAGAGTATTATTAATCAATGATCATATTTGTATGATTCCCATCACTAGATTTTTAATTGATCCTACTAGTTAAATGTTCACGTTTTCACGAAATCATGGTGTGATGTTTTGCGTGCCAAGAGGCCTTGCCTGTTCGGGTGCTCGTGCAGCACCTGGTAGATGTTGATACGGAAGGTCTCATTCTCAAAGTGCTCGTGGACAAATTCCTTGTAGATGCGGAGTTCGGCGGCGGTGACAGCGCCCCCCTCGGGGGTCTGCGACAGGTCAAAGCGGAGCTCCCTGTGCTGGCCTCGCGTGGAGGGGACCTGCCTGTCCTCCCCAACTGACACTGGAAAGAAACAGACGCATCTTTTAATGTCTTTATTTTATTGCTGTAGTTTATTTCACAATGTTATTTTTATACTAAAATAGGCATTTGCTCAGCAGAACTTTCCCAGGATCAGGTAACCTTTAGGTTACTAGTGTCCTAAATGAGGATGTTACCTGTCCTTGGTAGTCAGCTAGGGAATATTTATGCATTTTTCCTTGCAATGCCTAGATTAATGCAAATAAAATTAATATACTTAGCTGACTGAATCAGATTAGAATTTGTAATAATTTATAATTTATTCAGATTTACAACCTTGCTCGAGGTTATAAAGCAAGCCTTCCTAGGACACGCTCTTGGCCACTGTGCTGCCTAATACCCAGCTTCAACCAACAAAGGCCTTGTTTTATTTACCATTTTCCACCAATGCTGAAATCTTGGGATATATTTCCAAAATGCCCCTGTTAGCAACTCACATAGTTGGAACCGTTCAGTTGCATGGTTCCAGCTACATAAGTCACTAGTGTTGTTAGCAACTCTGCTTTTCAGCTGTTGCTAGGGAAATGTTCCAGCTGAATCACTTCCTTGTACAAGGTTGTCCTTTTAATACCTGACGGGGGAAAGGTGAAAGCTGCCTGACCCCTCCCAGGGATCCCCTCCTTTTCCGTCTCTATCCTCCTAGGCCTACACAAGTGCAGTCCCCCTCCCAATATCCACACCCAGCCTTAGGGGCCATGGGCTCTCTTATCCAATGACCTGCCCTTGCACAATAAACCTCCTCGGTCTGCATGGGGGAGAACAGCTGGACACAGCTGGGGAGACCATGGCTGGCCTTCCTTCCCGCTCACAGGACTGCCGTCTCGCTGCCTCATCCTTCATCCATTAAACCCTCGCCCTTAGCAGTGGGAAGATGTTCATGCTTGATATTATCGAGGGCTGGCTGTCAATGCTTTTAAAATAGTCCACAGTGAAATAAGGGATGAAATCAGTGAGGCAGTAAATGTTTGAAAGAAAATGTTGATCATAAACCCTCCGGATGCTTCAAGCTAACAGCTCCTTTAGTGTTAGCTTCCACCTTCCAATGCCCCCCCCCCCCCCCCCCCAAGAAAAATATGGCAACAATTAAGAGGCGGGTAGAGGAGTAGTTAAACACAAGCGGCCATGTTTATTGCTTCCTCTGGGAGGAAACATGTAGGCTCGGCGAGGTCACTCTACCTGTGTGAAATGAACGTGTGCTATGAAGCCTTCCCATCAAGAAACGCAATGTCAGCCCTCTGCCTCCACCCTGGCCTGGCCCCCGCGGCTGCCACAGACCATAAGAGCGAGGGAGCGACCATGAGAGGAACACCGTGTGAGCAGCACGCAGACACCAAGTGTTTTAACATCTTAGTGTATCAGTGTGTGGCTGAGCAGATTATTGTGGTCGGAGGGCTGTCAGTTCAAACCTGGAGTAACCCCAGTTACTCCAGGGACTGACCCCGCTTGCTTCTTCGCCTACATCAGTTCGGACAAAAGCACCTGCTAAATAAATAAAATAAATATCTTGCTTTTTCTTCTCTAGTCTTAGCAGCGGAAGCTAACTGATGTGTCAAGTCATTGAAAGGCGCATCAATGCCGATCATATTTCAGGCTAATGTTGAACCCAGCTTAGTCACCTCCGAGAAGAAGGACTGGGTGGCAAATTAAACATAATCTGGCTCTGTATTTCGTACTGTGCAGCCCACAATCCGCACACCACGGTGGCAGGTGCAGTGTGCGGGGGATCTGCCAGGGCTCTCTGCCACATTCGTATCAGGTCTCAGCCTTCATAACCCACTGGACCACAACTCCGTACGGGGAGCTGCACCTCTCCATTTAGAGATCACATCTGATGTAACCGACTTTTACAGAGGAGAATGTAAGCAATTCTTGTCTCCAGTAAAAATAACACTGCCAAGGTCTGGATCTGAGGCTTACTGCACAGCCATGTTTAGACTTGGAAAATAACCACGTAGGCTTACATCAATTTTACAAATAATAAAAAAAAAAAAACCCGCCTGACATATTTATAATGCTGCCCACGATGTTTAGCTAAAGTTGAATTTCCATCATTCCTCTTACTCACAGGGAGACTTGTAAGAACAGAGCGATTGCTCAGGAACTTCCCATCTATGGGTCATGGTGCCGATGTCATATCTCAGTGACGCATTTCATTCATCATAATGTGTTGCTGGGTCACCTACACCATTGGGGGGGGGCAGACATATAATGCACTTCATTTGTCTCCGCACAGTTACATGCAGCAGAGGAGCTGGCTGTTTCATACAGCTTTAGGCACACATACAGGGCTGGGACACCGCTTCAGTGCCCAAACCTCCCAGCCATTCCACATATTTATTACATTTCACCACTGGCTTACTTAATTAATGAACTGGTTAAAAACGTCAAAGAGATATTATTAGCTATACCAGGTGTGCTAGCAGTCAAGTTAAGAAATACATGTTGTATTATATGGCTGCTGCAAATACTGGGGTGATTTTAGCAGAGGCTTTGAAATGACATTTTGACAAGACACAATAACAAATAACATAGTTTTACACTAATACTGTATAAAGATCATTTAAGCATCATTTTTGACTGCCTAGGACTTTTACACGTAGCTGTACATGAGGGACTGTTAGCCTCAGAGAGATGTGGTTCCCGGAACAGAGTTCCTCTTACCTCACTGATCACCACTTTGTATTCTAGCCGCTACTTATGGGTAATTCGACGATTCATATGCTGTCAACAACGGGTACAAACCACAAAGTTGATTATCAAGAATTCACACATCAACAATAACGTACAGAATACTGCCACAGCTACAACGCATGCGTGTGACTCCGTAGTGCCCTACTTAAGTTCCCACACACCTAAGACTCCGTATCCGTAGCCATATTTTGCAATATGGCTCTTTCTCATTCAGTCTCACTGTTGATTCATTTTGATTCATAGATCAATTCAAAACACAAATCTATTAGAAACACAAAAGGCCATAGCATACTATGAAAGATTTATACTTTTGAAACACATGCACAGAGAACTGATATGCAGAGGTGGAAAGTAACGAATTACATTTACTCGCGTTATTGTAAATTAGTAGGTTTTTTTGTGTATTTGTACTTTTTGAAGTAGGTTTTAAAATCTGTAATTTTACTTTTACTTAAGTATATTTTATTTGAAGTATTGTACTTCGCTAAAATTTTAATCACATCTGTTACCGAGTAAAAATTAAACCGACAAATAATTAAAATGAAAAAATCACGTGCCCGGAAATTACTGCAGTGAACGATGGGTAAGAGAACAAACTGGCGTTAATATCACGCATGTGAGTACAGCAGAGATGGAGAAGTCAGAGACCAGAGTAATATCAGATGAAAGTTTGGCGAATCCTTCTGAAGCTGAACTTGTTGTGAAAGAAGTCCACCCCTGGCCATACTTAGGTGAGCTGTTTGCCTTTAAATGCAAAAGAGGTGACAGCTTTATTATGAAATGTAAACTTTGTTTGCCCCGAGGGACTGACATTGCCGCTTACAAGAACTCCACATCAAATCTACGCAAGCACGTAGAGGTAAGTTAAACAACGCTTGTAGTGTTGCATTGGTTTTACAAAGTAGGTTAAACTAGTAAACTAGTAGTAAACTTTTCTCAAATTAGCCAAAAAGACATCAGTGCATGGCCTGTTCAGACGATTTATGCGTGCTACCCCAACGCAAACGTATGGATTTATATTGGTGTTTGTGTATGTTCATTGTAAGAAACAGGTTTACTCAAAGCTGTTTTAATATGCTAATGTCCCTATCAAACAAATGCTCCTAGTGCATAATCACTAAACATTAAACCAATATGCAGTCCCTAACCACTGTAGGAATACGGGGAGCATGACTGGACACTGTATTATAAAAATCATTTATGGGATGGTCTGCACTAAAATCATACATTATACGGTATCTCCCTAAATGTTTTAAATGTGTTTTGACGTTTTATATTGTTATTGCACCTTAACTTGTGGTGTTACTTTAATTAAAAACAAATACATTAAAATCACTTTGTCCTTATTGCACTATCCTCCCAAGGTTAACAAAGTAACTAAGTAACTTTTACTCTGAGTACATTTTGAACAAGCTACTTTCTACTTTTACTTGAGTATATTTTTTGACAAGTAATTTTACTTGTACTTGTGTAAAATTTCATTTATGTAATAGTACTTTTACTTGAGTAGAATATTTTAGTACTCTTTCCAACTCAACTGATATGAAATATGCAGCAAAGACGTAGAATTTCCACACAAGGGTGCTGAAATGTGTCTGAGAGACGCACTGAAAGCACTCTTCATGCACACAATGGCTCGGCCACCACGACGCATGCCTATCTCAGGCCTCTTTTTAGTGTTGCTGCTGCTGGATTGAATTACTTATATTTTTATGACTCCCTTCCTAATTTTGGTGATGGTTGTGGAAACCATTTCCAGAGACTCACCTTTAATTTATGTTAAATCACTCATGTAACTACTCCACTCCAACTAGTCTGGCCCCACCCAAAAAAAAACACATAAAAGCTACAAATGACTTGGATCATATATAGGATTTTGTTGTCTGTTAGGTTTAAGCTAAAACAGACACCCAGTGGCTGATAATGACAAGGCTGATGTTAAAAGACATTGGAGAAAGTGTTCCACATTTAACACTGTGTAATCTATCTGATCGCTTACAGAAAAATGTCAAGGGCTTAGTGTCCCATTATGAAAGTCCACAAGTGGCTAAACGTGGGTGCAGGCACAATATTAGGACACTAAGTTCTACTTCAAACTTTCTGAAGTTGGGCAAGTTTCTCTTTGTTCAGATAACCTAACTAAACATCACATAAATCCAAAGGAGCATCTGTATAATTCATGCAACTCGTCATACTCAAATTGGTTTAGGAATGTGCCTTACAATAAGTCATTCTTCTTAAATTAAATTTCAGCATGTAAGCAAGGGTGGCTCTAGTTGTATGCCGGCTGTATCAGATTTGAAAAGCAAACCTTCTTATTCTTGCTTACTAACGTAAACCATTTTATCCCTCTGAGGTCATACGAAATAAGCTATAGTAAACAGTAGACCTGCATAACAACATAATTCAGTGCAGGAGATATTTGGGTGACTCAATCTGGTTTATATACTTTTGTGAATTCCTCATTGTAGCTGGCCCATATGTGGAAGAAAACGTCCCACTGGTTAGCATTTAAAATAAACCACACAAAATATTTACTGACATCTGGGGCATCTGAGATTACACTAACATTCCGTTATGGTGGCAAACTCCGCAGAGGGAACGGACGATAGCGAACAACCTACTGCTATTTATACAAGTCGACTTGTTCTTGTGTTTCACTGAATGCGTTTTCGCGGACGAGCTTCGAAGCCGCGATCTGTTAATTTATCACCTTCGAACATTGTGCGCATATGGTTTTTACATGGACGTCGAGCTAGCGCTCTATGTATCAGTTCGTTTATCACCATTTCCCAAGCTCCCGTTTGCTAGTGTCCCGCCTATTTATTTTGCCAGAAACAGCTGCCAAGTGAAATACGGAGAGCTGCATTTTAGTGTTTTTATTACATCCCTGATGATTATGATTGAGGCTTTACTATAAATCGGCATAATGCTGCAAGAACAAGGATCTGTGGGAGTACCCCTGGCGGCATTGGACACACAAGCCTGCATCACGAAGATCAGGAACAATGTGAATGGTTCTCTGTGGAGGTGTTATGCTAATTAAATCTGCTCTGAACACTGCTTTCAATTACACAATGAGACCCTTTATGGAACAACAGACCAAGAACATTTTGTGTGATGTTTCAGCACAATGTGTGGGATTGTGTTTCCGTACACACACAGTCAGAAATTATTAGTTTATATATTACTTTAGTTTATTTCATTTTTCTCGTTTGCCTTAATTGTTTTTTTTTCCAGTTACCAAGTTGCTGTCAAGGACGGCGACTGGAGGAACGACCCATGGCTGCGGCAGTCAGAGTTTTTCAGCCCTTTCAAGGGGCGTTTATTACGCAATACAAGGGAAGCAGGGTAAACACGGAAGCTAACAACACTACAAGCGACCATAAGCTGCGACAGCGACAAAACCAATGACCGACCTAGGGAAACAGACTCGAACGCGGACTAAATACACAGGATCACTAATACAGAACAACGAACACCTGGGAGAAGCAGGCATTCGCACGAGGGGAAATGAGGGGGCGTGGCACAGGAGGACAGAGCGGGCAGGACGTGACAGTAGCTTGCCTAATTAAATATAAAAACATACCGCAATCTGATCTTATCTACCAGCTGCCTTTCCCGTGGCACTCAGGCATCATGAAACATGAGACACAACAATCAGAATGGGGTGGGGTGTGCACATTTATATCGCAATTCAAATATTGACTTCCAGGAGTACTGCCTTGTTTGGTGTGGGCAGGTCAGATGCTCTGCCCGCATCATGTGGGATTCCTCTGGGTACCTACCCACTGCCCAAATGCATGCAATTAGGCTAACTGCCATCGCTGCATCTCTGCCATCGCTACATCGGTCCTCACCTGCGCGCCCTGTGATGGCCTGCCATCTCATCCAAGCGCTTGGCCTGCCTCTGCTCTCTGACTCTGACTCAGTCTTGTCATGTCCCCTGAGCAGGACAAGTGGTTGACAGCTGGATGGATCGATGGGATACAGATGCCGATGTTAAATAATGCTGGCCTGCAAAGCACATAACTTCCAACCCAATAACTGACAATCCACACTTGTGTTAGTCGACCTTTAAGGTGCATTCAAAGGCGTTGCGTTGGGAAACAAAATAAATTGTATGGACCATGGCTGTCCAAGTAACAGTACCCTTACACCCGAACCACCCGTGTTCAGAGAAATATCCAGCTGTGTAAAGCGAGCAAGTCTCAGGCGGCACTTGCTTTTAACTGAAGGAAACTGATGAAATTACTGAACAATGTGAGGTAATGGCAATGAACAGAGGTGGGGCGCAGAGCTGCTTCAGGCCTGCGTCTCGGTGGGTGCCTGGCGCCAAGGGGGGGCTGACCCCCAACAGAAAAGGCTCAGTTGGGTGGGGATGGCTGGATGCTAAGAGGTTTTCTGCACACAGCTGTTATGACCTAGCAAAGCCAGGCCAGAAACATCTGTATCAGCCCCGGGCGCCAGACCAGAGACTGCCTGCAGAGCAGCGGAATGCAAGGAATCACCTTCCAGGGGGCGCGTGCGCAGCCAGGCTGCAGCTGCGCAGACTGGGAGGAGCCAGCTCCCCACAGGAGGACACCATTACCTGTGTGGCCCTGCATTACACCCCCGCCACTGGCACTGCTCACCTTCATATTTGTTATCTATTTATTGTCAGCCAGCTGACATAGTTTGTCAGCCACCCTTCAAGCCCCTGTGTTATTTATTATAAGTGTTAATGTGCAATGTCTATGCAGCCTTGAATCCAATCCAATTTCACTCTGTCCTGCTGTGAATACCTCCCACTGTCACTTGCTGTCTGCATGCTGCACCATGGTCATGGGGAAACGTTATTCTGTCCCACTGACTCCCTGTATGTGGAAGGTGTGACAATGAAGCCCACTTGACTTAATTTGGCTGTCTGATATTTGCATGCAGAGTCATACACATGACAACATGGATGTGCATCTTCCCGCAGACTGTAGGGAATGTGCTTTGGCATGCTGTCCGTTCAGAATGATGGCTGATATGCAGAGCTGTTTGGGAATCAGCTTCTCCATGATCCCAGTTCCACAGCCACTGTGTTTTTAATTAAAAGCACCAATAACATTTCTCACAAAATGGCTTAACACATAATTTCTTTTTTAAGTTTAAGATGCCATTCTTCTTCTATTAAACTGGTCACTTGCGTAGAAATCACCCTTATCCAATATGGAATAAGCATGATGCAGTGTGACCTGTATTATCTGAAGAAAAGTTCAAAACATCCAAATCTAATCTACAAGACTTCAAGGCTTATGATCATGTGAAAGGCCTTTTAATGAAATATCTGATTCCTCCTGCTGTTTTCCAGTCAGTTAACGCCCATTTGGAGTAGCTTCAATCCCTGCGTCCCCCCTGCCCCCGCCCTCGGCTGTGAGGGCACAGGTATGCCGCTCTGGGCCGCAGTGG
>JAODKM010000118.1:12096319-12107386 GCA_026780845.1 Petrocephalus sullivani | reverse complement strand
AGGGGACTCAGAACACATCCTTGTGGAGACCCGGTGCTAAGTGTGATGGTACTGGACATATGGGGGCCGAGTCTAACAGACTGTGGTCTGTTTGTCAGGAAGTCCTTAATCCAGAGACAAATGGGAGTGGAGAGTCCCAGGTGTGACAATTTCTGGACCAAGATACACAATTTTTAAGCATCAGGATATGCCGAATTTATATGAATTACTAATATCTTGGGTATACTACTGATTTGTTTACCAAATTGTAGGCATAAGTAAACGCCCGTATAGTACTGAAAAGCTGGTGGCTGGCCAAATGTTTTGTACTTCATGTAAAACCCTGGTGATGCACCATATGATTGCGAGGACATTGCCATGTGATATTGCCTAGTGTATAGCACACAACACAGTAACGGTTCCTTCCCCACAGTAAACCTTACTCTTCAGTGCAATATTGTACATAACTGTACAGTTTTTTAATATATAAAATAAGTGTATAATCTAGTTAACATCCTCCAAAGTTAATTTTTGTAAAATGTATTCTTTGTAAGCAGTTCACCACAGCACAGTCCTTGGGCATGTGGTGTCCTGCTCGATTCTGATTGGTGTGACTTTCTCTCACCCACCTGTGTTCCAGTGCAAAGGATAACTTCACATTTAAGTGCCACAGGTCCAACGGCACCAACACAGCCACGCCGCAGGACATCTACGCTGTGAGCAACAGTTTACATTGGCCAGTCAGCCACCTGGCTTTTGGGGATGTTAATGTGGGAATGTTACTAGGGAGCCAATGACCTGTGAGCTTTTCCATCCGGGCAGGTAAATGCCATCTCCTTCCATCCTGTCCATGGAACCTTGGCCACCGTGGGCTCTGATGGCCGCTTCAGTTTCTGGGACAAAGATGCCCGGACTAAGCTGAAGACCTCCGAGCAGCTGGACCAGCCCATCACAGCCTGCTGCTTCAACCATAACGGCAACATTTTCGCCTATGCTTCAAGTTATGACTGGTCTAAGGTATGAGAGGGGTTTGTTGCGCCCATTTGGGAGCCATATGACTACACGGGACAGGAGCTAGAAGTGCCAGGCGCCATCACTGGCCTGCCCTGCCCCCTTTAGGAAGATGGCTGAATCACTGTATGTGTATGTTAGTCCCAAAATGAATGTGAAAATGAATTCTTCAATTTTCTGAAATCCAAGGGTATGACTTAGTTCTTGTTTGTGTAGGTTCAGAACAGGAGTCACAAGGACTGGGAATTCCCCAGTGGGGAACCAGTCAAAGCGGGGAATCCGGTTTTCACCCCTTTGGTGCTACGCTAGCTGCCTGTAAATTGACTTGTTTCACTTTGAGGTTGTTTAGACTGTGTCCATCTCCCTCGTGAGCCTTATGGAGGGGTGTCTCGTGTCAGCCAGGGGAAGTCTTAAGATACATAACCTTTTTTTGGTCTTTGTTATATGGCAGAAGCTAATGCCACTGAAGTTACATTTCAGCAATGCATAACATGCTGTTTTTCCGATTTCATTTAAATTACTTCCTCTTTCCAGGGACATGAGTACTACAACCCCCAGAAAAAGAACTACATCTTCCTGCGAAATGCGGCTGAGGAGTTGAAACCTCGGAACAAGAAATGGTGAGATTGGGCAGCAGCTCTGCTTCCACGGAGACAATGTCAATGGGCGGCAGTCTCCCTTACCTTCTGTCTTCCAACTTAAGTGACAATTGCTAGGGACTCCCCTGTATCCCATCATGCTTTGCATGTAGGGGGAGGCAGTAGGACAGGCAGTGAGGTTCAGCCTCAGCACAGTAGCTCTCTGAAGATGCACTCGCCTGCGTGCTGACGATTGTTTCTACCATGTCATTGTTACATTTGAACCAATGAATTCTGCTTTATGCAGCATTATCCAAACCAGCTGGAGTATGTGATTTTTAACAAAAATAAAGTCCAGACTGGAGAAGGAGTGGATCAGTTTTGAGTTATTCTTTTGCTATGATTTTCTTTCTGCTTTGACAGATTGTCTGGTCTGTAAAGGAGCAATTCTGAGCAGGTCTGAATTTTAACGCTTTTGTGAGATTGTATTTATTTAACTTGCAGAAATCATTCACTATCCTCAGAAATCCACTGGAGGAATTCTCAAACCATTACAAAAAAGCCTTTAACTGGAGCAGGTCCCTAGCTGTTGATAAACACGTGCATGCTGCATCCCCTTCATCCACACTGTGTTCTTTTTTCTCCTCATAAAAACAAACATCATTGGGGGAGAATCCCCTGAAGATGCCCTGACTGATTGCTCCCCTCCTGTCTCTAGATCCTTGCAGCTGTGTCACGTCTGTTGTGGGGGCAAACCCAAAGGGCAGCACGCACGCAGAAGACCTGCCTTTACATGTGTATATACAGGAGACCTCTTTTTGCCTTGCGTCTGGACCAATGGCACAGCACTGCGTGCTCTAAGCGGACCAATCCGTAGGGCTCTTTGCTGTCCGCTTTGATGCCATTCTTGTCAATTCCATTCGTATAGGAATATTTTTTTTTGTATACTGCATCCTTAAATCACTTTCTGCTTGTTTGGCTCTCACTCCATGGTGTATTTCTGTGAAAAAAATGTGAAATGAATAAAAGCAGCTTTTTGGTCAAACTTGCCTTTCATCTTCTCTGTTGTGGTTTTCCTTGGTGGGGTGGAGTGCTGTCATTATAGAAATCCATCATTTGCTAATTATACGTAACACAAAGGCAGCATGTTGCTGTAGTGAAACTATTACAGTGTATAAAAGTTAAGTACACAACTCCACCTGCTTATAGTGTAAAATTGGTTTTCTTTATCTCTGTGCATCTCGTTAATGCTCACAAGGGGGCGCACTTGGACTTGTATCTATACGAATGTCTTGGAAAGGAGTGGGTTAACGTGTGAAATAAAGGGCCCGTGGATGTTAATCGGGACAACAAGATCAACGTGATTGCTCCTCGTGTGAGTCAGGCAGCTGGGTGGGTGGGGGGTGCAATGGATGTGTGAAATCATGGCCAAGCCAAAGATGAAAAGTGCAATGAGAACATTGTGACAATGGCAAGCAGGTGACAGTTCTCATTTCTTGAGGTCATTAGTGCTGCTGTGATCTGTCAAAGCGGGCCCGGCCACTGGGCATCGATCCGTGCAGTGAGCTCATAAGATTGTTCTGTGTTCCAGCCTTAGCCACATGCGGTAACATGTTAAATGGCTTGGATGAGTAGCTGCTCTGTACCATTGCCGAAGACACTAAATTCAACATTTCTTTAATGAATATTTGGATTTATAGACGCTGATGTGTAACAGCTGTAAGTCATTGCGGTTCAGAAATACGCACCAGCCAAAAAAATAAGGATAGCGTTATCAGAAATGAAATTCTAAAGCGAATTTTCAAGATAATTACCTGGTAATTGTCTTATGCCTAGGTGGTACTGTTTCTGGTTTGATTGCAGAGCTGATTAAATGCTACACTGCTGTGCCAAGCTGCCCATAATATCACCCTGGAACAAGTACCTTTTCCATATAGACCTGGGTTTCTGGTGTCTTTTGCTGTGGGAGATAGCACCTTTATAAACTTCGCCATCCAGACTCTTGAACACTTGGACTTAAACCTACTCATATTCTAATCTCCTGACTTCTTTCTCTTTTCAACACATCTGAGACAGAGAAGCAGATGTTTTACGCTCAGACTGATCGGAAGTGTTTTTTTTTTGTTACTAGCTCCGTGGTGGTGGAAATTTTACAACTGCACCACCTCCTTTCATGGCCTTTCATCTTGTTGCACGCGTAACCTCGAAAGACAGACTCGTTCGAATCCTCCTGTGCACCCAATCCTGGCCCGGAGGCTCTCCTGCATCCAGACCCCTCCCCACACTTTTGGGTTACCTAAATACTGCACCCACCCAAGACGACTGGCATGTAATAAATTACAGAGATAAATGGGTTATGTAACAAACATCTAATAGAGCAACGTGTTATATGTCATCTCTACACCACAGTTAATTACAAACTATCCAATAATTGCTAAACGGCGATTTAAAACCATAACACTGAGATGAATTTAACTGTAACTGTTAGTTGCGTTAGGCTTAAAACAATTTACTTACATTACACTTACCCAATACCAATATTTAGACAATTCATAGTTAAGAATTAGTGGCCAAACAATTGAATTTTACGATAGTTTTATACGCTTTTTTGCGGCGCTCTCGATGGCTATAATATTTAAGTAGCATGTTGTTTTAATTTTGTGCAGGAACACTTGGTTTTATTTTAAAACGACTTGGAACACTTTGGTGACGGCTCACCGAAGAGGATGTAGCGCTGGGTGAAGGGGGCGGGGACACGCGCGGAGCGCTCTCGCTCTGATTGGCTGGAGAGCCAGAGGGGGCGGAGGCACGGCGCGTTAGTATAAAGTGCTCCTTTCGCGTGCCTGGCCACAGCACGAAGCTAAGCCACCTGCCGAGGGCTGCTGACTGCGAGCCGCTGGCCTGCTTTGGAGGGGGATTATTCATCTGCGAGGGAAGGAAGGGAATTAAATCCGGGGGAAAAGAAACAGCCAATAATCTACCTCAGTTTATTCCGAGTTTGAAGGCTGACGTGTATTTATTCTTGTAATTGTTAGCTGATCAGGTGTCGTAGGAGCAGAAGTTCTTTAGTTTAAAATAATGTTGTTGCATCAATTTGTGAACGGGTCCCTGGGAGCGACGCATCCGACGATTCAGAAGGACACTACTTTTACCAAGATCTTCGTCGGCGGGCTGCCTTACCACACCAACGATGCTTCGCTGCGGAAATACTTCGAGGCTTTTGGGGACATCGAGGAGGCGGTGGTGATAACGGACCGGCAGACCGGCAAGTCCCGGGGATACGGATTTGTAAGTGGCCGCTAATCCGGCATTAACGATCGCGCCCGCGCCGGCTGCCACATGCACGCTGGCTCTTTGGAAGTTAAAGTTTCGGGATTTCTCTTTGTCTCGCTGCGATGCGTCCGATCTGCTGCCCGTAACATGCGGGAGGGGAACCGTCGCCGAGTTACGGGGAATTGGCGCTTTTCTCATAAACGTCCTCAAAGCGAAAGCGGACCGCGTGTGATCGGGCGTAAATTGGGCACCAGCCGCTTTCTCTGCGGCATAAATGACACGCAGGTACGCGGTCCGGGCAGGAGACTGACATAGGCGCCACTTAGCGACCTGTTGGGCAGTCCGTGCGAGCCCGTGTGGCAGGGCGCTCCGGCCGGCACCGGGGAGCTGCTTCCCCGCCTTCCTGCTTCGGGGTACTGTAATGAGTAAGGGAGCGGCGCTCGGGGGGGCGCCGGCTGCCCCGGCTTACCCCCGCCTCGGAGCGTCCTTGTCCCGCTACCACAAGGTTACTCTGCTGTATTAAAGCCCTTTGGTCGCATTCTTACAAATGCTTTTCGCGAACGCGGACCCCCCCCGGACTTTAGATGGTATTTTAAAGCATTTTGAGATCATTGAGCCCCATGCGGTCACTTTTTTTCTGGAACTTAACTGAGGGGAGGAAGGAGGCTTTCTTAGGGGAGCACGGGCCGGGAGCGCGTGTCGCTGAAGCGGCTCGCGGGGGGGCGCTTGGCGGGTAGGTAACGGTAATGTAGCTGCGACCTCCGTCATAACAGCGGCCTTTGTTAAAATAAATAAAATAAGATTAAATGATATAATTTTTATTATTAATAATAAGTAATATCTGTTTAATTATTCGACAAACCCGCCCGAGAACACTTCCAGAACATTACCTCAGTGCCCCCGGTCTCTCCTCTTGTCTTCACTTTTGTAAATGGACTTTAATTTGACCCTCTTTCTCCGAATCGCTAGCCGGTCTTTGCGTTCCTCTCGGCGGGGACGCCAATGGTGCGCATCGGCGAGGGCAGCGAGCGCGGAGCCGGGCGTGTGGCTCCCACGGGAGGCCGGGGCCGCGGCTGTGCGCGACCTTGGTGTGTGGGTGTGTGTGTGTGTGTGTGTTCGTCCATCGGTCCAAACATTTACGCTCTCCAACCGTCTCCCCAAACCGGAAACGTGCTCCCTGTTTACACAACAGCGGCTGGAAGCCGAGCGGCCCCCGCTTCTCGAACGACAGGTCGGACCTGCTCGGGGGACGTGGGGGTGTCTGCAGGAGGCGCGGGCCGCTTCCAACCGACAAAACGCAACTCGATAATCCGGCTGCCTGAAGCGACAGAGCCGAGTGCTGCGTTCCCCGGGACGAGTGGCCTGCCCTGCGCCATGGCGCTCCAAGTGCGGCCGCTCCTGTCCCTTATAGGCCGCCCCTCTCCTCCATGTCCCCTCAGGCTTTCCCTCCTATGATTTATCTGCTACCCTTACCTACTATTAGGTAGCAGATTATACCACAAAATCCCTATGCCACAATGGCTGCCTCCATTAAGTCATTTTAACTCTGAGGCTGTTCTTAAATGCGATGGAGAAATTAAGAAGATTAGTTTTATTAGGGTTCTCTCCCTCAGTAAGCAAATATGTTAAGCTTAGGGGGCAAAACCCTGGCCTAACCCTCTAAGCTATGCCCACTGAGCTGCTGACTGGGTACACTGTCTTTTGGTACTTAGGTGATGGGTCACTGGAGTCTACCTTCAGACTCTATGTATTTGTGCTACTCTCCGTTTTAGATTTCATGGCTAGGAATGAAACTGGGTTGACTTGATCTTTGTAGGAGTAGGGACCCAGCACTTGTGGCTGGAACCCTGGTCAGTGTCACTTGGGTACAGTTGCCTTGAATGCTCATTGGTTGATTTGATGGCTGTGCAATCAATTGACTTTTTTTTTTTTTTACTTTTTGCTTTTGCAGGTGACCATGGCAGAACGAGGGGCAGCCGAGAGGGCCTGTAAGGATCCCAACCCCATCATCGATGGCCGCAAGGCCAATGTCAACCTGGCGTACCTAGGAGCTAAGCCCCGAAGCCTGCAGACAGGTGTGCGAATATGGGAGCGGTGCCTTTTGTGTCTTATGCAGGCAGTGACACATGACACTCACAGCTGCGTAAACTCGATTGCGTGTGACCGTGAGCAGGCCTGGTCATTGGCTTACTCACGTTCACTCTCCTGTCTGCCTCCTCTCTGTCTCTCATGAAGGTTTCTAGCAAAATCTGACGTTTGAACATCTTTTTATTAGTGGCTGCATTTTGTGATCTAACTTTCTGAAACAAAGCACAGGTGTTATCTTGGCAAACTGGATTTTTAAAAAAAATTGCTCTTTTTTTATTAAAAGTTAAACGGCTGCCGATGCTTTTTCTGATAAGGAAGTTTTGTAAAAATATCGTTGTGATGCCACGCTGTGTATACCTGTTGTTACCCTGGTAACCATAACGCCTCCGGTTATGCTCGGGATTGATGTGCTTGCGGATCGGTGCAAACTAAGATGTCATAACAATGGCAGTTAAAAAATCATTCAGAGGTGTACTTGAATTAATTAGCTAGGCTCATAATGGATACATTTTTAGTTTGACAAGTATAAATTAACTTTGTTTCTTGAAGATGTATTATAGTAGTGGGTCAGCGTTTACATTGATTTCCCATTTATGTGTGCGTGCTGGATTAATTATCATACTTGCAGCAAAGCTATTTGTTTCTGTCTTTTTTTTACTCTGAAAGATGCTTGGTCAGTCACTCTGCACTTGTTTGTGAAATACAGCAGTTTAGGTTACAGATCGCTTTCTCTTGCAGTTGAAATATTTCACCTTGTAGTTGATCTGTACAGGTAGGGCTTAGGCATTTGCTGTGCCTCTCGTTATCTATGCTGTTCTCCTGGCTTGGGACAGGCCCTCAAACAAAGCCCCCCCCCCGGAGTAATTCTTATTTTTCATTAATCTCCTGATCACTATGTTCCAGAACTTCTGTGTTTGTTTGGGTGTGTTGGCTGGATTTGTTTGGGTGTGTTGTCTTTAGTGCTGTTCAGTGTATTAATAGTGGTTTTGTGCTTTGTGGGCTCGCCTACCCCAGTCTTTGGCGCTTGGTACTCTGTAAACTTTGAGGTTACCGGGATGGGCGACTTCACATAACTGCACAACAACTCATTTACGGTTTGAGTCTATTCCAAGCAATACAGACATGAGGGCATGACCTTGTTGCAAAGTCTTTTTCAAATCATTTTAAAGCTTCCAGATTATATTTAAGTGGCTGGTCCAATTCTGCCTGTTATGGTGCCTGCCCCCTTCCAGTGTGCCGTGCTTGTTTCTGCAAACACTGTGGCCTTTCTGTCCCATCTCCAAGCACAATGTGGCCAGTCTCTCCTCTGCCTCCTCCTCATCCTCCTCCCTGCTGTCATCGTATAGCGCACAATGACGGGCCTCTTTCTCTCCCATGGTGTTTGGGGCTAGCCATTCTCAATTGTCCGCTCGTAGTTCTACAGGTTTACTTCCGGTTAACATCTTGTGACACAGAACCTAAGATCCCCACTGGACTAAGGTCGCATTAGCACTGACATGCTCTGTGCTCTCTCGCTCAGGTTTCTCAGTTGGAATGCAGCAGATCAGCCCCGCACTGATCCAGAGGCATTATGGGTAAGTAGCAGTGCAGATCCCCTTGTTAAAGATTTGGTCGCCTTTCTGTCCTGTTCTAGTATAAAGTTTGCTGGAACATTTCAGTATCTCCCAAGTCAATTGGTACAGTGTTTTCACGGTATTGAAGCTTGTTTGAACAGCAGGGAAGGTCTCATTATGTTAACGGCACTCTGGATCCCATTCAGGTTAATATGCTGGAAGTCATGCTCTAACGGCCCATTGTTGCTAAAAGTGCCCTCAGGCGACCCAGGGTTTAGCATGAGCCCCACACCACTCCAGGGACCATCTGCTTTTTGATCCCTTTCGATGGAGAAGCCCAACTCCTCGCAGGCGTACCTTCCTGCCTTTATCCTTGGTGGCACGTGTTAGTGTTGGACCTGCTTCGTTGTGGTGATCGTCTGCCTACCAGCCGAGCCTTAAGCCATTTTCATTCACGCAGGATTGGGAAGTTGCTGTAGACGGGCCTTGGGGACGGTCTTGGCGGCTCAGGCAGTCTGGTGCGGAGTTGGCACTGGTTAAAATGCTGACATGTGCACTAAACATTGAATGTATTTCAATGTTTGGTTCTCTGATGAATTGTTCTGGGACTGTTCCATTTCAGGATAATTGTCATTTGCTGTGATGCTAACCTTCAGTGTAAACTGAGGCTGCGTTTTCTAGTCATTCTTTGCAGCTGGCATTGTTAGCCCGTAAGCCCCCCCCCCCATTCAAACAGGAAGCATCTGCAGAGGGAGAATGACCCTTTTGTCACAGCCAGCTTCCATATAATTGACCAATCCTATTGCTAGAAAGGAAGCTTCCCCCTCGGGTGGGCTTTCTGTGGCGTCTGCCTCTCGTTACGACATTTTAAAGCGCTTCCAGGCTGTCACGATGACCCCTGTGCCTGAGAGCGCAGCCTCGGTCTGCTTAAAGCCTTCGATCACAAGAAACCGTCCGCTAACGGCTGCACAGACGCCATGCAGTTGGGAGATGCTGCTCCCAAGATTCCACAAGTTATCAAAGCAGAGTTTGTCTTTTAACTTCATGCCATTGTTTGGCTGCATTTTTGCCGACCACCGTTGTGCTTCTCAAGCTCGTCGGGGGGGGACACGCGCACACAGGGCCACTCTGTAATGTAGCTGGCTTTAGTCCCAGTATCATTCCTCCGCTCGCTGCTCTGATCTGCAAAGTGCAGACTGCAGGGCACAGCAGAACATGGCCTGTTTGCTGCTGTGCCGTCTGCCCTGTGGGGGGATTTGCCCCCCCCTTTTTTTCTCTTTTTCTTTTTACATGACGGGGGTAGCAGGCTTCATACATATCCTGTTCAGACAAAAGGTGCTTGCTCTTGGGAGGGGATTAGGGCTTCAGATGGTGAAAACCAACACCTTTTGAGGTGGGAGGGTTGTGTGAGGGGTGAGCATGTTTTCTGGGTAGGCAGGTACTGTCTGGGAGCCCATGGATTGCAGCTGTTGCTGGCCTGCCAGACTTTGATGCCCCTGCACTTCCCCCACACACACACTTGGACATGAATAAACACACATGGGTAGATTTAAAGCTTTCCTCAAAGTCATGCTCTATGTAAAATTCATGCCCCTTTTGTCTTCCTGTTCTTGCCCCAGGGGCACGCAGCGGCCTTCATCGGCTCCCCGCGCAAAGCCATTTCTCTGCTGTACTGTAGCTGTGCTCGTGCGTCTGTCTGTTCAAATGTTCAAATTAAAATGTCATATCCCCTGTGTCATGAAGTTCCCCAGTCGTCTCTTCCTGTGTACATATCGCCATCCGAGTCGCAGTATCCACCTTTGCATGCCATTGGCTCCTTTTCGGGATCTGCCATGATTCTGCTCTTGAATAATGTTGAGGAGCCCAATGAATCTGCAGGATCCTAATCCTGAATGGCTGAGCAGGCTGGCGTCCAGCCGTGTGATGGCTGCTGCCTCTTTGTAGTGTAATCTTTCAGCATAATCTTTTGGCACTCAAGGCCATCTTTAGGGTGACGCATGAGAGTTGGCTGAAGGGAATCTAGACTGCGATTACGGGCTCAGGTTCCAAGGGGCATGCCATGCTGAGGTATTGACCCTAAACTTGGGCTATATGGTGTAAAATCATCCAGTCGGTAAGTTATTCAGGGTGAATGTGCTCCAAGAAGGGCTTGTTGGTGGTTTGTGGTGACCCTTTGGGTGGAAACACGGTGGCGCTGCATGTGCAGTTCAGCTCTGCCTCTCTGTCCATGCTATGCCACCCCCCTCAGAGACAGCGCTGTGGCTACCCACCACAGCATACCCCCCGGGTGCCCTGTGCTCCCAGATGAAGCAGCCTGAGCTGGGAGCAGCGAGGAGGAGCCGTGTGAGGCGCAGGACACTGCATGGACTGCCCCAGTCCGCCTGGCCCCCCAAAGGTGCCTTACTGGAGTGCAGTGTCGCTCGGTGCCGTCTGCCTGGCCCCCTGAAGGTGCCGTGCTGGAGTGCAGTGTGTTGCTCGGTGCCGGCCGCCAGTCTGCCGCAGTGTGGGCTGCTTCTCCCTTCATAGCATGGCTTTGGTTTGCAGTGTGGAGTGTCGGCTTGGTGGGGGTGGGGGGGGGGGGTTGC
>JAODKM010000118.1:12085380-12095720 GCA_026780845.1 Petrocephalus sullivani | reverse complement strand
CCCATTCCTCTTGTTTTTTTGCGTTCCCCCCCTGGGGCTCTTCACCCCCCATTCTGTCCCCTGCTGCTGCTTTATTTACCCCCCCCCCCCCCCCCCAACGGCTTCATGATGTTTCCTCCCCCTCACTGAGAAGGGGAAGAGCACAGATAGCAGGGTGCTCCTCGCTGATTTTCTCATATGCAGGCTAAGTTAGGTTCCCACGCACTGCTTCCGTTTTCTGACCGTAAAGAGCAGCCACACTTCCGGCACAATGGTCACATGTTGCATAATGATACAGTGGGTACTTGTGACCATGAATGAGGTTAGATTCCCTAATAAGTTCCTGTTGAACCTTTGCAATGGCTATGAAATGTAAAGTTTCATTCACTGAGTCTTGATCACATCTCCCCGGCCTAAAATATCTTTGAATCTGCATTTGTGTCCTTAGTAACTCTTGAATATGGACATTTTTTGACCCAACAAATCCTTTCTATGTATTGGTGTATCTTCAACACTCTTCGAACTGGTCAGCAGTTGGTCAACAAGTCTACTCAAGCAGTCTCTCGATTCATCTCAAGCATCTACTTAATTTCTGTCCTTGTTGTGAGCAGTTCCTTTAACGGGGGGGAGGGTGTGAACAGTGCAATAATGTTGGTATTTAACCTGCTTCTTAACCCCCATGTCTCCCCCGTAACTCCGTTCTGTCTCTCTCTGCAGACTGGCCCAGCAGTACATATATCCCCAGGCCTTCGTTCAGCCCGGCCTGGTGGTACCCGCCCAGACCGCCGCCTCTTCCTCTGTTGCCTCTGCCTACACCGATTACAGCTCTGCCTATGCCCATTACGCAGCCACCTCTGCTGCTTTTGAGCAGTACCCCTACGCTGCTTCGCCGGGGTTTCTGGGCTACAGTTACGCCCCCAGCCCTGCAACCCCGGCGCCCGTCCATCAGTCCCTCCCGGCCGCTGCCTTCCTACAGTACCCCCCCCAGTCAGTGCAGCCTGACCGCATGCAGTGAGGACCTGCGCCTGTTAGCCACGAGCTGGGCTGTCGCTCTAATTGGACAGGGTGAAACCTCCGTGGCTGAGAAGTTTGGAAAGCTGTCGAGTTCTGCCAGAAGCACAGTCCAATGTTCTTTCGTTCCGGTATTATCTCTTATTATATTATATAGTTTCAATCATGGGATGCCTCACAGCGTCTCCGAGCTCTATCTGCCTGGCTAAGCCAATGGAGCCGGCAGGAGAGTCCCTGGCACGTGGTGGCCGGCGGGTAATGGGACCTAGAAGCTTAGCTTCTCTGACACTCTTGGCGATGGGGGTTCGGCGTGTGAAGATGGAGCAGCCGACAGGACAGCGGCTCTGCACAATGTCTGCGTGCATCCCCATGGAGCCAGCGTGCATCCCCATGGAGCCAGCGCCATCCAGCTGCGTTCTGCAGAAAGACACTTATCCGATTCGAGGCCTTAAAGACTGCACTGGCATGCGCTCTTCCTGTACCCTCTCCCACCCCTCTCACCCTGCAGATATGAACCTCTTCCTCCACCATTGATATACAAGACTTTGCTACAGTGCAACCTACAATACTCTAGACGGCTGTTGATAATCATGGCTGATTTCAGTATGCAGATTTTTTTTTTTTTTTTTTTTTAGCAGATGTATGTTGCGAGCGCATCGAGTGAAATCCACAAGGTAGCTGACACTGTACTTCAAGTGTATTTTGTACAACTGAATCGAATTTCATTGGTAAGATGTTGCTTTATAAAAGGATGCTTGTCCGGCAATTTTAAACGTTGCTGCAATTCTAAGGTAAATTTTACAGTATTTATGTCAAGATATTTAAATGAACACTTAAGTTAAACTTTCTATGAGTGTTTTTTGTTTCTCGTTACCTTGTTTTTAATTTGTCCCTGTGGATCAGTCTGCACCCTCTCTGTGGCCGGATGGCTGGCGGAGTGCTGACGCTCTCCTTAACTGGCCATTTCCATACTCCTTTTATTTATGGAAAAAGCCATACCAAAAATGATGGACAAAAATAAAAGATTTGCAAAAGTGCAGAATGTTCGCTGGTTTCTCTCCCATGCGGCAGAGCGTTTTGCCCTTTTCTCTGTGCTAGTGTCTGTAGATGGCTGTGGGGAGGCGCTTTCTTTGTCAGTTTGTCAGCACAATCGAATTTATTCCTGCTCTATGAGAGCGATCTAGACTCCAACTACTAGAAATACTGTGGGTGGTGCAGAGAAGGGCTGGTGTTTGAGTGGGACATGCAGGAGTCGAGATGTGTTGTGAGAGGTCTGCCGTGGAAATCGCAGTGTTTTGTTTACAGCATTATTGAGTTCCCGAATCTCTTCGCTTGGCCATCTTTGCCGGGGTGGTCGTCCTATAAATGACCGTTCCTTACCTTTTGGATGTTTGTATTCTTCCATTTTTGCACCAGTTCCAGGATGGAAACATCGACGCCCCCTTGCTCAGGCAGAATTCTCCCTGCTGCATTCTCACATGAGGGTCAATCAAAAATTTCAGACTATAATATCTGGTGTGACCAATTTGAATATTTGTGTCTGCATTTGGCCCTCTGGTTAACTACTAGAAAAGGCTGGGTGGCAGAGCATGCCTGAAAGGGGCTACATGTCAGTATTGGTGAGCTTGAAGCTTGGGGCCAGAGTGTACAGTCTGCTGTTCAGCTGACACCCATATGAGTTTTTTGCACTATGGACCTTGCTGAAGGACCCAACAGTGTTACGATTACTCTGCTGCTCACCGCATACAGACACAGGCACCCTAACCCAAGGAGCTGCAAATCAGCCCACCATCATCGCATTGGATACTCCTACCTGGGACCAAACACAACCCCCAGTAGTCTTCAGTACCAGTTCAATGTCTGACAATCGTGCATTTGGTGATGCCTCTTTGCATACCACCTTCGTACCCAGCTATTTTTGCATTGCAACCTTTCAGGCTGCTTTTTACAGGTCTGGCTGTGTTCTCTGGAGGTGCAGACCTCTCATTGGCAAGGGGTTTCCCCCCACAGATCATCTGCTGACCATGTTCTTTAGTTTGCAGTTTTCTGTAGATTCAAGACACTTCAGCGGGTGACAATCCTAGGAGGGGTGCTGTTTCGGAGTAGCTAGAACCACCCTGTCTGGCACCAACTATCACACCACATTCTCACATCTTAGCCGCCCCAGTGCTTAGTGAAACAGCAAGTGAACCATTTGATCATCTCTACATACTGTAGTGAGGTGCAGCATTGTGATTGGTGGAGTTGGTGTTTCTTTCCAATTTGGCCACTGAGTGTTAGTGTGGCAGCTATGCAATGAGTGCTAGTAGCTTTGTTTTCCATATCTGTTGCCGTTTTGTGACACTACAGTTCACTTAGGATTATTGTCACTTGGGCCTTCACAAAGGCAAAGCACGTCCTACAGCTCTGCTGCTGTAATGTCTGCTATGGTAACTGCAGTATGTGGCCACCATGCTCAGGGAACACCAGAGCACCATCTTCCAGTCCAGCCTGTAGAGGTGTTGCAGAGTGGGTAATATGGTAGATCCCAGTGCGCTGTGTCATGAATAGATGTAATAGGTCCTTGTTTTTGCATGTTTAGTCACTGAAGCTAATTAAGCTGCAAAAAAATGCCCATAGCTTGTGGAGTCCGTGTACTAGTCTGATGGGAGTAATTGGCCATTGTAGAATGCAATGGGGAATTGTAGAATGCGAGTCATATTAAATTCATGATACATGCGCTGGCAATTGTGAACACTTTGCTGGAAGGGCGAAATATTTTAAGTGAAACTCAAGTTGAAAAAAATTATTAAAATAATTACTGAACCTTTAATTTTTTTACCTACAGACCCTAGGCTCTGGATTGTTAAAAGTTAATAAGTAATAAATAGTCTCCATCTGGCACTTTTCCCTAAACCAATATGTAGCATGTCGGGGTGGGATGTCTCTTTCGTGATGGGGGATCGAGGCTGGTCGTGGGGGTTGGGTGTCAGGATGCTGAGGCCTCTCTTATCTGCTGTTACAGGCGAGGTAGCCGTGACCTTGGTGAGGCTGGGGGTACGGGGGGCGGGCCAAAGCTGATGTAGTTACGCTGTTGCTGGGCAGAGTCAGCAGAGCTAACTCACATGTGGGACAAGGGCAGAGGGTCGCATTATTAATGAATTACCCAGCTCTGGGGTCCCACATGCAGCCAAGCATGGTGCCGTTTTAATAGCTCCGTGCTAATCCGGCACAGGCTCCAGCCTGACGGCTTTGGCAGGGAGGCTGTCTGAGAGCTGGTAGTATCACCCTATCCCTCAATCGCACATGCTTCTGCACCCTTAGGGGCCGACTGTAGGGCCTGCTTCGGTGCTCACGGCCCTCAGCCCTACCTCCATCACTCAGAGCTATATTTAGGGGCACAGGACATGGTGATTAGCCACCAAGGGAGGTGAAGTGGATGTTTCTGGAGTGGCTGTTTGAGGCGACATGGGGGTCAGGGAAGTAGTGTCAGGCAAATTATCAGCTTTGTTATCAGCTCTAATGGCTGGCCCTGGCTCCGCGTCAGACATTTGAGGGACTGCAATGATAACAGCGGCAGCACATGGTTGGCAGGTCTGGTTCACTTTCCCGGCTAGTGAGAGCAGCAGTGTTTGGGAGACTGGTGGCCCGTACCCAGGTGCCCTGTGTGGCACAGCGGGTAAAAGGCCAGTGGCAGCGGGGGGGATCCGCGGCCCCACCTGGCTGGTGGTGGGCGGGCCCACCTGTAAACGCACAGCATCCTTTAGGTTAGCATCAGCGGGGTGGTGGCAGGCAGCGGGAGGGTAAGTGTGAAAGCGGCGCTGTAGAAGGAGCTCGCCTTTGGCGCTCATGCCGCTGCAGGGCGGGAGGAAGTCCCCAGCCGGGCCCGAGTGTGTTTTTCTCGCGAGTCACAGAGTGTTGCGTTCAGCTAATGTTATGTGGCTGACGAAGTCCCTGCGGGTGACAACAAAGGAGGCGCGTGAGGAAAAGCAGAGTGGGGGTGCTCACTATAGGAACAGCTGCAGGGTCTGGATAATTATAACACTTATGGTTGCATGCACACCGTCAAGCCTAAGAACAACAGCTTTTGCACAGCCACAAAGAGCACAGTGTATGTCAGACATGGGGGGAAGGTTCTAGTAACTGGGTTTCTTTGGTTCCTTGCCAGATTTTCTTATCTGTTGTCAACATGCACATGTTCCCTACAGGGTCCCCGCCTAGCCCACCAGTGCTCCCTCAGGGGGGGCCCAGTCTCTCCGTGGAGGCACTCTGCGGTCTTCTAATAAAGTTTTCGGCACGCTTTTACATGTCATGCTTGTACACTTACGTGCACCCACGTACTCACCCTCTCGCCACAAGCTCGAATGCTCGATATTGAAAAAAAGGAGCTGAAGCAGGAGGTGCGATTGAGTAGCCCCAGCGCGGACGATGGCAGAAGCAGGCTTATTTTTACTGCCTGTAAACATTGCTATGAAAGACAGGGATGAGCCCATACTTTCCTGCCAAGCTCATCCCATCACATGGCTCCTAAACAGCTCTCCACATACCGTGGTTATATTATTACCTCTCAAAGCTCTCTCCTGCTTGGCCTCCTCAGCAAAGCTGTGAGCCAGCAGCCAGTGGCTGCAAGGACGGGCCTGCCTCTGTCCCGCCTCTGTCCAGCCTTTGTCCTGCCTTTGTCCTGCCTCTGTCCCGCCATTGTCCAGCCTTTGTCCTGCCTTTGTCCAGCCTTTGTCCTGCCTTTGTCCAGCCTTCGTCCCGCCATTGTCCTGCCTTTGTCCAGCCTTTGTCCTGCCTTTGTCCAGCCTTTGTTCCACCTTTGTCTAACCCTTGTCCTGCCTCTGTCCCACCATTGTCCAGCCCTTGTCCTGCCTCTGTCCCGCCATTGTCCAGCCCTTGTCCTGCCTCTGTCCCGCCATTGTCCAGCCTTTGTCCTGCCTTTGTCCAGCCTTCGTCCCGCCTCTGTCCAGCCTCTGTCCTGCCTCTGTCCCGCCTCTGTCCCGCCTCTGTCCAGCCTTTGTCCTGCCTCTGTCCCACCATTGTCCAGCCCTTGTCCCGCCTTTGTCCTGCCTTAGTCCCACCTTTGTCCCCACTTTGTTCCGCGACGCACGGCACTCCATGGCTCTCCTCGAGCTGCTGGTTCACCTTACACTTTCTGTCAGGGATCCGATCGAGTCCCAGGAGGACCCTGAAATTTCATCTGCTTGTGGAGGTACTTCAGCTGAACTGTTTCAGTAAAGGAGGGCATGGTGGGTTTGGGATGTACCCTGCCTCCAGCCCATCACCTGTGCCTGGCAGTCCTGACCAGGAGAAGCAGTGAAATACCTAAGTTATGCAATATGATCACTCAGGATTATTATTAAGCAAATGTTCAATAATATGAAGTATTATCATTATTGTTGTTATTATTATTAATAATAATAAGTGCGTGGTCCTGGAGACAGAGCTGTGTGATGTCAGGAGTGCATGCTTACATCCCAAGAGCTGGTCTCCTGTTGTTCTGTATACCTGACCAGCTTCAGGTTTGCTCTTCACTAAGAAGCCTAGTATTACTGCTAACCAGAAGGCACAGTCACCAACACAAATCCTTTCCCTTTCTTGTATAACAAATTGTAGTGATTCTTTATTCAGTATCCTGAGACTTTAGCTTAAACATAGTACACAAAGGCACAATTTGTGAGGAAAATGGAACACGTTTCACTTATCTGCTAAACGGAGCGGAACGCGTTTCACTTAGCAGATGCTTTTAGTGTACAATTGAGAGAGGGTCAGCCAATTCCTGGAGTGTTTGGGGTTAAGGGTCTTGCTTCAGGGGCACAGCAGTGACATCAGTCTAACAGCCGCAGGGTCTAATCATGAGCATGTGAGTCCTAACTTGCAGAATCACACACCACCTCCATGTGTATTAGTTAAAAAAATTCACTTTGGGATTGAAGGGGTTGGTTAAAACTTTTGTTTCTGTTAAATTCTTTACCTCCACAGGAATGTCAGCTGCCGAGATCATTCACATGACATATTTATGGCACCAGACTCCACATGTAGACTGGGTTTTGGCCTCCTTGGATATACATGCCACTTGCCCACTCCCCATTAGTGTGATGATGGCCCATATGTAGGACAGCATTACTCCCAGTAGTGTGTTGCCATCAGCAATGGCGGGATGTTTTGTAGGCTCTCCTTCCCCAGTTTGGTCTTTCTCTCTCAATGCCACCCACCTGTAAAATATCCGGTAACATTTTGTATGAAGCCCATATTCATAAAGCCTAATAACACATTCATAAAGTATTATGACCATAAACATTTATGAAAAGGCATATGTACATGTTTCTCATACATTATGAATGCTCTGTGAAGCTCTCATCTATAATGCACTATAGGTACCTTCGGAATGCATTACAATGGACAGAATAAGGATGCTTTTAAGGATGCTTTGTGCTGCATTGTGAAGGTGTTTATACTGCATTGTAGATGAGACCTTCATAGACCATTCATATTGCCTGATGCAGATGACTATGTGTTATGCCTTTTTATAAATAGTTATAACCGGGTTTATAATACTTTATGAATGCATTATAATGCATTTTGAATTATGTGTAATGCAGTACAAGGACAGCTGTAAGTGTTACCAAATACCCTAACATGTGCAAGATCACAGCCATATTTCTGCTGTAAATGAAAGACTCATCTTCTTCACCTTTCCTGCATCTGAAAATGTAGCATTTCTTTGCTTTTGGGCTGATGTGAAGCAAGTATCTGTGCACTGCCAATGAATAAGTACATTGACGATACATAGGAAGCAGCTACTAATGCCATGGCTTATGATTCAGCCCTATTGCGATGCCGTGCATCTCAACACGATCCGATGCGACGCAGAAGAACACGATGCTATGGCATGCAGTAGGGGACAGAGACAGAGACGGGTCAGAGAGGGGGAATCATAAAACTACTGTGCAAAGACGACTGGCCACATTTATAAATAATAAAGGCATAGGGCCTTTGCTAATAATTATATATTAATAATTTGGATTTTACAGACCCAAAGTTATAGACAATGCATGCCAAGTTCATCCCAAATTGTATCTGGTGCACACTGATTTAATCAGGTCAGTCCAATTGTGAACTTTTATGCTGGTGCATTAATTATGTAATTATACATACAGCTGTTCATTTTCTGGCCTTGGCCCTTGTGAGGTGAATAAAAGATATAGGGAATCTGTCTTGATTTCCATAAGAATGGTTCCATGTGAGAGAGGTCACATGACCACTTCTGAATGGAGATTAAGGAGGATGATAAATCTTTGGGGGAAAACAGCTTCTGCGCTGCAGCCTTTTGCATGAACTTCCACATAGAGGGGTGGTGGGGGGTGGAGCCAGAGACAGAGCACTGGGACAGGTTTTATTACAGGCATAGTTAATGCACATAGGTGGTCCTGCGCTCATTAAGTCTAATAATGCATTTAAAGGTCCTGTAATTTTCCTAACATATCCAGGTGATGGTTAGTGTGAAAGAAAAGTCAAATGTCTTGTAAAAATGAGGTGTTTTGAATATATACTTTGCTTTAACTAATCCTGTTCTCTGACTGCATGCTTTTCTGATTTGTGTGTCGTTTTGGGCTAAAGCATCTGCTAAATACAATTATTTGACTATACTGAGTGGTAGAGAGCTGCAGTATATAGCAGAGCCACTGGCAGGGGCCTGCAGGGCCTGCAGGGGTCGTAGTGGTTAGGGAGCTGCAGTATATAGCAGAGCCACTGGCAGACACCTACAGTGCCTGCAGGGGTCGTAGTGGTTAGGGAGCTGCAGTATATAGCAGAGCCACTTGCAGACACCTACAGTGCCTGCAGGGGTCGTAGTGGTTAGGGAGCTGCTGGCAAAACTGAAAGTTCATTGTCCTCTTTAATAAAGTAGGTATAATAACTATTTGAGTTTTGGACAAAAAAACAATGTCTTCCCAGCAACAGAAGAATGCATAATTATTAAGTGGTTGAAAATATGATTAATAAGCTTTTACGGTTCGTTTTTGATTGAATAGTCTCTCCGTCTTTCCTCTTCCCCTTTCTGCCTTTCTGTGATATATTGCCACTTCTGCCCTGGGTGGGTTCTTCAAGTCCAGGGCGTAAAGATCCAGACCAGGGTTTTGCTTCAGCCAGCCAGCTGAGTGCTCTGTGACTGTGGCTCCTTATGTCTTGCCCTACACTTCTCCTCTCCCGACCTGAATTACCCACCTCAGCTGCTGCACATTATGTTATGTTATTGCCTACAACAGCCCAGCTCCTGGAGACCCACCATCCCACGGAGATTAGGTGCTGCCCTAATTTAACCCACCTGACACAGATACTCAGGCCCTCCACACTAGCATCTCCGTATTAGAGCCGGCTATGTTAACATAGCCACTGAAGCACCTGATATTCTGTCTCTTCATAATTTATTTCTTGAATGGCTTGGCAACCTTGATATATTGTTGAATTGTATCTATATATTTTTTTAATGTATTGTTGAGTTCATATTGTGATGACTTCAGCTTGGGATGCCCCAGTGTGCTGTGGAACACAATGGCAGGGAAGGCCTCTGCATCGTGAGGCAGAAGGGTGTCCCCTGGCAGCAGTTCGGGTGGCCCTCCTCACCGCAAGGCGGAGGGGTGTCCCTTGGTGGCAGCTCGGGCGACCCTGCAGAGTGGCGTCCCCTGGCGGCGACTCGGGCGGCCCTCCACACCACAAGCCAGAGTGGCATCCCAGGGCGGAGTGGCAGCTTGGGCGGCCCTCCGCACCGCGAGTCGGAGTGGCGTCCCCCGGTGGAGGCTCGGGCGGCCCTCCGCACTGCGAGCCGGAGTGGCGTCCCCTGGCGGCAGCTCGTCTGCCCTCAGCACCGCGAGCCGGAGTGGCGTCCCCAGGCGGTGGCTCGGGCGGAGAGCCCTCAGCCCTGATCCTTGCTGGCCTCTGTTCCAGCAGCGTCCCGGTCACGCTGACCCCCGCGCACCCTCTCCCGACTCTATGTTTACAGACGCGCCACTAAAACCTTCTGTTCCTGCAGGCGCCAGCATTCCAGCGCTCAGTTTACACTTTGCTGTGCCCATATTAGGGTGCCTTGTGAAGCTGCCTCCACAGAGGGTTTACGAGAGATGCGGTGCGAATGAACAGTCCCGTGTGCCATACTCTATACAGCACCAGGCGACTTCCACCAGAGAGCATGCATGTATCGGAAAGACTGTGCAAATTGCAGATCTGGTTAAAGCTGTGGTTTGGAGTTATACACTCCCGGGGGGGGGGGGGGGGGCGGGGGGGACCCGCCCCCTTGTTTTTGTTGAGATTTGGGTTTGTAATAAAAACAACCCCTCCGAGAAAAATTTAACCTAAAATAATCTGCAAAACCA
>JAODKM010000118.1:12068858-12081891 GCA_026780845.1 Petrocephalus sullivani | reverse complement strand
GTGGGGGGGCGGGCAGCGGGTTTTGTTTCTTTTGGTGGTGTTCGCGCGGGGGGGGGGGGGTGGTGGTGGGTGTGGGGGGGGGGGGGGGGGGGGGGGGGGGGGTGTCACCCTGCATGCCCCTCTTATCAGCCCTGCCCCCGTCACTCTCCTTATTCTCCATCATGCCTTTAGAAGCACTTTATAGGAGTGAGGTTACCCTTCCTGAGGGCAGTAAGGATAACTTCACTGTACAAGTATCTGTAATCAGACAGACAAATGGAAACTCTTCCTGGGACTAGAAAGCTGTTTCTGACAGCCACAAAAATTTGACGAGATATCAAATGGCCTGTAGCTGTGAATCAATTCTACTGCCTCAGGAGTCAAAAGCAACTGCAAAATGAATAGATAGAATGTAAAATGAGATATTGTAAACCTTGTTTAACTTTCAGTATTTTCTACACAGAAGTAAGAAAAGTCTGAGCACTTTCTACAACCATGTAATGGCTTTTTATAAGCTATGACAGTCCTTCAGGTGAATCTGTGAGGTATTACGGTGCTGTATTCATCAGAAGGGGCATCTCCCGGCTCACCACTCATACCCAGAAAGCGATACAAATAATTCAGAGCTAAACTAAGAAAACCCCAAGCCTCCATTTGCACCGCGGCTTGAAATATACGAGCAGTCAACTAACTTCCAACTGCCATGCAAATAATGAGGAAATGGGCACCTTATCGCCTTTATAAGAGTTGGAAAGTGTGGCAGAAAAACAGGATCCACTGCAGCCGAGCTGGGCAAGCACTTCAACCGAAATGGTAATCTTCTAAAAATCATTCCAGATGTCATCCACAGGAAAAAACCTGAGGAGCAGGTCGGCGCAGTTTTCCTTAAGCTCGCACGAGTGCCTTTGTGTGTGTGTGTGTCGGTGCATTGCGACTGCCCTGAGACGTCATGGTACCCTCTGTGGGCTGGGGAGCGACTTCACCATCCGTGAGCTCACAACGGGCCACTATGTATGCAGCAGAGACAATAGGGCTGTATGTGGCACAGAGAGTCCTCACACACGCCCGCACAAAGGGCAAGCACGGCCGCTCAATCGCGGCCTGTAAGGGCCGCCCCCTTGCGACGGGGGGGGGAGTGGGGGGTGTAACTGGGGGAAGGGGGCAACCCAACTGGGCCGCTTAACAAAAGGGCCTACGCTGGCTAGGGCTCCTAGTGGCCGCCTGGCTGACCTTAACGGCGCGCCCACACACACGCCACATTCATGCCAGAGCCCCCCCGACGGCCATCATGACCCCCTACAAAAGCCCCCTTCTACGACAGAGCAGGTCCGTGTGCCGCTGGTGTACCTTCCAGCCCGCACCTCACCACACACTCGTTAAGCTCCCCTCCCTGAGCGTTGGCCCCACCACAGGGTTGAGCAATTGGCACCACAGTCAGCGGTTAGAGGGGAGGCTCTGTTTTAATAAAGAGGCGTAAATCACCTGAGCCCGTCAGGACAAACACACCTGGCTGGAGAAATGACTCAGTCCAGGATCAGTGCAGCCAGTGGCTATTCAAAGCGCAGCCACTGCAAATTATCTCTGGATCCCAGCAACAGACGTCCACACACCTGTCATCCTGGAGCACTGCATAAATAGTCAAGCGTGCCGCGGGGCTTTCCGTTACAGCGCCATTCACACACTCACCAGTGGTACCTGACAGGGAAGCTAGCGTCTGCCCCCACTGCTTCAGGAAGCAGCATGGAGCCTCTGCCACCCACCTATCTAGTCTGTCACTGCGGGATTATGGAACCGTCCAGCCGCATATGCATGTTTCTGCTATGGCCCAGTGCTTATTGTAGGCCTGAAAACCTTTGTTTGTTAAGCAGCATCGTGTTTTAAACTTTTACTTGTCAACTGGGGGGCACATGGTAAGGGTTTTGTGTCCATAGGGTGGGCCCCTGGAAAGCTGGCAAACACAAAACCGTGATCCAGCAGCGGGTGGGAGGAACAGGGGCTTTCGGGGGTAAGGAGATGTGAGGAGCAACAGCTAAAGCCATTTCAACTTTGGCAGCGGAGAAAACGCAATAAAACCAAATGAGCACTGAGGCATGGAAAGGGCTGCAACTGGGTGTTGGTTGGGCTGAGTCATTCTCTGGCCAATCGAAAACAGAGCTTGCACTTACATAATGACGGCTGAGGCACGCATGTAGGCGGCGAGTGTGTCAGCAGCCAGTCTGGGTACCTGGGGCACACTAGTGAAATAGGTGTTTGGTGACAGAGATACAGGTACTGCTGGATGCCCGAGCCTGACGTGTCATTTCTCTTCTACAGTACAATACCTTCCTCCTCCTGGACTCTCTCTGAGTCCCGACGCCCTCTCGTAGCTATCTGGGCCCCTTCTGCGTCCCCCTTCCTGGGCTCGCTCTCTCTTTAAGCTCCCACAGTCAATGTCCTCGCCCCGGCACTATCCTGTTCTCTGCTTCTCTGAGGCCTGTTCCCTCAGCTGCAGATGGACTCTTTCTGAAGCTGTGCTGAGGCGTGGGCAGGCCTGTTCTCACAGCTGTAGACAGGCTCTTTCTGAAGCTGTGCTGCGGCGTGGGCAGGCCTGTTCTCACAGCTGTAGACAGGCTCTTTCTGAAGCTGTGCTGTAATTACCACCTTTGCTAGGAACTGCCTGTAACGTAAAGCAGGGCCAAGTGGTGGGTAGGGATTCGGGGGGATTGTCCTTCACCCGGGCTGAGAAAACACGCCGTTGGGGTTACTGTGAGTCACAGTGTGAGGGGCAGAGCATGGCCTTCTGCTGCTGAGATCAGTCCCATCGCTGAACAAAAAGCTTCCAGTCTGAGGGGCCCTGCTGCTATACCTTTGATTTTAAAGATATAGCTGCTATGTACAGAGCAAAAATGAACGATTTCAGGTTTCAGAGGATTATTGCACAATGAAAGGTCGACGGTTCCAAATCTCATTAGTCACAAGCGAATGTGACCCAGGAGTGAAATGAATCTGGTATTTAGTGGTGCATATATATGGTATATAAATAAAATCAGGATAGAAGTCAGGATAGAACCATGTGAGAATCAATTCTGGAGCACAATGCTACACACGGAAAGTAGCTGCAGGAGCGCCCAGAAAGCCTCTATCCAGGTGTCGGCATCTTCAACTTCCACTTAGTAACTTAATATTCTGCACTGGGAACATTTTTACAAGCAGTTTAAGATTAAATAACCAAACAAGCAAGATATGGTAAATGAATGTCCCCAATACAATTTGAAAAAAAAATTATTTGAAATGACTGTCATTTGTAAACGTAAACCAGCGTAAAGGCAAAAATAAGTAGCAGCAATTCTCTCGGTACGCGCTTGCAGCCGCCAGTGGGGGCTCCCTGTGGTGCTGAGTGTAGTGCTGCACGCAGCACATGGTTTTTCCCGCATCTGCCGCCCTTAGTGCTAGCTAGGAAGCCGTCTATTTAAGGAAATGCCACTTCATACTTTAATACGAGATCCGGGGGGGGCGATAGGACAAGCTGCTGTAATGATACTGAAAAACGTATCCTTTACTCTGCATTGTTCTCAAAAATCTTTTGTCAGATTGATCTAGGGCAGCTTTGGCTTGAGTGCCTTAGTCTGACTTATCTGAAATAATTCATTAAACAATAAGCACTTTCCAGCACCTGCCTGTAGCAGGTTCACGCTTTGTCTGTGGGTCCTTTGCACAGACATGCCAGGTAAGTGTACATACAGCCAAGAAGAACATTACAGAAAAAAAGAGGTGTATTTGCACAACTTGAAAAAAGTTCCTGAAAACAAGGCCCAAATGTCTAAAGCCCTGTGTATTTTGGTACTGCTAAAATCACAGACAGATTTACTTTTCTTCCTTAGCAGACACCTTTGTCCAAAGACATACATTTGAGAGCGCTGGGTCAGACCCTATCCCTTGGAGCCATTTGGGCTTTTTCAGTGGTCCAATGGTAAAGCCACTCTACCAGACAGGGGATTTGAACCAGCAACCTTCTGTCACAATGAAGGGAGCTACACCACCTAGTGGGCTTAGAGCAGGGAATGAAGGTCTGATATGACCTAATACCAGATATGGGCATTAACATCCAGAGCCGCATAATCCCACACCAGCCATTGACTAAACCAGCCCATGAAGCTCTTATCATATTTCATTGTGCAGCTTTAGATTTTTTAATACGCCAGTTTGAAAATATGTACCAGGGGTTTCTTGCTGATTCCATTCCCCAACCTTTATGGCTTGGAGTTAAAAAGAAAACCCATAAGGATTACAGTTGATATGCTACAGTGCCTCAGTATCTGCTTTCAGCTCATAGACTATGTCCAAAGTTTTGTCAAAAAATGTAGGTACCCTAGATGTATTTTCGTCGATATCCACTGCACGCTGACACATGCAATCCTGACAGTAGTCCCTAGATGGCAGAAAAGAACTAGCCTGTGCGACCATGACAATGAGATTACCTTTTACACAGTCACTGAGCGCCACCACGTGGACAATACCCCAATGTTATTTATAATGGTTGCAGTTTCATTTCATTAAGCTGAAAATTTGTGTTAGTAAAGTAGGGTTGTGCAAAAAAAATCGATTCACAAAAGAATCACAAAATCTCTACCGATTTAATATCAATTCATAAAGGACACGAAATCGATTCATATTTCCCATTTTGTAAGTTGAACTGGTTTACCGGATAGGAGTTTGCCAATCCTATAAATGGCGCAATACCGGTTTCTGCTTAGATAGTAACCTGTTAATTTAAGTTGTTTAATTTAAGTTGAAGGTTTGCAGTTTATATTTGCAAGAGTTTATATTTTTGTAACGCAACTTTAACTATTATCTCAGGGCTGTATTTCCTATCAGACTGATGGAAAATAAAAAAATAATGGACGTTTTGAATCGAGAATCGTTTTGAATTGAGAATCGGTTTTGAATCGAATCACCAGCCGAAATCGAAATCGACAAAATCATGAAATCGAATTGAATCGTGAGGTTTTCTGAATCGTGCACCCCCATAGTATAGCCTGAATACATAAGGTCAAAATTAGAAATGAAACACAGTAATAAACCTTCTGGTCAGACGCATGGTGCCCTGACCCAGTGAGACACACACCAATAGCAAGTTGGAGAAACCGTTTCACACAGACTGTAGGAAGAAACCAGAGTAACCAAAGGAAACCACCGCAGACATGAGAAGACCATGCATACTCCATAGAACCAAGGAATGGAACTCAAGCCCATAACCTGGAGGTGCGAGGTTACCATGCTTCTCCTTTTTGTAGAAAATCCAGAAATATGTTGTGTCCAGTTATTTTTCTTTTATTTGTTAAACTTTTTAATGTAACAGTGCCACAAAATGTTTAATCCAGCAAGGCCTCAGTAAGAATGTAGTATGGAACCAGAAATGATTCAGCTCAACAAGATCTGAAAAGGGTGCGAGCTACTGCAGCTATCTGCTAAGCAAACGCGGCACTTTCGTGAGAGCGGTATTACGAGGAAGATGCTTGCACTGCCGGCTCCCTGGATTTGCCTATAATTTAGCTCTGGGTACTCTTCTGTGGGCTAGCTGACCTGAGGTGTTTGAGTAAAAATCCACATCTATAAATAGATAATTTTTTAGAAATCATGCTGATTAAAAACTCTTCCTACTAAGCATACAGTAGATCCCTAGCATAATATACTGTGTGTACATCAATCGGCTATAACATTAAAACTACTGACAAGTGTAATACAATTGATTATCCCATTATAAAGTCAAGGGTGCCATTATATATTAGGTAAGATAACAGTCACTTGTTGAAGCTGGTGTGTCGGAAGCAGGAATAATGGGTAAGTGTAAGGATCTGAGCGACTTTGACAAGGGCCAGATTGTGATGGCTAGATGACTGGGTCAGAGCATCTCCTAAACAGCAGGTCTTTTGGGGTGGTCCTGCTATGCAGTGGTCAGTACCTACCGGCCAAGGAAGGCCAACCTGTGGAACAGCTAATGGGCCATGGGTGCCCAAGGCTCACTGATGCAGGTGGGGATCGAAGGCTAGCCTATCAGTTCAGATCCCACAGCAGGGCTACTGTAGCACAAATTTCTAAAAAAGTTAATGCTAGCTGTGAAAGACAGGTGTCAGAACACACAGTGCATCGTGGCTAGCTGCATTTGGGGTTGCTTAGGCACAGACCAGTTCAAGTGCTTATGCTGGTCTCTGACCAGCACTAAAAGCAGCGTCAGACCTGGACCATGGAGCAGGACGAAGGTGGTCTGGTCTGATGAGTGATATTTTCTGTTGCCTCATGTGGGTGGCCGGGTGTGTGCGTCATTTGCCTGGGGAAGAGATGGCACCAGGATGCAGGGTGGGAAGAAGGTAAGAAGAAGCTGTGTGATGCTCTGGGCAACGTTCTGCTGGGAAGCCTTGGGTCCTGGCGGTCATGTGGATGTTACTTTGACATGCGCCACCTCCTGCAGACCAAGTACCCCCATCATGGTAACGGGATTCCCCGGGATTCCCCGATGGCAGAGGCCACTTTCAGCAGGATACTGTGCCCTGCCACACTGCAAACATTGTTCAGGAATGGTTTGAGGAACATGACAAAGACTTCAAAGTGTGATTTGGTCTCCAAATTTCCCTGATCTCAATCTGATCCAGCATCTGTGGGATGTGTTGAACAAACAAGTCCGATCGATGGAGGGCCCACTTCACAGCTTACAGGACTTGAAGGATCTGCTGCTAACGTCTTGGTGCCAGATACCACAGGACACCTTCAGAGGTCTTGTGGAGTCCATGCCTTGATGGATCAGAGCTGTTTTGGTGGCACGAGGGGGACGTGCACAATGTTAGGCAGGTGGTGTTAATGTTGTGGCTATACTGCCTCTGTGAGAAGTGTGGAGACTCCCGCCTGCTTATTTGTTTTTCCCCAGTCACTTGCTGTGCAAATGACATTTTCCATTAATAAATAATGGGGACAACCTTAAATATAAGAGGCGGAAAATTGCTTCTCAAGAAAGTGATGAATACAGTGATGACAGGTTATGCATTTTTAATATGTCTGATGGGCCGGTAGACGGTGTGACAGATCAGGGGTCGGGTTTCTGGTGCCGTTTCGTGGGCTTCGTGCCATATCCATGAAGCATTTCACAGCGAGATGCTACCCCCTGGGGAATCCCATCTTTTTACATTGTGCGCATATGGCCACAAGGGGGTGACAATGAGGCCAAAGAGCTGCGTGAATTCCGCCAATGATGTTTACAAAGCATATGAAAAAGTCAATGGGCACAAAAATGAATTAACAAATTATCCAAACATTAATATGCAAACATTTAACTTCTCTCTCACGTGCTATACAAAGAAAACATTTCTGAATATAATTTATACACTGTGTCTCTGGGTCTTGGGGGTTGTGGCTGGCTCTGCTGGCTGGAAGGTCACTGGTTTGAGCCCTACCTTGGCAGAATAGTGACATGACCACAGGCCCCTGACTCCACAAGGCCCTGTAACCTCCACCTCCAGGGGTGCTGCACATTGGCTGACCATGTGACGTGACTCCCAAGTTATGGATGCCAAGATGGGGCAGGCGGAGAGAAGCATTTCAGTGTACCTGTACTCATACTAGTGCAAATGGCAAATAAAGGACTCTTTCTTCATTACCGACATACAGTCCATGGCCAAAAGCATGGGGGTACCAGCTGGTCCAAGGTCTCATTCTGGAGCCTAAGGTATTGAGATAAAGGTGCTCAGCCCATTGTTGCTATAATAGCCTCAGCTCGTCTGGTAAGATCTCCATTAGCTGTTGACCTATGCTGCCAATCAGGTTGGGTGCTGATGTTGAGTGTCAAGTGCCTCTCTGTGACCTTGGCTCCCACTTCACAGCTGAACTTTCTCCCAGATGCTTTGTGCCTCACAGTAACCTGACATAGGCTTCTGCAGCAGGGCAGAAATTAGGCAAAATGAGTTGTGGGAAAGATGGCGTCCTGTGATTGTGGAATGTTACTAACCTCCTCTATACAACCATCCATTATGCTGCCAATCGTAGCTGCAGGAGACTGTGTGCTTAAAACTATGTCAGCAATCCATGTGACTAAATTGAGCAATTCCTTTTATTAATTGGGTTGTCCACTGGCCATATATTGTAACTCAACCAGAATATAATCAAACAAAATGAAAAACACTCAAGTGGAAAAATATATGCAATCCTAAGAATCAGAAAAATATATTCCACAATTTCTCAGCATCCCAAAAAGCCTGTCAAATATTTGATTTTATAATGGAGTATTTTCTCATTATTCCCCATCTTTATAATATAATCCATCTTCCTAGCTTGGTTGTCACCTATAAACTAAATATTTAGTACAAATGGGGCTATGGGAAAGCTGCAAGGTGGCACAGTTATACAGCGGTTAGCACTGTTGCCTTACACCTCTGGGACCTGGGTTTGAGTTTCTGGTGCGTTTGCATGTTGTCCAGTTTTTTTTCTTCACAATGTATATATGTATAGAAGAAAGACTTCCTAGACATGACATACACATTAATTGAAATGAAAATTAAGAATTAATTGAAATATGACTATAATGGATGGATGGACTATTTGGATGCCGTTTGCCAATAAGAGCGTCGGGCGCCTGCGCACTAATCGTGCCGCTCGGCCGCGGCAGTTTGCCCACAGTAAAGATGGCGGCGTCCATGTGGAGGCTTGGCAGCTCAGCAGGCCGGGCGATCGCTAAAGCTCGCAGTGTAAGTCGGGGATTTTTTTTACTTATTCTTTACTGTTATCATTATAACCCTATGTGCTTTATACAGTTTGTGCTTCTAAACACAAGATCTGCCCGAGAGTAGCCGGGGATCTCTGTAATAGTGCGGAGTCCGGGTCTGCGCTAGCGAGCAGCCGGGCCGCTACGGGAAGGTCACACAGTACGCCGTCCTTACGCGATCACAGTGCCGTCGGTACGGATTACCGTGGCCCTTCTTATAAGCTATTAAACCATTTTAGCAATCGTGTGACTGCGTTGTGGTTTTATACGAGTATCCAAGCTTTCAGAGAAAGCTGAAGGGCGACTGGCGGCCTAAATAACGAATGTGCTTCATTCTAGTGATGACTATTTAGTAACAAAATCGAAATGAAAAGCTTAATACTGAATTAAGTACTCTCGAAAGTATAACTAAGTCTCGTCCCTGTGCTGAATTGTTTAAAACAATTAAATTTAATTGATTTGATTGCTATCTAGCGAACTGTCGTTACATAAAAAGGATGTGGTGGGAATAAAAATACTAAAACTGTTTTGTTGTAATAACTACATATGTTTTGTCATTGTGTAGTTTGTTTAAGGGACAGTTCTATAAGTTGTTTAAATAGCCGTTTGTGTCCTTTAACGTGAATCTCTTGCGTTGTCAGTCGTTAAGTTAGCGCCTTATTTCCACACATACTGGTAAAAAGGCCAGAGTTGGTTACATTACCAACGAGCCATTTTTTTATATGAAGGTACATTTATTCGGTTGGAGGATGAATGATTGTTATTCATACATTTCATTTGTTGTTACAAGTGTTTGCAATATACGGCAAATGCTTAGAATCTAAGTGGGTCTGGGTTAGTGTTTTACCCCAGGCCATTGGTACTGTTTCCCCAGCATGTTGGCCTAATAATTTGTGTCTTATTCTCCCCAGCCTGTCGTCCTGCCCTGGAACCGGGGACACACTGGCATTTCCTATGCCCAGAGCCTCCAGGCTCACCCAGAGACGCTCCTCAGCACCCTGGACAATGGTCTGCGTGTCGCCTCTGAGGAGACCGGGCACAGCACTTGCACGGTATGTATGGCCTTGCATTTGGGGGACCAAGCAGTAAGGAAAAGGGCTCAGCTTTGCCCTGCAGCTGCCAGGCAGGAAAGGCCCCTAAAACTGCTATGTATTGGTCCTGTAAATTTTAATCTGTTCTAGTATTCTTCCTTGTTCAAGATGGAGCCAGAGAGGTGACGTGTTGTGTGCTGCTCCTCGCAGACTTTTCGCTTTTACGTCTACTTTTGTTATTGTCGCTGTTTGTGCTGCCTGTTCGCTGTCTCATTAAGTATGACCGTACAACAGTGATAAACATTGGAGCAACAAAGGCACCTGTCGCTACTTTTGAAGTGATTGACCGGGGCTGCTCGCAACAATAACTCGAAACCAAGGTTGCGGACGCGACTCGCCAGATCACGCCCAGAAGACGCGGAGGAGAGAACATGGCGGGTGTGCCGGGATCCAAGTGAGGGCGAAACGCCGAGGACTGACTTCCACTGCCTAGCTTTTTCCTGGCCAATGCCCAGTCTCTGGACAACAAACTGGACGATCTCCATGGTAGACTTCGTCTTCAGCGAGATCTGCGTGTTTTTTGTCTCTCAGAACCATGGCTCACCACCTGCACATCAGACTCGGCTGTCCAGCCAGACAGCTTCTCTGTCTACCGCGCTGATCGCTCGGTCTCCTCCGGGAAAAAGAGAGGTGGCGGGTATGCTTTCTCATCAATAACACATGGTGTATGGGCATGGGAGTTATCTCACAAAGCTGTTCACCGGACCTGCAGTGTCTGATAATCAAGTGCAGGCCGTTTTACCTGCCTACGCGGTTTACAGCTGTATACATGGTGGCTGTTTACATCCCCCCCCGCAAGCAAACACCAGCACCACACTTAAGGAACTGTACTACCTCATTACGGACTGCGAAAACACACACCCCAAAGGTCTGGTTATCATCGCCGAGGACTTCAACAAAGCAAGCCTCAGGTCTGTCTACCCCAAATACTACCAGCACGTCTCCTGTCCCACCAGGGGTGCTAATATGTTGGACCACTGCTACACCGCACACAAAAGCGCGTACTGCTCGCTCTCGCGGCCGAACCTCGGGCAGTCAGATCACCGCTCTGTGCTGCTCCTCCCTGGGTACAAGCAGCACTTGAAGCGCGCAGAGCCGGCCATGCGAGGGGTGCACTGCTGGACCACGGAAGCGGAGGAGACGCTTAAGGACTGCTTTGAATCTGTGGACTGGGATGTTTTCAAAGAGTCCTCTGGAAATCTGGACGAGTCTGCCGCAGTTGTCACAGGCTTCATCGGGAAATGTGTGGATGACTCGCTTTGAGCTCACTAACATAGACAAGCCTGCGCATCCCCCCACAGCGCCTCAAGACTCCAGCCTGAAGCTCTTGGAGGATGACGTAAGGAAGCGTTTTTCCTGACTCAATATCCGTAAAGCACCTGGCCCGGACGGAGTCTCAGGTTGCATTTTAAAAACATGTTGCGACCAGCTAGCTGCTGTCTTTACAAATATTTTTTTATGTATCTGAGAGTTTCTGTCCCCACCTGCTTCAGGAACACAGCCATTATCCCTGTCCCAAAGAAAAATGAAGTAGACTGGCTTAATGATTACTGCCCAGTAGCACAGCATCGCTGATAGTCTGGACCCCCTCCAGTTTGACTACCGTAGTAACAGGTCCACGGAAGATGCCATCTCCATAACACTACACACCACCCTGTCTCATCTGGAAAACAAGAACTGTTATGCCAGGTTGCTGTTTGTGGACTATAGCTCCAATTTTTAACACTCATTTCCATCCCAGCTCATGACTAAACTCCTGGATCTGGGGCTCAGCTCTTCACTGTGCTGCTGGGTACAGGATTTCCTCACCGACAGACCGCAGCAAGCGTGCATTGGTGGCAAAACCTCCTTCATCATCACCAACACTGGCACCCCGCAGGGCAGCGTGCTGAGCCCCCTGCCTTACTCTCTCTACACACATGACTGCGTAGCTAAGCACAGCTCTAACACCATCCTCCAGTTTGCTGATGATACCACCGTAAGAGGTCTGATCAGCGAGGACGATGAGATGGCCTACAGGGAGGAGGTCAGACTCCTGGCAGAATGGTGTCAGGACAACAACTTCACTCTCAACGTTAGCAAAGTTAAGGAGATGGTTGTGGATTTCCGCAAACAGGCCACAGAACCCAGCCTCATCTACATCGGAGGTGAGGCTGTGGAGCAGGTCAGCAGCTTTAAGTTCCTCTGAGTCACCCTCACCAACGACCTTAAATGGTCAAGTCACACTGCGGCAATAGCCAAGAAAGCCTAACAACGCCTCTGCTTCCTCAGGAGACTAAGGAAAGCCCGGATGTCCCCCACAACCCTGTACTGTGGAATCCATCCTGACAGGATGCATCACATCCTGGTACAGCAACTGTTCAGTTCAGGACAACAGAGCTCTGCAGCATGTAATGAACACGGGCACACAGCCCCCTGCGATCCATGACATCCACACTACACGCTGTCTTAGGAAAGTGAACTGTATCAGGCGGAACCCCAGCCACCCTGCTCGGTCACTATTCACCCTCCTCCCATCTGGGAAGCGACTATAATCCATTCGGATGCGCACCTCCCTGTTCAGGAACAGTTTCTACCTGCAATCAGACTCATGAACAATTAGTAACCTTGTGTCAGCTCCACTGTAATGTAATGTAATGGTCTCATTGTGTACAGGTGTGCCTTAAATTAGGGCCAATACCAAAAGACGATCCTTTTCAATGTGGCATCAATTTCAACATTCTGTGGGTATAAAGAGCTGGTATTGTCAGTAAGTCATTCCAAGTTCATCATTCAAACAGCCATGAACACACAACGTCATGTAACGGACGAGCAGCGCCACCTGGCCATGGCGTGCCTTCGGGTCAGAGGCAGGCAGTCAGATGTTGCTTGTGAACTTGGTGTGTCTCAGAGTGTCATCAGCAGACTTGTATCAAGAAATAGAACTACTGGCAGAGTTCATGACAGACCCAGGAGTGGAGCCCCATGAGTGACAGACCGTAACGATGACCAGTACCTAAGGACCTATGCACTCAGACATGCCACACAGCTGCAGGCCCGTTACGAGATGCGAGGGGTACTAGGGTTTCCAGACAAACCATTTGCAACCAACTGCACTGCTTTGGTTTGAATGCCAGACGACCGTTGCAGGTGATTCCACTGACACCAAGACACCACCATGAACGTTTGCAGTGGGCACAAGACCATGTGACCTGGACAATGCAGCAGTGGTCTACCGTCCTGTTCACTGATGAGT
>JAODKM010000118.1:12036189-12056684 GCA_026780845.1 Petrocephalus sullivani | reverse complement strand
AGACAGGCATCCCAATAGGTATGGCAATATAGTGTATGTCTTAAAACTGTGGGCTTTGTCAGCATCTTACAAAGACTAAAGGTATTTCCTTTCCTACATCTGTTTCCTGAACAATCTCGTTACTTAAGGGAGAGCCTCTTAAGGGCGACCTTAAACGTCCCTGGAATACCTGATTGGTTGATATCAATGGAGAGAATCAATTATTCCTGCTTGACAGCAGTTGCTGTAAAAAAAAAAAGTGATGTTTTTTTATGAATCTAACTGCAAGAATCTTTCAAACTATTGCATTAATCAGAGCTTGGGAGAACCTAAAATGATAAGAAATACCAAATTGTCAAATGGAATAATCTAACCATAAATATGATTTTCACCGATTAGGTACAGGAACCCGCCTCCCCAGGTTATTTGTTCTCTAAAACACCTGCATGCACCAATATGTTTGTACGTCAATGATATTAGGATGAGTAATAGCACAATAGGCAAAAGAAAAATTGTGTTATTCTCATAACACAAGCGAGTGTCCAGTGTGCTTTATTACTGACTACAAAGGGCTATTCCAGTGTGTTATTTGGGTAAAAATATATTAGACTTATATGTAAAAGGACCAGCAGTATCGCCGCTTATCAGCCTCATAACCCCCACCCCCCAGTCAAATAAATAAATACAGTACATAGCTTGTTTCAGGAGTCTGGGCGTCACTGCACATTCGGAGCACAAGGACGAAACTTAGCAAACTGCACCCTTAACAATGTTAGTCACACAGCATCGTTTCACAAAGCGTGTTGCACGTGTGCCCTTATCGCAATATACACCATCGCCCCCACAACTGTTGAATGATTAGAGTACATATCGCTTGTGTGCGGTCAGTGGTGTGCGGTCCCAACAGTGGGGGTCACTAGCGGCATGAGATGACAGTGATAAGAGACAGCTAGGAGCGGCTCAGACCAACCTTACAAAAGAGTCTGTCTTCGGAAGGTATAATTAACTAAGGACATTTTGGGAACTACGTTGGTGCATTAATGTAGAACGTAAAATGAAGGCTTCGGGAAACGCACCACTGATCTATATTATTTGGGGGTTGTGTGTGTCTCAGCAAGAGAGGGCATCTGTGCCCATGTCCAGGTTGTGGGTTCAAATCCCCTGGTCAGGGCAGTAATCACATCACTGCTGGGCTCTTCCACAAGGCCCGTAACTCCAGAGGCTCTGGCTCACTGGCCCCCTGGCCCCAAGCTCTCCTCACTCCAGCCAAAAGCACCTGCTGAGTATGTACACTGATATCAAAAAGACGGTAATGAGATTCATCTAGTTTCATTTGTCATGAGACCACAAGTAAATTGACCTCAAGGTCAACTTGTTTATAGTTTTTCACTATTTTGGTTTTAAGGAGGAGCAGCATGGTGGTGCAGTGGTTAGCACATACCTTTGGGACCAGGGTTTGAATCTTCACCCAGGTTCCATGTGTGTGGAGTTTGCATGTTCGCCCCGTGCTGTCGTGGGGTTTGCTCTGTTTTCCCCTCCACAGTCCAAAAACATGCTGAGGCTAATTAGAGTTACTAAATTGCCCGTAGGTGTCATGTGTGAGTGTGACTTGCTATGGGCTGGACCCCTGTCCTGGGTTGTGCCCTGCGATGGGCTGGGCCCTCGTCCTAGGATGTTCTCTGCCCTGCGATTCGTTGGACCCCTATCCTGGGTTGTTCCTTACCTTGTGCGTATTGACCCTGAGCAGGATAAGCAGTTTCAAAAAATGGATTGTTTGTAGGAAGTTAGTTGTTAGTTGTAGCTTAAGTGAGAACTTAGCTGTTATTAGCTAATATCAGGGTTAAAACATGGTTAATTGACTGCACTTGGCGGATCATTTTGTTATCTTTTGGTATATATACAATGTACGAGCACCTCCTACGAATTCTGTAGACGTCACTCTGCGTCAGCGTTGTCAGCTGCCGTCTCATAATGTCCTAATGGCTGAATTAGCTTCCTGTCATAAATGCACCCAACTGGCGTAATTCAGACCAGCCGACAGGCTGTGTAATCCATCACCGTGTGTGAATCAGGGGACACCATGGATTATATAGCTATCTGTGCAGCCTTGATAAAGTTGTCAGCGCTGTCACCTTGCTCATTTCCTGGCTGTGTTATCACCAGGGACAGCGCCTGTCATTCCTGTCGCTGGCTGATTGTTGAGGGTACTTGGGCAGTTCCTGTATTAAAACCACACTCACAGTGGGTCCAAATTCAATTATTAATTTTTCAATCTTGCTTGCAATGTGTCTTGTGGGGGACAGAGTATTCACAGTTTTAAATTGTTCTCTGGTTGACACATGGTGCCAGGCATGTGACCTCTGTATCAGGGCCAGAAAAGTCTTCAGACGGCTGTGATGACGAGCCAAGGGCAAAAGATAAGCGTGTAACAGCAAACATATGAAGAATTTCACTTTGGAAGCAATTATGGTGACAGTCATGTGACATGCAGGTGAGACGTGGAGCAGTGCATAGAATGATATCTGGCAGAGTATCACATCTGTTAATGGGACCAAAGTCTGCAATGTGGCCAGTTTAAATCTCTGAGCTGCTGTAGTGGACTGTCATGGCGGCGGTGACGGGGGGAACAACCCATAATCGCTGGCTGCGGGGAACAGCCCTTCCAAAGGGCATTTATTAACAAAAAGGGTAACTACAAAACACAAGCCACAAGAACAAGCCACAACAAGCTACAATGACCGAACACGGGAGACTAAAACCAGACGGACTAAATACACCAAAGCATTAACACCGAACGAGAAACAGCCGGAAACAGGAGGATTCTCACGGGGTTAATGAGGGGGCGTGGCACACAGAGGGATCGAACGGACGGGACACGACAGTGGACAGTAAGTGAAAATCATGTGATCATGCTTCTAACTGATGTCATGCTGTCATTAAATCACGCCAGAGGGGGTCCGTCGTGTCCTCTGGGGGCCTTAGGGGCTGAGGTTGTTTATCGTGTGCCTGCACTCAGTGCACTCATTATACTAATTCTTTGGAAAACTTAAGCTACATCTGGCTTTTTCGGGAGTGAATGATTCACTGATTGCATGACTGATTATTACTTATCTGTCAGGTGATGTGCCACACAAACAATGGCTTTGGTAATCTGGCGTTGGGACATTCCAGAAACCTAGAGAGCTGGCTGCCTGGAGTTACATAGTCCCTTTCACCTTTAGACAATTCTGCCTTAATCTTGAGTACTTTGGCTACACTTGACCCCCAGAGTAGGAGACCAGCATGATGGGAGATGCCCTGACAGTGTGCGTTGGGAGGTTTTGACCCTGGTGATGCAGGAGATTTGCCTGACATCTCTGTTCCCCGCAGTGGGATATAATATCTTTGGATTAAGTCAGACAGATACAAGCTCAAACATTCCTGCATAAACTCAGTCATGCTGCACGACACTAGGCTGTGTGCAGAAACCTTTTGTAGGCATACACAAGCAAAGAACAGCAGGGGGTGCAGAAATAGAGAATACATGCATTTTTAAGCAAAATGATCAAATCAAAGGAGGTCAATACTCAGAAAAGTTCTTAAATAAAATTGGTTATGCAGATGTATATAACTGACAACGACACTGTATGGGATAAAAGATTACTGAAGATGGGCGCATGGAAAAATGTGTAACAGCATAAGCTGTAAAAAATTATGCACAAATCCCCTTTTTTTCAATGAAACTGAGCAAAATTAAGAAAAATTCAAACAAAAATATAAAGATCTTCAAGAAACAAATTGTGAGACCTAAAGATAGAAGTGGTGAAAGGTTATGAAACTTGCGTACTTGTCTATTGTGAGCTCTCCTACGAGCTAATTAGAGTGGTTAGGCTAGGTGGGTAGCAGAGTGCTCTTTTCTCCCCAGGTCTCAGTTCTGTATATGGTTCATGTTTTTGCTCCCTCCCAGCTTCCTGCCAGACAGGCCACATTTTGCTCCCTCCCAGCTTCCTGCCAGCAGTCCACATTTTTGCTCCCTCCAGCTCCCTGCAAGACAAGCCAAATTTTGCTCCTCCCCAGCTCAAACGTGGACTGTGTGGGTGTCTCTAAGGACTTGGTTAGGACTGATCTAGGAATCATTGGATACTGGATACTGCACTTGGATTGTAGTTATTTGCTCTCACTATGTTTCTATGCATTTCCTCTCACAGTCCAAAAATGCAGTTAAATGACCTGGAACCTGTGAATTACCCAAATATGTGAGGTGTGATCTGTGTTTCTAGAAATGGGGTTGCCATGACTGTATGCTGGATACGTTTATTGAAGATTGTTGAATGAAAAACACCTTCTGTTGTTAAAATGGAGTTTTATGAACAATTTTGAGGAATATCCTGGAGAAGAGTAGTGTGCATGGGAGGTTGCAATGGAGGACACCCCTGCCCTCTAAGAGGACCAAAATGCCCATGGAAGATGAAGAGTTAATGCTAGCTTAGTTCTAAAACGATGCATGCAAGCAAAATGAGAAGCTACATTCCGATAAAATAAACTCATCCCAAGCGTGAAGCATGGCAGTGATTTATGGTTTGAGACTCAGAGGGCTGAAGCTATTCTGTAAACAGGAAGGGGCATAATATTACCAAGCCAACAAAGTGACAGGGAATGCTTGGTTTAATCATTGCTGCTAAATCAAAGAAGCTATAGTCACTAAATCCAGGTGTTCACATACATTTAAATGAACGTGATAAATATACTACATCAAGATAAAGGGCAAGATGTGTGTATTTAATAAGATTCTCTTTCTGTATTTGGGGCTTCATACACTACATTTATTTACTTAGCAGACACTTCTGTCCAATGTGACATACAGGTGAGGACCAGAGAGCAATTGGAATTAAGGGTTTTGCTCAGGGGTTCAGTGGTGACATCAGTCTGCCGGACACTAACCCAAGAGAAACCCAGCAGCCATGAAAAGATTTGGCTCGCTTGCCAATAGCATTAGGAGGGAGGTAGGGGGCGAAGGGGACCTCGTGGAGGCACATGATGTCATGGGTGGGCAGTGATGGCCTTAAGGTGGGTGTGGTCCCACATATAATCAGGTTACTCTGTTACTGCTTCATGTGTTAGCTATACTGTATTTTTATCGTTATTTTAGAGTGTACTCTTTCTACTTATAAAAAACACAGTGCTGTGTTACACATAGTAAGTACATTTCTCATAAAGTATTCCCGTCATTAAGCAACACATGACTGTATAGCTTCGAGAAGCAGAGGTAATTTTATTTTAGTAATTTTTACTTAATTTTCAAGTGAACATATATATGCATTAAGTTCTGAAATGACTTAATAGTTGTGATTATTCTCCAATTCAGCTCTACAAAAATGAGTAGGCCATTTGTGTATGTTAGAAATAAAATAATCATTGAAAAGCCTTCAAGCCTTTCAAATCCTTACAAGAATTTAGCATTCTTGATTATATAGTCAACATGACCAAGCAATTTGCAGCTCATGTAACTGGCGTGGCGACAAGGTGAATATTGGAAAAACGACCACAAACAAATTCCAAAGATCTAAAGATTTACAGCAGCAATGGTTTCAGCCCTTACTGTTTTCAAGACCCCAAATCAGTAAGGAACATAATTAGGAGTCTAAGATGCCCCTACTGCTGGAAGAGAGGCCCAGAGGGGCCAGGCTGAGCTTTGCCAAAGCTGCCCTGGACAAGCTACCTGCGAAAATATTATGCTGATGGATAAAGAAGATTTAGAACTGTCTGGGAATGCAAATCAGGCCTTTTCTGCTAACAGAAACATTCTCCTTATAGTCAAGTACAGTGGAGGTTTCATGTACATGTTCATGTTTCACATACATCACATCTAGAAACTGAATGAATGTTAAGTCACTGTGAGGGTGGCACCCTACCAACTGTCTTGAAACTATGTCTTAATGAAAGATTAGGTTTTCCAGTGGGACAATGATCCTACATCTAAAGTAATTTAGGAATGGCTTGAGGACATGTTGAACTGTTATGCAGTAGTCTGCATGATTTCAGATTTGACTTTCCATTAAAAGTGTAAGGCAAGACCTGGAAACAGCAGTAGAACTAAGATGTCCTTCTAGCGTTGAAGATTGTAAACGCTTTGCGTTGAAATATTGTGGGAAATATTCAGTAAACAGGTTAAAAGATGCTTCATGAAATGAAACGGTTTTCCCAGCCAAAGGCTGGCAAATTTACAGTTCTTGGGTGCCAGGAATTTTGTCCATGTTTTTTTTTTTATCACATTTTTGCTTTGTGTAAATAAAGTGACAGGCCTTCCTTTATTTCTGCTGCATACCTGCTTTGCTCAGTGGCAGTTACATCTCCGCAGCCAGCTCAGACTCTCCGGCTGGGTTACCATGCTGCCGATCACTCACTTTGACCTCCAGCTGATCCGATACTTTGTGTCTCAGCAGCTTTCCTTTATTATTTCATATCTAAGGGACAGTGACTGGTGCAATGCAATGCAATTTTATTTTATTTATATAGCGCATTATCACAACATTACATTGTCTCAATGCGCTTTACATTTCTGCCACATAAAGACCCCCTCTGGTGTGGGCTACAGGTCCACACAAAGCCTGCCCTGCGAAAGTGAGGCTTAATGCCACATCCTTTCTGCTTTCACTTTATTTCTTGTCATTACATATTCGTTTTGGTTTCTATTTATGACTGTCACTTTGGGTCTGCGTGGAATAAGCATACCTACCTGTCCAATGGGAGAGTGATACACACCAGCACAGAAGATAGTTGTTGGGACAATTGAGTATTGGTTCAAAACCCAATATTTAGAATGACCTTCTGTATAGACAGTGGGGAATTTTGTAGCATAAGTAACGTAAAAAGAAAGAGGAGGGCTTTGTGGGGGGAGGAGACGATGACGGCAGAAGTGCCACAGAGGTGGAAAGAGGGCTCTGATGAAAAGATCACGGGGCAGGGTGGGGGTGGGTCAGCGTGAAGGCAGAGGATCTCAGAGTAGGAGATGTGAGGGAGAGAGTTCATTAGAGCAGACCTCGGCGCACCTGAGCGGACGATCTGCGGCTGGGTCCAGTGGGAAGGAGCATCCAGTGCCAGGACATAGAGAGGAAGAGTGAGCCAGTGCTGGGACGCAAAGAGGAACAGAGATCCAGTGCTTGGACGCAGAGAGGAACACAGATCCAGTGCTGGGACACAAAGAGGAACACAGATCCAGTGCCGGGACGCAGAGAGGAAGAGCGTTCCAGTGCCGGGACGCAGAGAGGAAGAGCGATCCAGTGTCAGGTCACAGAGAGGAAGAGCCACTGCGCACTTTAGAGAACAGGCGAAGACCAGAGCAGGTACAGCTTCTTGTTATCCTCCCACTCTGGCTGGTGAACGAGCACCAACAGATGAGACTGAGCAGTAAAAAGATGGAGATATAGGTACCTGCCCCTGGTTAATGATAGTGTTCAAATTAGGAAGCGACAGGTGAATTTGCCAGGTTTCTGTGAATCAGTTCATATTTATAATCTAAGCATTTAATCACATTTTATTTGCTGTCACATGCTATGCCTGAATATTCTTTGTGGCTTTGTCAATAATGTGGTTTCTGTCTGAAAACTGCATTGGCATTATTTGTCTTTGTATTAATTGCCCAAAACTTCCAAGTTCAAAAATTTTATGCTAAAAGCCCCTGAGTCTAAAAGCATGCAGCCTATTGATTTTTAGTTTTCAGGTTTCTGTGAGGTTTAAGTGAGTTTCATCCCTTCATCCATTAATTCTCCAGGTTAAACGCTGAAATGAGAGAGAAGCTTCATTTTTAATCTCAGCACCAGCAGCAGTATCAGCACTCTCCAGCCATCCCTCCACTAAACCTCCGTTCCCCCCGCTCTCCCGTCCCGTCCCTTTCTGTCCCAGACAGGTTCTGTCCCCAGTAGAGATGACTGCGCTGTGGCTGTCTCCATGCCTGCTGTTGCTGCTGATGTCGAGTGCCCTGTGCCAAAAGCAGAGTCCTGACGAGCTCCTGGTGGAGTGGCACAGGGACATCGACGTCCTGAACAGGAACCGCATCCTGCTGCCGCCAGCTGTGGCCCAGAAGAGCCGGAGCCCGCAGCCCCGGCCCCTGGCCCCAAAGAGAAGCCCCCAGGGGTCCCGCTTCTCCCTGTCGCTGGACGTGCCCACCAGCATCCTCAGCGTGCTCATTGGCCTGGCCAGGAACCATGACATGCATGCTAAGGCAGCCGCCAACGCCCAGCTGATGGCCCGCGTCGGCCGGAGGAAATAGGGGCGGGGGGCGCTGGGGCGCGAGAGCGCGGGGGTGCATGGCTGGCTACCGCCTTTGGGCATTAGGGGGGCCCCAGATCAAAAGCACGGCATTGTGAACACAGGATCCATAAGAGATCACTCACTGTAAGGTCAGTACCAAATGAATATCGATACAAAAACAACACAGACCCAGTCTCCTTATTGTTATTCTTTATTCTCATAGTATACGACAAATACAGCAGCAACAGCAACAATAACAATATGATAGTATGATGATGAACATCTGCTTTATTTATAGACCCAAAGATAAATAAGACACAGGGACAGGACTGTAGCAGCATTATATCTAAGCATCACAGCGGCTTTAATCAGATAAGAGCGTTTCTTTCCTCTGTCCTCTGAGAATGGCTCAACTGACAGCCACTCAGAAAAATGAGATTGATTTGCTATGACGAGTAAGGTAGAGGAAGAGATTGTTCTGTGGGCGGGGACTCCTGATACAAGAAACTCTGGATATTTGTGTACATGGGCATCAGTTAAATATATTTTATTGCCGTCAACATGCAATGCACTGGTTAATGTATGAAAAAGTCGAGTGGAAACCGCAAGAGAGAAAATTGTTCCCCTCATTTAATAAGAAATGTTGGCTGTAATGATTCAATATCATAAATTGTCATATTTTCCATTTCCCAGCTGCGATGACTTGTTTCAGTAATTTGTCAAATGAAACTCGAAAACAGTACTATCCTGTGTACTCTCTGCATGCGCTTAAAATGTTTTTTCATAGAAAGCCTTTTCCAAGCCAGTCAGAAACATTTGTATTGTAAACATCATAAATATAATCCATTATTTTGATGTTCTATTAAACACGTGAGTAAACAAAAAAAAACAACCCAAAAACAGAATGCTTCTTGTTTTTCTCAAAAGTACACATACAAATACTCTTAGAGGTGACAACAGTATATGAATAACTTTAATAAAATCCCAATGACTCATCCAAAATGTACATTGACTCTAGTCGTGTAAAGCAGGTTATAAATAACGACGTGCACGAATGTGCGTAAATACAGGCCGGATGAGTCACTGGACCCCAGGCTAAATATTGGGCAGCCTTTCTGCACGGTGTGCTTGATTGCTGGTGACAGCTTGTTAGGGCCACTCTCAACCTGCTTACCACAGTAACTCCTCAGCACTGGTGGGTTATTAACCAGTTCACAGCATTCTGGCATTTCTAAGCAGCACAATGGCAAATGCTGACTCAATCTCACAGCTCAAGTTTGATACTGTGGTCTGAAGATGCTGCCCATTCCAAAAAGTGACTGCTTTCCTGGTGTACACTCATTTTACACACTGCTATACCATAATCTAGGAGAAATAATTTTGTTTAATGTTCAGTAAAATTTATAACAATTAGCTATTCTAAGGTGATGTGATTCACAGAGGTTTTTTACCAGAGTATAATGAAATCAGCAAGCACGGAATCACAGAGAGACGTATCGCTGTGTTCCCCAAAGCCCCTTGGCCATTCTCAGACATTCCATAAATCTATTCTGTTAAATTCACTTCCAGTACATTTAATGCTAATGTTAATAGTATACTTTTACTGCATCTTAAATGTTTTAATAGCATACCAAAATTATAGAGCATATTTGAAGTGAAGGTGATTAATTGTTGACACATGACACAACAACAACATAATGTGTCCTCTGCTTTTAACCCATGTGACATTGTGACACAGCAGGGGGCAGCTATGTGAGCGCCCAGGGACGGTACCTTGCTCAGGGTACCTCAGTGGTATTTGTGGGCTGGGGTCTCAAACCAGCGATCTTGTGATTATACGGTCACGTCCCTAACCACTACACCACCTGCCTGCCCCTTTGTATTTGAAGCTGATACAATGGTGCTATGTGGTATGGATCATACTTTTCATATATTAGTATAACTATTTAGTACACATTAATGTATCAGCCAGTTATACTGTTACAACTCTGAATAAAAACTGAGGTCACATTAATAAAGAAAAAGTTTTATTTTGTAAACTGAAGTATAACAATTTAACCATTCAAAGACAAACTTCAATGGAATATGAAACAGTTATTAGTAAACTTAAAAAATGCACTATTGATTTAAGCAAAGGTGAGGGACCATGAGTCCACACACAGGCACATCTGTATATGGCTGTTGGACTTGTATAGCTGCACCATCGAGAGTATCATCACCAACTGCATCTCGGTAAGGTATCACAGCTGCTCCACTTCTGACCACATAGCCCTTTATCGAGCTGTGGAAACTGCTTTATGGATTTTTGGCACCCAGCTCCCCACCATCGAGAACATCTAACTCAACCATTGTCACAGCCCTTGTTAATTTATAAATAGTTTGTGGCCAATATGTTTTTAGTATCTTAAAAGTGTGTGCAAAATACATTACATTAAATCTGTTAGAAGTATATTTAAATATGAATTAAGCTGGGTCAAAAGAATACAAAGTCTGAATATACTCTTAGTGCATTAGATCCATATCATTATCACAATTTTAGCACATTAAATATACTTTAAGCTTGGTAAAAAAAAAGCCTGATTAAATTATTCTATAAATGAAAAGTATGTTTATAGCACTATTTTTTTATAAGGGAGTTCACAAGGATGGGAAGGAGCTAGGACAATTCCAAAGGCCTCCGAGTGACAGGGACCTTGTCTTGTCATGCAAACACACAAGGCAGAGAGAGAGAGCTAGAGGTGGAACTCGGACCCCTGAGCATGGAGGTGTGATGCCTCAGTGTTATCCAATGAACCACCACGTTAGAAAAGTCAGTCTTTTTTGTCTGACTATAATTGGAGATCTCATTAGCAGTACTGCGTTAAATATGAATGCCATTAAACTGAAAAATAAAATCCCCTACTTTAAAATTTGCTGAGCGAGACGCAATGTATTCGGAAATATAGGACAAACTGGACATTGTCGCAGGTCAATACAGGACAATGCATTTCATTTGTCAGTTCGGGGCGCCCCGTAACATACGGGAAGGGCGCAGCGGCGCGCGGCCGGGATCCCCGGGGAACGTCACAGGTGGCGTGCTGACACCAATCAGACATATTCTAATACTTAAGTAGGCAAATGCTGAAAGAGACCTTCTTACATTTTCTCCTTGAGCTTTTGTTTTAGTTTGGGCTTTTTTCTTTTCGACCAGGTATCGTGGAAGGTTGAATCTCCGTCTTATAATCCATATTTGCAGGTAACGCACATGGCGTTAATTAAAGTTAATCCTTACCTGATCTAGTGTCCTATTTCCTTTCGTTTTAGCGGATAGAAGCTGTTAAAAGTTCCCTATGCAGTGCTAGATATTAAACGATTGTGACTGACAAACAAAACCGTAGCTCGCTGATCGACAGTGGCTTTCTTCTGTGGAGTGTTTTTTTTAGTCTGGAGGGTTTGACGATCAGCCCGTTTAATCCGATTCACGGGCTTTGCGAATGCCTGCGAAGTGCCATGGTGCGTAAGGGTTCGTGCTGCAGAACAAGCGAAATATGTCCGTGGAGGAACTGTGCGCCAGATCATCTGTCGCGTTTGGCACGGGGTGATCAGCGGCTGGTCGCGGCAGCCTGTGTGTGCCTGTGATCCGACCCTTCTTAGCACTTGTGATCATATGCAAGTCTGTAGGCATGCAGACTCTGAAGAAGCGTGTCGTGCATTGGTTTAACTAATTTAATCAATATAAGTCTTTGTGTGTGTATATGATGTAACAGTGTCATATACATGCACAGTACAGGCTCTGTATTTGCGAAATACTGAATTGCCCAGATAGTCCAGAAGGGCAGGCCACACCCAGGGCCTGTGTGACTAGACATCCATGCAGTCATGAGGAGCGCTATATCGTCATGTATGCACCCCCCTGTACTGCGAGTGAGGAGTCCAGCATGGCTTGTGGTAGGTCTGATGGCATCCGTTTGTCCTCCATATCTCACCTCATGTTATGCAGTGCGTGGTGAGAGGTTGATGCTGATTTGGCAGTTTTGGGCTCTCAGTGCTGCACTCTGTCCATCGGTGCTCTGTTAACTGTGAGGTTAAAGCATTGGCTGTGTCTGGAGGTCACTAAGTAGAGTATGCGGTTTCTTAATAAAGGCATGGCTTCAGCCACAAGCAGGACAGGGTGTCATAATGGCGAAACTCGCCCCCACTGTGCTAAAAACTGGCCTGTTTGCTCTGTGAGGTTTTTGAAGGCACTGTTCCCTCATCCTGCTGGGATGCTCTTCCATTTCACACTGACTATATTTGAGAAACTGTTTGGGAGTATTTCCCTGAAAGAGCCCCACTGGATCATTTAGCTACAAATTTGTAATTATGTGTTTATAAATGCTACCTATACAGCAGTTTTGGGGAATGTATGGAGGTAAGCAGCTGCTTGTGTTACCGCTGGAGGGAATTGTTCTTGGCTTAATGAACACAATGGCTGTGCTTTGGCTGCCTCTTATACTAAACAGGCCTGAAGACCATCTTCAAGGAGAACCTTTATGCTTTAAAGGCAAAACCCAGCTTCTGTGATGCAATGCTGTCCCAATTTCAGCAAAAGGTCCCACTCCCCGCCTGCTTCACTTGAGGGGGCAGGGCAGTTGCCAGTGTGGGAGGGGGTAGGGTTATGGCCGTGGGGGAGAAGCAGGCCATCACAGGCTCGGCGTTGCTCAATAAGGCTGACTGCACCTCGAAGGGGCTGGACTAGAGCAGAGGTGACTGTAGCATGCCACTGCACTCAGCTGGATGGGGCCACTCTGTATGTCTCTGCCTGCTGTAGACTTCAAGACGGCCAGCAGCTCAAGCACAGGGGACTACACTGAATTTACTCTCTCTCCACATAGTAAGTAGCTTCTTCTTGCTAATCACTGTTGACATACTTGTATTTCAATCCTATAAGGTAGTCAGAACCACATCTTTTCATGGTGAATAATGAACACTATAGTTTGTCAGTGTACACTGGTAGCTTGATTTGGTAGGCTGCTGTTTTACCTACTTTACTAAAAACAAGTCCATTAAACCAAGATGCATGTTGAAGTCGGCTGTTTTCTGAATGTGGTTTTGGTCGTCTTCCAGTGGTGGAATAAAATGGAGAACCAAAGTGTAGATACTGTCACAGGGAAGTGGTTTTTGAGTATAAGTAGTGTGTCTGGTCATGTTAAATGTTCTACTTCTCGGAGAACCGACTCCTTAAAGATTACTACTGATGAGAAGTGCTGTGATATTGGCTCCCCCTGGGGTAACAGCTGGGTATTACTCTAGTGCTGTAGAAGACCTTTTAGTCCTTTGAAGCTTCCTTTCACAGTCCAGAGATACGGTTGGGTAAATTTGGCATCTCTATATTCTGTGTGTGTGTGTGTGTGTGTGTGTGTGTGTGTGTGTGTGTTCCCCACATTAAATGTCCCCACTTTTTTATTTATTTATATATATATATATATATGTGTATATTTTTCTTTTTAGCTTTTTTGTTCTGTGTTCCCACAACAGAAACCTCAATTTTATTAAAATATGTGACTGCAATGAGAACTGAAATAGGTTTCTTTTTTTTTTTTTGTTTGGTTACTTATGGTTGCGGTTACGGCTGGTTTGGGGTTAAGGGTGTTATAGTTAGGGTTATGCCCATAGAAATGAATGGACAGTGCCCACTATGAGGAGTGCGGTGAGCCTATCCAGGCTGGGTGGGATAGGCTGTGCCCCCCCCTCCCCCTTCCTGCCTGGAATTAACTCTATGTGGGTTGTCTGCTGTAAAGTCACCCTACTCATTGCAGACTGCTGCTTGTCCGAAAAGATCCTGAATTATATGATGGAATATGCCAAGAGGTCGCTTGGTCTGCTGTCTCCCACCTCCCTCTCAAAGTAAGAGCTTCTTGTAATGGTGAGTGAGTGTCCCCCGAAAGTCCTGCCAGCCTCAGCAGGCCTAATACTGCCTCCTCTCTCTAGGTGCGTGACGGCCAGCGTCAACGCCAGCGCCTCCATGACCCAGCAGCTCTTCACGGGTCTGAACGCCCGGCCCCGGCCGTTCCGGGTCGCCAATGCCGACCGCAGTCTGAAGAAGGGCATCATGGCTGGCGGCCTGCGAGACCTCCTGGAAAAGGTGAGCGGCTTGGCTGGAGAGTGCCGGGTGTGCGCTGGGAGTGCTGGCCAACTGCACTCAGTGTTGGGTCTTAAGGACTGGTTCAGAACAAAGCCGCGCACACAGTGTCCTAGTCCATCGTTTGACCCAGGATGGCATCTGAGGGCTGTGCTGATGGGGTCAACGTCATTATGATGGCAAGATGCCTTCGACTTACAGCAACTGCAGGCTCTGGCTATAGTGATTATTGTGCCGCCTCCTTGGTTTGCAATAGCATTGGGAATTACACATAATGTTCCAAATGTACTGAGGCAGTGTATAAACTTGGATGCATTTAGTCATTAAGGAAGAAATGGTACTAAATGCATTTCCCATTTAACATAATTGACAAGTGTAAATTTTACACACGGGGAGCTGTTCAAGGAAAGTGAATAGATTGTGCCTGCGGAATGAATGACTATTGAATATACAAGAACGTCTAGAAGTGGTATGTTTGCTGCACCTGCTAATAACGGGGTGAGACATTGTGTAGCAGTGTACATGTCCTCTCCATGAAGCCTCTCTCCCAGTGTTGTAAATAGCTGCTATGATCCCGACTCTATACCGGCTTTTAGGCTGCTGATACTCTGCAAGTGAGTTGTACGAGCTGCTTGGTGCTAGATGAGGATGGGACTGGAGTGGACACAGAGGAGTTTTTCCTCACCCTGGAGGACAACACTGTCCTCATGATCTTGGACAAAGGGCAGAAGTGGACACCACCACTCGTGAGTCTCGCCATCACTTGATTTTCCTAGCATAGGGGGGATGGGCAGGCTTTAATGCCATTGTTCTTGAGTATGCATGACATTTTTGTTTCATATATGAGCAGAGTTCGTCACCTGAATGCCACTAGATGGCCTGATGGCAGTTGTCCTCATAGAGCTTATCTATTCTATCCATTTCTGTGTGTCTCTTATGTAGGTAGAGGGAACAAGGGCTTAAGTATTCCATTGTGTATTTTTAATACATATGGCGAACTTGAACATGCCAGTGTGCGTCTTGCCATATTTAATCTCTGAGCACTTTCTACGTTCATTTATATTGCAAGGTTGTTGGATTTTTCTTCCTCTCCCTGGAGTACTGCAACTCTGTTCTGACACTGATAAATTGCATTTTGCTAGAAAGTGCTGTGACGTTAATGCGGCTTTGCTGTGATAGTTCTGTAAGCAGGCCTTCACCTCATTGGCTCCTGTAGGTTCCCTGTTACCTTCAGGAAGTACCTTCTGTCACATGAAAGAACCATCCTTCAGAATGACTTGTTCTGACTTTTACCCCCCACCAGCATGGTCCACAGAGGGCATCTTCTACTGACCGCCGCCCCCGTCACAGAAAGGATGTGGCTAAGCTGACCTTTGACCTGTACAAGACCAACCCCCAGGAGTTCATTGGCTGTCTGAACGTGAAGGCCACGCTGTATGGAATGTACTCTGTCTCATATGACCTGCGCTGTTACAGTGCGAAGAGGATGCTGAAGTGAGTGGTGTCAGCCTCTGGGGGGGTGTCTTCTCCTGATTTTCAGCCAGACGTCCTGGTTATCATTCAGAAATGCATCTGTAGGTGAATTGCACCCGTATGTTGTAATTTGTGCTGAGCTATGAATTATTTGACTATCTTCAATGGGAGAATGATGTTAGTCCTCTGAATATCTAACAATGTGACCTAAAAATGGAGCAGCCTCCCTACTCTTGTGCTTGCTTTTGTGTTTTTTTTTTTTTTTAAACTTCCCGTTTCATTTTTCCCCCCTCTGTAACCCCAGGGAAGCGCTGCGATGGACTCTGTTTTCCATGCAAGCCACAGGCCACGTCCTGCTAGGCACCTCATGCTACATGCAGCAGCTCCTGGACGAGGAGGAGAAGGCGGAGGCCGTGGCCGTGCTGCCCAGTCTGAGGAATGGCATGCGCGCCATCCAGTGGGGGAAGACGCAGAGCTGAGCCAGCCAGAGCTGCTGGAGGGGACGTGGGGGGGGACGTGGGATGGACACGCTGCGGCCTTGGCTACCTGGAGGTGGAACGTAGCAGAGAGTAGTTGCTTTACAGCAGGATGACAGAAGTGAGGACTGTCTGCTAGCAGCCATTGTAGGCTCAGACCATTGATTACTGCCCTGGGGTGGTGTGGCTCTGCTCCAGCTATTATATGTACATTGCAGCTAGAAGTGTGTGTGTGTGTGTGTGTTGGGGGGGGTTTCCAGGAAGATGTTGCATCAAGACGTTGACTTCTGTACATGTTAGCCTGTTCCACTGTGCTCACTTTGTATTTATACTTTTGTATTCCGATTGACTGCTGCTGTCTGCCAAATGGCGACTGTATTTAACCAACACCAATAAAATGTTACACTGGGAGTTTGTGGTGTTTCTGGGTGTCAGGTTTATAGGCCTGTAACCCATCATTTCATTTAGTGGTGCTCCTTTGTCCTCAGTCATTGTAATATAGGGTGCTGTGTCTACTACAGTATTAAGGCATTGCAGATAAATGAGAATGCTTGGCTGATGGATTACAGAACATTTAATTCTACATTATTAATTAATTGTGGCACACTTTATTAACTCAAGCACCTATTGCTTCCCCTGAACAAATGTGGGTAATGTTTTCAGGTTAAACTGCTATTGGGTGATACATTTTCTACTTTCTACTGTTCCCCCCCTTCAAGCTGCCCATCACTTTGAACCATTTATGCCTCTTTATGTTCTGTCAAGTGGGTAATTTAGTTTCTGATTGGTTTTTTTTTTTGGGGGGGGGGATGGATCCTGGATTGACCGTCCACTATCCCATCATTGTCTACAGCTTGTACTGTAACCCCCACAAAGACCAAATAGTTGACAATTCACGTGTCCTGAGAGGAACCAGTATAAACTCAAGGCGGGAAGCTCTCTGCTGTCCTAAACTATAAGGCTGGGGTGGGCGATCTGATCCGCAAAGGGCCGGTGTATCCAGGTTTGGCCCTTTCTGGATAAGCCTGCCCACCCCTGTTATAAGGTGTTAGTTTTGGCTACTGCCCAGATGTGCCTAATGGTTCAGGTGGTCCAATAGAAGATTGTGGTACCTAACCCCCCCCACCCGCCTGATTCTCAGCAGTCCCCCTAAGTGGAGGCAGGCCCTCTCCGCAGGGCCGAGGCGGGAGGAAGCCAGAGGAGAGACCCAAGCCTTCGGGGGCCGCGCTGGGCTCAGTGCCGGCGGGCCGTGGGCTCTAATTGCCTTGAGCTGGGTGTTTGCTCAGATGCTGTAATTGTCCTTCCCTTTGCTCCTCCCAGGTGGGGGCAGCTTCGGGCTCTGGGAAGGAGGGCGTGATCGAGTGATAGGATGGCGTGGCGTGGCTGAGGGGGAGCAGAGATGCCACCGAAAGCATCTGTGTCAGGTAGAGATGGGAGCTGCTTCTGATTCCCGGCATAATCCACAGCCCTCCAGCCGCTGACAAGGCCACGCCGGCAGGGCTGATACCCATTTAAATTTACATTTTTGACTTGAAGGTTGAAGGTTGCTGTTCAAGGAGAGGCTCCTGCCAATGACCTTATCGCCTGGTACTTATTCTTGCCCTGGTCGAATATTAAACCTCTTAAACAGATCGATTCCACATGGGCTTTAATCTTGTGAAGACATCTTTGAACCAAATGACAATGGTGCAGTGACTCCAGGAAGAAAGTGGCGCCATCCGGGGGAGAGAAAAGCACCTTTTATGTGAGCTGCTCCCAGCATCCTGCCTGCCTATTACCTGCCTGTAATGAGGGTGAATAACCTCGTCCCGGCAGCCAGCTGTGATCCCTTTACTCAGCCGGTGGCCAAAGAACTGCTTCAGCGCCTTAGCAGTACATGCCATCCTCCTTTCTATGTGTGTCACATAATCGTTTCTATATTGATTCATGGTGAATTACGGTTACTCAGTTCCTTCCAGTAAAATACTCGGGGCTTACGGCTTTGTAAAATCTATCCGGATGAAAACTTGTTTGGAGCAGCTGAAAAGGATGACAATGAGGTAGAACATGCCAGTCAGACACCGTACAGTGCACTGATTCAGCAAGCAGAATGAGAGCCACACTGCAGTCACTCGGTCACTGTACAGTGCACTGATTCAGTAAACAGAGTGAGAGCCACACTGCAGTCAGTCAGACACTGTACAGTGCACTAATTCAGCAAGCAGAGTGAGAGCCACATTGCAGTCAGTCAGACACTGTACAGTGCACTGATTCAGTAAACAGAGTGAGAGCCACACTGCAGTCAGTCAGACAGTGTACAGTGCACTGATTCAGCAAGCAGAGTGAGAGCCACACTGCAGTCAGTCAGACACTGTACAGTGCACTGATTCAGCAAGCAGAGTGAGAACCACACTGCAGTCAGTCAGACACTGTACAGTGCACTGATTCAGCAAGCAGAGTGAGAGCCACACTGCAATCAGTCAGACAGTGTACAGTGCACTGATTCAGCAAGCAGAGTGAGAGCCACACTGCAGTCAGTCAGACATGTAAAAAGTACGTAAAAAGTACATAAAAAGTAAAACAGTAAAAGGACAGTAGCTGAACATTTGACTAGATACCCTCTGCAATTGTCAACCAATGGCAGCATGTTACATCCCAAGGGTGGCCCACTGACGGCTCTGAATCATCACTTTGAAGGATCATATGAGTCAGTGGCTAGGTTGGAGGTTTGTTTGGAGGAATTTCCTCCTGTCAGGTTAGTCATACTTTCTATCTAAAGGCCTAAAATAAAGGCATTTGGTTTCCCAGAGAAATGTATAATTCCTTATCTAGGACTGCTGCCTTTTTTAACCCAAAGTGTCCAGGCTTACGCCCACTTCCAAAATTGCTCCAATACTCAGTGAGATCATGTTATAAAATGGTATAATTTTGCAAAGGAAGCCAAATACACGTTATATTTGGCCTTTCTATCCCTCACATGGTGTTGATTTAGACCTAAGCTTGATCAATAATTTACAGTTTCTAATTGGGACATTTCATCAAACAGCAGGTGGAAGCCAACTGTGTAAGTCTGGCCCTAAGTTTTAATGGGGCTTTCATGCTTTCTTAGTCTCCCTGCTTGCCTTTATGATGTACCCTTAATTATTACCTTTAAAAAGGCCTTTTATCCAAGACTGTAGCATATTGTATAATTTGATCATGACAGGATTGCCAAAGTTAACGCAGTGTACGGCCGCTCCCTCTCACCTCTCCCTCTCCACCTCCTTCACCTGCTCCTCCTTTACTCTTCCTCTCCATTTATCTCCTTTCCCATTCCCTCTATCACGACCGAGCAGAATGCGAATTCAAATGCGATGGGACAGGTTTATATTTGTGGCCCCGTCTGCGAGGCGCTCGTTTGGGCGATTAATTAGGAAGCGATGTGCCGCTGCTGAGGTGTTCCTGGCAGATTGATGATTCTTCATTGAGCGCTTATGTTAATGATTAATGGCAGAGAGAGTTCATGGCCATTGTTAAACGGTGTCCATGAATATGCTTTCATCACTCAGCAAATTTGACCACAGAAACAGAAAGGGATTCTTTTTGGAGCTCTGATCAGGTTAAGATTTTAGTTACCTGTGTAGCGCTGGGGGTGACATGGTGGACCGGCAAGTTGCCCTGTTGGGGCCAGTTGCATCCTGCACCTGCTTGCATGTGTTGCGTGGGCTTCCTGCCGCCATCTAAAGATGCAGTCAGGCTGACCAGTGAACTCCCCATAATGTGAGTGTGTGTGTCCTGTGATGGACTGACATCCCATCTAGGGTGTGTCATGCCCTGTGCGGTCTGGGATAGACTCCAGGTGACCCTGACCAAGATAAGCATAACTGTATAATGAGCCTCTCACTTCAGTATAATGTCCATGTCTACTGCCATATGCTTCCTAATGAAATCAATACCCTTTGGCAGATGTACATGAATCGTGCCAAACTGACCCAAATGAACTTAATCCATCCGTCTCCTAAACGCTCATCCATTACAGGGTCACCAAAACAACCATTACATTTAAAATATTGAGCCTCTTATCCAGAGCAATTTGGAAACTGGAGGAAATTAGATGTTTAGTTTAAAACTGTTTATTAAAAAAAACTGTTTATCTAAATTGAAGCAATGTTACATATATTATTTTTCTGTCATCATAACCTGAAGGATTATTAGGAACACCATACTAATACAGTGTTTGACCCCCTTTCGCCTTCAGAACTGCCTTAATTCTACGTGGC
>JAODKM010000118.1:11993532-12006225 GCA_026780845.1 Petrocephalus sullivani | reverse complement strand
CCTTTGCCAAGATAATCCATCTCACCTCACAGGTGTGGCATATCAAGGTGCTGATTGGACAGCATCAATAGTGCACAGGTGCGGCTTAGACTGCCCACAATAAGGATAGTTCTGTGTTCTGTTCTGGCACTTTGTATCTTTGCATAAGTGGCTTGTTGGTTTTATATAGGCAGATCAAACAGGTGAACCGGATGTGGGTTTTTTACATTCTGCAGATGTTACTGTCATAATAATAGAGGTGTTTAGTGCATGGATCTTCCAAGCTCTTTTATTGGACAGGGTCAGGGGTGGGGTTTGGGGGGGTGCTGGAGCCTCTCCTATAGGATCTATAGGAGAGGTACTCAATAAAAAATGTTCTAAATAAAACATGAAGTATTTCACATTTACAAAGAAACATAAGTTGTATGTAGTCTACTCCAAAAGTAGCTTAGAATTAATATATTTAAATATACTTAAAATTTATATATTTGATCCTTGAACTGCTAGTCAGACTGCCTTTAACATATGTTTTTAGGGTATTATTTTATTGTCAGCATTTAAAATTGGGGCGGCACAGTGGTCAGCAATGTTGCCTCATGCCTTTGTTCCTCCTGTTCGACCCACAATCCAGAAACATGCTGAGGTTAATCGAAGGTACTAAATAGCCTGTAGGTGTGCACGCGCCCTGCGATGGGGTCCCCTGCTGGGTTGTGCCCTGCTGTGTGCCTCTAGCCTCCAGGATAGGCTCCAGACCCCATGACCCTGAATAGGATAAGTGCTTTCAGAAAATGGATGGATCTTTTCATATTATAGTTGTTTATCAGTGGAAGCGAGCGCTGCATATTTGTATAATAGTAGCTCTGGCTGAGCACCTTTATCAAGGGTATAATGTGTCCGTCTGCCCACATGTTATATTTTGCATGCAAAGTCCTGCTTTCTGTTTTGCCTGCTCTCAAACCTACATATTTAATATAACCACTGACCTTCAACTGCATATAAACAACTAAACAAGCAACTTAACATGTTTCTTCACTTGAGGTCAAAAACTTCTGGCAGGGTTCCCTAATTCCAGTCCTGGGGGGCAAAATCCAGCACAGTTTGCAGATTTCCCTGCTCAGACACACCTACTAAACCTGGTATTTAGCTGATTAAGATGTGTTTGAGCGGGGAAATCTGCAAACTGTGCTGGATTCTGGCCCTCCAGGACCGGAACTGGGCAACCCTGGCCTATGGCTTCTGAAACTTTCCATCATAAAAGTTATTATTGCCTACAATTCAAATACTCTCCAATAATTATTCTTCTGTCAGTTTACAAATGACAAAGATCTGAAATGATGTTTCACTGTTAAGTTCAGTAAGTTAAGTAAGTAAGTTGCAGTCTTAAGGTTGTGATAAGCTTATTTTTGGGGTCATACCATACATTTTACAACAGAGAAGAACTGGTAGGCAACATTCTAGTTTGAGTTTTCAGGTCATGAATACAAAATTAAAAGTAATATTGTGATGTATCTATTTTAGGAGTCCTGCTTGGCATGCAGTGAATAGTCTGCACATTCACATGCATCGCCAGAAGACTTTCATGTTCTGTTTACTTGGTCCGGTCTCAGCGCACAATTCCCGTTTTGTCTGCAGTTTATTCATTACGATGCAGTGCCTGTGAAAGTGCTGGATCATGTGATGTTTCCTGTTTACATCACACAGGCACTGTCATGGAGAGCTATTCGGGCATGGAGGGATTTTCACGTCTCTGTTTGTTCAGTCGAACTTATGAAACAGTTACAGATATTATTATTAAACATATGAAGGGTGAAAAACTGGCTAGGAGCTGCATATTAATAATTGAGTCCTTGATTCAGGCCATAGCCAGAATTTCACAGTGTCTGACAACTTCCTTAGAAGATTTCGCAAACCTGGGAGGTGGGTTCAAACCCCTAATTTTACTGCCTGTATACATGTCTGGTCTAGAACTTAGTGTGCAGGTCACATTGCCTTGCATTGCAATGGAAATTGTATTGATCCTGTAAGTTAGCCACATAACTTACTGCTCAGCCCACTGTGTAACACGGGTGAGAATCTAAGAGGTGTCTGCCTGAGGCTGTGGGTTTCATTATTTTTATTTTTGTTTAAATTTTCCTGATTCAGATGTCCGTATCATCCCCAAGAACGTCCCCTGCTGTTGTCATGTCATTAAATACCACAAAAGTGATCATTAAAGGCCTGCGAATGTGTTGGTTTACACTCAACAGCTTTATTTAGGTATTTCTGTTTGTAGTACAAATATAAATGTCTCAGGTGATAACAGTGTAACACGTCCCCAGGCCTTTGCTCGGTGAGCGCAATGACTGCCCCTGGCCCAGTGCGCAGTGTGCAATTTGCATTGTGTGGCTTTTCTCAGGCTACTCTGGTTTCCTTCCGCAGTCTGGAAGCATGCAGCAAGATCAGCTGATGTTTGTTGCTAAAATGCCCATAATGTGTGTGGGCCCCAGCCCTGACTGGCATCCGGAGTGTCCTCTGTCATGGGCCCTATACTCTGGGCTGGGATCCTGTACTGCATAAGCAGCTATAGAAAATGGATGGATGAATGGATTCATAGTAATTAAATAAAATCATAGTAACAAAATTACTGTTTCAGTTACATTTTATTTTTAATGTGCATATTTGAGTGATCAGAAAGTCTCTTGAGCAACTGGTGGTTAAGGGTCTTGCCAATGGTGATATCACTCTGCTAACCCTAGGATCTGAGCTGGTGTCCTTCTGAGGCATGGCACCCTTACTTGCTGAACCACACACCGCACACCGTGATTGTTTATCTGATAATTCAACGACAATGAGAGTTTCACATTGTCAATTATCACAAGTACATGTCAGACGAACAGCAGGCCTCTGAATGAGTCATAAAATGGATCCAGATCAGCCTTGGAAGGAAACAACATCTGACATAAAGTCATAGGGAATCATTTAATTTGCTTTTATCTGTACTTAATGGTGGCTTCTTCTGGATCACATTACTTTTGCAAGTGGATTTGATTGTTTCAGGTTAGAGCAAATATTTATTTTTTACTGTTGGTAACTGGAAAAATGTAAGTGAATGAGTCTGGATTCATTTAAAATATGGAAGGACCTCTTGGCATCTGTTTGTTTTAGTGTTGGTGATGACAGTGAGAGGAAATGTTAATGTTCTGAGTAATGTAACCATGTCTGTTAAAGTGAAATAAATTAGGACCATTTTAGGATCTCAACAAAATTTAACATGCAAAGTACAGTAGAACAGTAATATTCAATATGACTAAAACTAAATGTTTATTTGTCATATTTGACTATGACCTAATCCACATTTATTGCCACTGCAGAATCACAAGATACCCCCTGGGTCCTTTTCCAGAACAGCGGACATTACTGGCTGCATCCAGCTGAAATGCTCATTTCTGCGAAGCATGGAATGCAATGTAAAGAATTTCACTGACGTAATCTGCTACTATGTTGATACGGGGAAGTAACCTCAGAGTGTAATTCCACATGCTTTTTCTGGTGTTCAGCTAGCCACGTAATGCACTATGGACAGAAACATACCCAGAAAAGTCTGCCACAGTGTGGTGGAGAAGTCTTAGGAGACCCTCACTGCATATAGGGACATACAAGGAAGCACCAAGCTGACTGTCTCTGTCTCTGGGACTTTATAGAGCACTCTCCTCCAGCTACGAAGCAGCAAAGAACTCTGGCTGTGTTCCAACTTCCCGCCTCCTTCACTCAGTCTCTCTTCCTTACATTGGGAAATATGTAGCTCATTATATGGGAAAACAAGACAGCGCTGTGAGACACTACATTCCAAGACACTCCATGTTGGTATCCTAGCAACATTTTCAGATAGCAAAAAATACAGCAACAACACACATGGAATAAGGGAGATAAAGTCTGTACACTAAAATTTGCAGTGAACTGTGGGCATCTCATGGCACACTATATATATTGAGTCAGATTTGCTGTTGAGAATGTAAAAAGCACTAAGAAATGGTGGACACACTTTGTAGTCAGGTTTTTAAGGAATAGGAAATTATTTCAAAAGCAAGGAAAAGAAGGCCTTCAGCACACCACGTGGACATCGGCACTACTAAGTTTTACCTTTTGGGTTCTGCGTAGCCCCCCCTTAATTCCAAAGACTAATGGACATGATCCCCCTGACCTCACTAACTAAAACATTTAGGAGCCTACTTGGATGATGTAGCAGTCCTCAGTGAGAGCTGGATGCTGTCTGGAATGCTGGTACCTGGGCTAGATTATTGCCAGTGGTCGGATATGAACCTTTCTGGGGTTGGTAGGCCATTACTAACAGTGTGTGCCACACTTTTGTGCCTCTGTTGGACCCAACCCTGAAGGGACAGGCAAAGAAGGTCACATGGAGGCCTACAGCTGAAATGGCCCTCCTGTCCATAAAGGAAATGCTGCCATCTGAGTCTGTGCACAGGGACCCTCCAGGTCCAAGCAGCCATGTCAGGAACTGCAGTTGAGTGGTGTTATTCCTGGACGTTGAGATTAAGGAACATCAGCTGTTCTTTTTTCATCTGACAATGCTGGGTGGGCCACAATAGAATGAGAAGTTCTTACCATTAAGTCGGCCTTCTTGGAACTCCAGTAGCCACTCAGGACTACAGTGCATTTACCAAGTCAACCTAAGCAACATCAGGCTTGTGTGCTGGTTCCTGGGGTTCCACAGCTTCCCTTTCACCCATCAGTAGTGCTCTGGGGCCACAATGGTCTAGTCTGTGTGTGTGTGTGTCCCATCTCTGGGGCCATTAACCCCCACATGTACCATTCACTGAGCTGGTCTGGGGGCAGCACTGCCCACCTGGCTGGCTCAATGCCCGAGGCACTCCCCAAAGCTGCAGAATCTCGCGGCCTCCGAGAACCTCCGAGAAGGACGAGCCAGGATACCTCAGCCTCCACCGCTCGCCTGACCCGCACCATAACTAAACACACAGATGAAGATAGTAATTACCTGAAAAAAAGTAACAATCTAAAATAATTCCAGAATTAAAAGCAAACACACAGACACTTTTTTGTTTGCACATTCAGCAACTCGGAGTCTCAAGTCAGGGAGAAAAAGATCAAAACATTTCCCCCTGCTCCAGCGCTGAGAAAAAGCAGCAGGACGTACCCATTCACGTCATAATCTAAATCATGTTGTGCAGATATTTTCCGCTGAACAACTGGCCAGGGAGCAGATCACAGCACAAGAGCCTCCAAAGCCCGCGTCAGGACGATCGCTCGCTTTATTCCCCCGCAGAATAAAGGTACAGTTGTTGATCATTATCCAGCTTGTTCTTCATCTAAACACAGCAATCCCCTGTCTTTCCTTGTTTCTTAGAGCTGCGTTTCTTTCCTCAAGCTTTTCTCATCTTATCTAACCCATTCATTCATTTTTATATCCTGTGTAAAACCTAATTGTACTGGGTTTTAGATGTTGAGAAACAATGGAGAGCTGGTAAAAGGTGGTACAGTCAATAGCATGCTGTTGTTTGCCTAAAAAGGACTTTTTAAATGACTGGTGTTGGAGATCGCCGTCTCCGCCGGCTCCGTGGATGAGCAGAGACTCACAGCTGACACGTGGAGGAGTCGCAGGTCCAAGTTTATTTCCCGACAGATTGCAATCCGGGAGCGACTATCTGACATACATTCAGCATGTACAGTAAGGAGCTCTGCCATATGTATCTGCTCTATGCCTTTTATAGCCCTTTCGGGCACCTTCCCCCCCTCTCACGGTACCTTCCATCTCCGTGACAACCCCATGTTTAACATTTGCTCTCGTCAGCTGGTTAGTCCTCGTCCTCCTAGAAGGCCAGACGTAAATAAGAGCCAGTTGCGTCTCTGTCTGCTCCCTCTGTCCCGATTAGATGACCCTGTTTTGCTGGCGCCTGTCAGTTCTCCTATCAATTAGTTATAGTGTTATAGAATCATCCCTTCAATGTAGTCAGTTCCCGTATCGATTAGTTATCGCCTTATAGAATCATCCCCACACTGGCAACATAGAAATCTACTCTATCTTAGGTCTGCTTTCCCTAAATTTTGTTCTTGATTAATTTTATTAAATCAACACCTCATGGTTTGATTTTACAGATTGGTTTTAGTCTTTCATATGCTCAGAAAATATCACGGAGGTTTGTAAGTGTATGTTTTGTATTGAAACAATGGGGAAATAATTTATTTCAACTCTCTCAGCTGCCTGAGTCCACTTCTGCATGCATTTCCCTTACTTGCATGATGCCTGGGGTGCGAAGGGCCTCGTCTGAGAAGGCAGCTGTCATTCTGGGACAACTGGCAGACATTACGATATATTTTCCCTTCCAAAATGGTCAGTGTGAAATTTTTTTAAGCTTGCAAACAATACAGAAATGCCTAGGCTCTCTAGTCGGCTGCCTCTGATCTATTTCGCTGTAGACATTATAGCTGACTGCATTAATTGGAGCTAAAGCCATAAGTGTGTGGCTTGTATTCCGGTCTGCTGGAGGAACAGCTAAAGCTTTAGACCAATGGAAGCTCTCTGGTGTCACATGTATACTGCATCTCTTTGACTCTTTGCCTCCCTTGTACAAAATTTTTATACAAAATTGTATAAAGTTCTTGTTAGTTCTTATTGGGTGAGTCTTTTATTTGTATATTATGTGTGTTTTAAACATGAGCAAATTCTTCCCCCCACCTATTTTTGGAAACCTCACATCTCTTGCCTTCTACCACAGATGCAATCACCTTAAGCTTTGACATATAGCTATGTAGCTACGTAGCTTTGGAAACTTTAGCACTATAAAATTAACCATGCAAGTTCAGGGAGTTTAAATTATTAAGCACTGTATGAAGTAAGTAGTCATCTTACCAAGTAAGTGTCACATTTGGCTCAAGTTTTCCGTCTTCCCTGCTGAATAATTGCTATTTTTTCACCTACTGTGATAAGTGCAGCTGGACCAGCTTCAGTGTCTGGTTGTTTTTGGCTGAGCCTTTGCTGAGTGACTTCAGTGATGTTGCAAAGCTCTGTAGACTGCCAAGCAGCACTCCTGGAGCTTATTCAGAGTTTGTGTTACTTTATGACAGAACGTTTCCTTTGTCACAGCTTGTATATAAATCACTCTTATACATAAAAAATTAAATGACCATGTTCCAACAAAAACATCATCTATGTACCAAATGGTGGGCTGTGTGGAGTTTAGTTTGCTGTGTTTCATGTCAGCGAGATATTCCTGTTCTTACAGTACTTGCAGGTTTATTTTGGCGCCCCAATAAGATGTGAAGGAGGAAACCCCATCTGTAACTCCAACAATATGCATAAACGTTCAAACTGTCATTCACCACCAAACTGAGCTTCCCATTCACAGCCTCTTGCTCCCTTAATGGCAGAAACTCCTGCTAGACTTAGGACCAAAAACGGTGGACTAAATCTCAAATAATGTTGCTGTCCCATACAATAAATGAACATCAAAGGTTAGCTACACAGACAGGATGTAAATATTGAGTAGTGCGGTTGCAGGCCACTGGCTTGTGTTATGAAGGTGTTTTTCATCCAGTGCACAATGCAGCAGTGACTTGGGGTCCACATTGGGAACATGCATTAGCTCATCCAGCATATTCCCGCCCTGTTTGGCTCAGTATAGGCTGCACTCAACTGATAACGCAATCATTCTCAGAAAGGACAGATAGACCCTGATGTCCTGGTTGGTGCAAAAAACAGGCTGGGTATTTCATTGCTGTTGGATCTGTCCTGCTAATGCACAGATGCTGAAGTCCAGGGCCTTGCCCTTATTTGGTGTGCTTGTAATCTATAGACAGGCCCCTGACTATAAACTTTATTAGCGGGCAGTGGCCGAGACCCAGATAGCTTATCAGGGCAGCTAAACGGGTACTCTCTGACCTTCAGGGCCAATTACATTACAAATTGAAACTAATCAGAACTTTCGTCAGTATATTGTAAGTTCTTTGCCGAAACAGTGTGGTTAGACGACACGTGTCCCTGACTGTAAATACGGATATTAATTTGAGGAAACCAAAGAGGTGAACTGAACGCAAAGTATTGCACTGTAGTTGTAAAGGAGATGCTTTAACCCCGATAGTGTCCCGGTCAGCTACGGTACAACAACACCAGCTGCCGTTTAAAAAGCACAATAAACAAACATTCTGTTAAACAAAGTACGAGCAGCTAAGTTGGCACGTTTCTTATTCATGCTGACTATGACTCCCGACTCAGCGATGCGTCAGTCAACCATCCGTGGCTTAATTTTTGTTAGTATTTAATGTGAAATCTTTTTATTCGTTTTTTATGGCCATTACAAAGACTTTATGTAAACCCAGGATTAGCGGAAGCTATTTCTAAGCAAACGCGCTGTACAGATAACGATACCGGTGTGTGTGAGCGTTTCCAAGCATTGTCAACCCCCCGGCCCTCCCTCCGGGTGTAAGATATGATTGGCAGCACGGCGCAGAAATCTAACTAAAGCGAATTAAGTGTGTTAGCGCTGGGGACGAGGAGAGGAGAGGGGGCGGGCAGGCGTGCCGCACGAACCCAGGACGCCCGCGATCGCGCTGGGGGCAGGCAGACAGCCCGACATCATTTCCCCTCGGAACATGCAGTGCGCAGGGCTGCAGCCGCCGCTGCCGCTTATCCGGCTCTGATCGCACCGTCTCCTAACTCGGTAAGTAGCGGTTACCGCCGCACGGTATCGCGCTAACGATAGTTACATTATAACAAAGCGGCGGCCGCTGCCCCGATCGTGCGCTAAGTGTACTAGAATATAGCGCAGTTGTGGTTGTAAGTGACAGTTTAACGTTACCTTGTAACACATGGCTCGGTACTGCGCTATTATGCTCGCCACATTTTCACTTTCAGAAGCTCACGGCTGTCGGAATCCCATAAAACTTTCGAAACCATTTTGCCCAGGTAATCGCAACACGGCCGGGGGGAATAACCCCCCCCCGTCTGTCCTTTTAAACAGCCGAAAGTTTGCTCAGTCGCCTTATGCCAAGCCGAATTCAACCCGGGTGCCCCCATGCACTTTCTCCGTCTTCTCTGTTACTGTCAGCCAGATCAAGCGGAGAAACGCGCAGCGCTCATGGAGACGGAGCAAAGTTTTCCTTAATCCCACCCTACACGGGCTCTCGGCTCCTTTGTGCTCGGCCAGCCCGACATCCGTGTCATCTCGGAGTGTCTTTGTGCATTACAGGCTTTTTGTGCGTAACGTGTTTGCACAGTCAGTAATCTTGTATGCGCTCTTTATATATGTGCTGTAACAGCTATGCATATATGTATGCTTTAATGATGATAGATTACGCTGATCTGTTCACTTACCTTGGCATTAATTTACCTTAGGTAGAGAAAGCTTGTCTGTTTAATCGCCTGCATATTGTAGCCTATGCAATATAATATCTGATATTCCATCGTTTTGGCCGCGATTTTCCAAAGTAATGCTGAGGAATCTCGACCAACTTTGTAGGCTTTTTGGCCAGCATCAGTGAAACCCTCGTTCGTCCAGTATTTTCATTATGGGGAAAAAGACATTTTTACATAAGAGGTGAAGCCCTTGGCATGTTATTGTTCTTGCCGAATGCGGTACAATATCCTGTCTGTTGGAACGTTCCGTTTTACTGCTCTGTGCGGTTATATTCTTCTCGGGCTTGACACCATGTAATAGTATTAAGAAGGAGGCTTTATGAGACTTAATTACCATATAACCCGTTTGGCAAAGAAAGTCATGAAGCCCTTTCTTGATGCAATACTTTGAGGTCGCCAGATATTTACAAGAAGAATGGGTAGTTCATTTTATTTTTTATTTGAATGTTAAATAATTTTTCTTGATAGAGAATATTTTTCAGTTAACTATAGACTGGTCTACACAAATCATTTATACACAGTAAACATTTTTTTGCATTGACTAATGCCCTGGTATTTGACCCTTTTTGATAAATAAGACGCAGATTGTCTATAAACAAAATATGTAAAGCCACTTTTACTACTGGGTGATAATAATAATCACAATAATAATAACAATAATAATGATAATAATAATAATAATAATAAAATTGTTCTTTACTTTTTTTGTTATTTAACAGAGTCATACGAACTCAAAACGTTTCTTCCCTTTGCAGTGCTGAGGCTGTATTAAAAATGCCTTTTTGCCAGTGTTTTTGTCTTGTATTGAGCTGGCAGGACAGCCTGTTTATTTTTTCTCTTTCTGCAGCTGACATCCTCTTATTGTACCAACAATAGGGTACTTTATGTAAATATTGTTCCCTAAGTTCTTTTGTAAAAGCTGTAAGTGGTGGATCAGATTGCTGTTGGTGTATATTTAGTAGGGTTTCTCTACTAATTATTTATTAGACTAATTCAGAAAGTGTTTATTTGACAGCGCCCAGTCGCACAAAGGCACACATGTCAAATGACCGAGTCCGGGTTGTAATTGAAAGGTCATAAGTCTGTCGTTTCTTCAGCTTATTATGTAAGCTTAATTTAGTAACTCTGGCCTGGCCACGTTTCACAGTTACCAATGGTTTGCCTCGGCTCATCAGAGGGTGTCTGAAGAAGCCTCTCTTTCACATGAAGTCTGCTCTTTCAGCATGTGAATGGCAAACTCAAAAACCTGTATAATGGGTCAAAATGTGTTTCAAATGATTATTAAAAGTATTATTCCAGTAGCAGCTTAGTCTTCAAATTGTGTTCTCAGTGTGTACAGCACACACTGACTCTTTTTACCGTTCCCAATGCATAAAACTCACAGTCCAAAGTAATGTAATTTTTTTTCTTTATATTTTGTTTTAGTAGGAGGAAAAATGCTAACTTTTGGCCTTGATGATTGACTAGGTAGTAGATGCTGGTTTAATGGCAGCTTCAGGAAGCTGGTTTGCTGGGTAGACATGCTGAAGCTTTTTAAAGCAGAGCTGATTGTTCTGGTGGGTCCCACCCAGGCTCTGGGTGTGTGCAGTTTGCATGTCCTCCCAGTAACAATGCATGTTTCCTCCCCCAGTTCCAAGGCTTGCACTTAGCTGGACAGGTCTGGCTTCCTGTCCATACTGCTCCCCTGCCCAGCCCCTCACGTGGGCTGGGATAATGCAGTCCAGCCTTCTCATTCATGAGGGTTAGGGACAGAGATCCCTGCCAGTGTGACCGTTTGTGAATAATACTCCGGCCTAGTTGTGGGCGATATGGCAATAATTTATCTATCCACAATACCTATTACAGAAGTATTATAAGAATTGCAATACAGCACTGCATTTACATTTACTTTTATTTAGCATACCCTTTTGTCCAAAGTGACATACTAAAATAAATAGCACATTACAAATACAGGCTGTGGAGGAGCTGACTAGGCAGAGATGTGCCTAAGCTGAGCTTCTAATGAATGCCCAGTTTCAAGTGCACTACTTAACGCTATTATTATAACAACAGAACAAACCTGCAAGCCCCAATCACTTGATTCCTGTATGTTCAGAGGCTGGCACAGTACTACAGCAAACACAGACTGATGTGAAACCGCAATTTCCATTGGCCAGTTGGCAGTGCTGGTGAATAAACAAGTGTGCGGCATTGGCTGATGAGGCTTCGTTTGTGTGGTAATGGTTTTTATTGGTGCGACATGTCCGATCTGCTGTAATTTGAAATGTGCGTAATGTCTGACTCTGTGTGTGTGTGAGCATGTCACCAGCCACAGTGTCCTCCACACATTCACACATTCTCACGTTACCACGTTACCACACTTCTTACTGAAGCAAAAATTCAAAACCTTACATTTGTTCATTTATCTACTATTTTGTTTGTATTTGTTTTAAACTCATGAAGCTATTGACCAAAGTCATAAATGTTCATTAGTACACAACTTTTGACATTTTAATATAAAATAAACTGATTAGTTATAGCAAAAATGCTTTTGAAATATTTTTTATATGTACAGTATTATTCATACCTTAATAGTTAAGTTTATAATGGTACAAGCAGTGTTTTTTGTACAGGTAGTTGCTGGTAATGTGGTTAAATGGTTAATTTACATTACTACATATATTCCAAAAAAACATAATTTAAAAGTACATCTTCTCCAGTGTCACATCAGAACAATATATAGTTGTAACAATACAACAAATAATCCGATAAATAGACAAACAATAAATAAACAACAAAAAGACCAGCATTGCACATTTCACCAGTTGCACATGAAAAAAATAGCAGCTAAAGTTGGACAGTGGAACTTGAACGTGTTCAGGTTGTCACCTTAGCAGCATTCAGCATGGTGAGATGGCTGAAGGATAGAAACTGTTTGCTAGTCTGTTAGTCTTTAAGGATCTGAACCATTTGCCTGAAGGCAGGCGTTGAAACAGTATATGTCCAGGGTGTGATGGGTCCCGAAGAATTCTTTTGATGTTCCTGAGACACCAGGAGCTGTGCAATTCTTCAAGGGAGAGTAGAGGACTGCTGACTATAATCCTGTGGAGCACTTTCCTCTGTGCTACTGTGAGACCTTCCACACAGTCCCTGTTGATGACGAGTGGCTGAATGTTGTCTGCTGTCTTCCTAAAGTCCACAGTGAGCTCCTTGGCTTCTGTCCTGTCTTATCTGTCTTGAGGAGCAGGTTGTTCTTCCTGCACCATGCTGTCAGCCGCTCCACCTCATCCATGTAATGGCGCTTTTCCACTGCATAGTACGGCACAGCACGGTTCAGTACAGCTCACCTTGGTTTGGCTCAGTTCGGC